>VWPW01012101.1:0-46578 GCA_013389825.1 Crypturellus undulatus | reverse complement strand
GAGCGCGGCCTGGCTGCTGGGCCGCGCCGTCGCGGCCGCCACGGACGCGCCGAGCCGCGGGAGCGCCGTGGACGTGAGTGTCTCGCGGCGGCGCGGGGAGAAAGGGGAGGAATCGCGGGAGGGAAGGGGAACACGCGGGGAACTGGAGCGCTGGGTGCACGGCTGGAGGAGCGGGGGACCGGCGGGTGATGGAAGGACAGTGCTCAGCTGCACGGGGGGTTATTTCATCCCCTCCTGGTCCCGGGGGGATGGAGGGTGCTGGGCTGCGGGATGGGGAGAAACCTCAACCTCTTCCTGCGCGCGGTGACTCACGCGTGTGACGAGCGGGCGGCGTCTGCAGCTCGTGCACAGGGTGGCTGGAGCAGCTGTGGGGCCGGTGCTCCCCGCTGGGGACAGCGGGAGGGTCTGGGGCTGCCCCCCAGGCTGAGCCGGGTGCTGCGGGATGGGGCTGGGAGCTGGGACCGGGCACTGGGTTTGCGGGTGGGGGACAAGTCAGCACCAGAGCCTGTTCTGGGGAGTTAGCAGCGTTTTGGACCTGTCCTCTGCCCCTGTCCGCTGGGGCTGCCCCCCTGCCCGCTCGCAGCCCCCTCCTGTGGGGCCTGGCACTGTCACAGCACACGGGGGCTGACGCCAGAGTGATGGGCGCAGCGGGCCAAGCCTGCTCACGCCGCGTGTGCGATAGCACTGACCAAGGGGGAAACCGAGGCAGGGGAGGAGAAGGGGGATGTGCCACACGCCCGGGGCGGGCGCCCACTTCTGCGCCCTCCTGCAGTGCTGGGAGGTGCGGAGACACAACAGCTCCGAGTGGTGCCGCTTCATCCGCACCAACCCCGACTGCCGGCTCGAGGGCGGCTTCCTCGACTACCTCGACGGCGTCTTCTGCGCCTTCCCCGCGCGCCTGCTGCCCCTCGCCGTCACCCTCTACGTAAGAGACAGCCCGTGGGGTGCGCGGGTGCCCCGCGCCGCGCTCGGGTGCTAACCTGCTCCATCCCCGCAGGCCTGCTGGCTCTTGTACCTCTTCATCATTCTTGGTGTGACAGCGGAGAAGTTGTGAGTAGCCCCGCGGGGTCCTGCTGTCGCGGGGGGCAGAGCAGGGGTCTCGGGATGGCTCCCGCAATCGCTCTCTGCCCCCTTCTCTGCCCAGCTTCTGCCCCAACCTGTCGGCCATCTCCACCAACCTGAGGCTGTCTCACAACGTGGCAGTATCCTTGGCATGGGGACACTCGTGCGGAATGAGGGATGGGAGGACGGGGGCAGTTGTGTTGGGGACACTTCTGCACCGTGCTGAGAGGAAACGGTGCAGGATACAAGTCGGAAAGGACTGAGGTGATGGAGTCTCCATCCTTCGAGAGGTTCAAAAGGTGCCCTGGGATGCAGGTGATGCTGCTCGAGCAGGGTGGTTGCACTAGGTCTCCATGCAGCTCTTCAACTGTTCCCTGATCCCGTACATCGTGCCATGCCGGCACTGGGACAGGATCCTGTGGGGCCGGTGGGAGCGGAGCTCACGTGTCCCCAGCTCACCCCGCGGACAGCAGCCAGCAGGGCCTTTTCCTTGACATCCTCTCTCCATGGTGTCACCTTCCTGGCGTTCGGCAATGGGGCTCCCGACGTCTTCAGCGCTGTGGTGGCCTTCTCTGACCCACGCACGGCGGGGCTGGCCATCGGCGCCGTCTTCGGTAGGGCCCCCCTGCCCTGCTCAGGGTCAGGGATGGGGACATGGGACAGCGGCGCACCCGCTGAGAAGCAACCACTGCATTGGCATTGGCAGGTGCTGGCGTGTTTGTGACCACGGTGGTGGCCGGGGGCATTGCCCTGGTGAAGCCCTTCACAGCTGCCTCCAGGCCCTTCCTCAGGGACGTCATCTTCTACATGGTGGCCGTCTTCCTCACCTTCATGGTGCTCTACTTGGGCAGGATCAGGCTGGGAGAGGCGCTGGGTGAGTGGCCCGCTGGCCGCAGTGGCAGGGAAGGGGCCAGGGCGGCCGGTGACGGCTCCGTCCCTCCCTCGCAGGGTACCTGGGGCTCTACATCTTCTACGTGTTCACCGTGGTGCTCTGCACGTGGATCCACCGGCGGCAGCGCGGGGACGGGCTGGCCCCATCCCGGCCCTGGGAGCCAGGTAGGGAATGTGGTCCCCACGGCGGTGGGAGCCTGGGGGGCACCGCTCACTGCGGCTCTCCTCGCCCTCCAGAGCTGCTCACGGACACGGAGGAGCAGGAGCCCACGGGCAGTGGCAGCAGTGACTATGGTAGGAAGCACCTTGGGGACACGAGTAGGGCCAGCTCTGTGACGGGGGATCGGGGTGCGGGGGACCTCCAGGTTGCCACCCAACCTGGATGCCACCTCCTCTGAGAGATGCCCCCTTATGGGGAGATGCTGGGGCCGTGCGGCGCTGCGAGGGGCACTGGGACGAGGTGCCCTCGTGCCGCTCAGCACCCCGGCACCTGCAGGAGAGGAGTATCGGCCGCTGCTGCCCTACCAGGAGAGCTCGCTGCGCATCCTGGCCGCGGGCCTCAGCCCTGTGGACTACCGCAAGTGGAGGAGGAAGCCCTGGTACTGGCGGCTCTTCAAGGTGCTCAAGGTGAGCAAGAGGCACGTGGACCCCTTGCCAGGGCACACGCGCCCTCCCTGGCCCCACTCAGCAGCTTCCTCGCAGGTCCCCGTGGAGCTGCTGCTGCTGCTCACGGTGCCCGTCGTGGACCCCGACAAGGAGGACCTCAACTGGAAGAGGCCCCTCAACTGCCTGCATGTCATCACCGGCCCCCTGCTCTGCATCCTAACCCTCAAGTCGGGCACCTGTAAGATCTGTCCCCGTCTTGGGCTGCCGTATCCCCTATGCTTCGCCCTTGCTCAAGGAGGGGACGTGGCCAAAACTGCCGCCAAAGGTGGCAGAAACGAGACTGCCCAAACTACGCGGTTTCTTACCCGTGGCCCCTGCTGCTCTGACCTGTGGCTGCTCTCTCCCGGCACATGCAGATGGGCTCTACCAGATCCAGGGCGTCTTCCCTGTGTGGGTGCTGGTCGCACTGGTGGGCACCGTCGTGGCCGTCTTGGTCTTCAGCACCACGAGCAATGAGGAGCCCCCCAAGTACCATTGCGTAAGGGACACCCCCTGCTTTGTCCTGGTCCCCTCACTGTGCACCCAGGTGCTCCCCAGGGCTGGGCACTGTCCGTGGGCATAGGGACCTGCTCACTCCCTTCCCCGCAGGTATTTGCCTTCCTGGGGTTCCTGGTCAGCGCCATGTGGATCAATGCGGCGGCCACGGAGCTGGTGAACATCCTCCGGACCCTGGGTATCATCTTCCAGCTGAGCAACACGGTGCTGGGCCTGACGCTGCTGGCCTGGGGCAACAGCATTGGCGGTGAGGGGATGACCAGGGACCTTGCTGCAGCCCCGGGGCTTGGTGGCACCTCTGGACATCTCCCCTTGATGTCTCCCCATGCAGATACGTTCTCGGACCTGACCATGGCGCGGCAGGGCTATCCCCGCATGGCCTTCTCCGCCTGCTTCGGCGGCATCATCTTCAGTATCCTTTGGGCTGGGAGGCTGTAGGGGGATATGGGGCAGAGCTGCCTCAGTTTCCCTACCTGCTTCCCGGGGCTCCTGGAGAGGAGCTATCCCAGAGCACTCCCGGGGGGAGCAGGGTAGGCTGTCCAGGCTCCTTCTCCCATGCTGTTTGTCCATCCTGAGCTCGCCGCAGACATCCTGGTCGGCGTGGGGCTGGGCTGCCTGCTGCAGATGAGCGCCAGCCAGATGGTGGTGAAGGTGAGGCTGCTGTCCGCATCCCTGGAGCATCCCGCGCGGAGCAGCCCCCGGCACGGGGACACAGGCTGAAACCTGCGCGTTTCTCCCACCGGTGTCTGCAAAGAGCACCGCGGGGTGCTGTGATGGAGGGTGACGGGGCAGGGGGACAGCAGGGCCTCCACTCAACGCTGTCCTCTTGCCCTGCAGCTGGAGCCCGATGGCCTCCTGGTGTGGATCCTGGCCGGGGCGCTGGGCTTGAGCCTGGCCTTCTCCTTGGTGGCGGTGCCGGCGCAGTGCTTCCAGCTGGGCAAGGCCTACGGCGCCTGCCTCCTGCTCTACTACGCAGCCTTCCTCGCCGTGGCCCTGCTCACCGAGTTCGGCGTGATCCACGCGGCCACCGCTGCCCCCGCGCCCTGATCCCAACAGCCCTGCGGCCTCTCTGCTCCAGCGCAGGCCAAGGAAGGGAAGGGAAAAGGATCTGACGATCTGCAGCCTGGACGCTGTCTTGGCTTTGGGTCTTCGCCGTGGTTCCTTGGGGGCAGGAGCAGCGTGTGAGGCCGCACAGCGTTGGGGCAGCTCGGAGAAGGGCGCAGTGCAAGTTGGAGATTGTCACCCACAGCAAAGGATACCAAGTGTCCAGGCGCAGGCTCCGAGGGGCAGCCAAGGCAAAGCAAGGAGACTGATCCATCGGCAAAGCGCCAGGGCAGCGCTTTAAATGCAACGAAGCTGAGAGGAAAAAAAGCCCAGGAGTCCTCTTGCTCCTGCCTTTCCAAGCTGCGTTTTTCAACCTGAACTTAACTTTTCTTCTCCTTTTAGAGCACACAGAGCTGTAGCAAATAACTTGGTACACTTTGGTTACACAAACAAACTGCTAGCCTCAGGTCAGAGCTAGGTTTAGATACTGTTTGAAAAAAATATTCCATTAAAACACCCCGAACCCCCAGTTTACCCCTTGCTTGACATGGGCGCCGCTCGCGTGTGGGCATCGCGCCTGGCCCTGCGCGCGGGCTGCGCTCGCGCCGGGCGCAGCAGTGACTCGGCGGCCCTGGGCAGGAGCCGGGGGAGCTCCCCGACGCGGGACAGGCGCTCGGGGGTTTGGGGAAGTGGCTCCTCACGGTTGAGCAATGCCCCTTTCTCAAGCACGGTCACGCGCGGCCAGCGGGCTCGTGCCTCTCGCTCCCGTGCGCGCTTGGTGCCGCGGCCCCGCTTGGGGCTCCCGAATCATCTCCTTGGGGCATGAGGAAGGGGCAGCTTCAGCTTGCAACAGGTCCAGGCTCAGCTAGGAAAGCAGAGCGCCCTTAGGGCCGGCTGCCTCGGTCTCCTTGGGGCCCCCCAGGTGGTTTTGCAAGAGCGCAACAGCCGAGCGGCTTCTTGCAGCTCCTGCTCTTCCCGTCCTTGCATCATTTCTCTTTTTCTCCCCTACAACCGTTACAGCTCCCTGCACCTGCTCAGAAGCTCCCAGCGGCTTCTGCCGTTATCCAGAGGTGACACCCACGCAACCCCCTTCCTCACCCAAAGCAGGGCCAAAACAGCAGCCACGCACAAGGCCAGTGCCAAAACCACCTCGGGGGCCCCCAGCCCCTTCTCACCCTTTGATGCAGCACTAGAGAAAGCTTCAAAAGTCACAAGCTTAAAAACACCATCTTAACGCTGAGGTTTGACACCAAGACGCCAGGGCAGCTCCGGGTGCTGCGTGCTGAGTTCAGACGCTGCGAGGTCCCGCTTCTACTGCCCACACAGCCCCGAGGAGGAGAAGCCGCTGCCTTTACCAAGCTGAGGATGCTTTTTATTAGTGTGCTTGAAAAAAAGTCATCTAGAGAACATCGTTTTTTTTTTTTTACAGACATGTCCATAAAATCATTTTTATGAACAAAACGCCAGCATACAAAACCCTGCCGTGCTTCCTCCCTTGCTCCCTACAAAATGATTGTCCGTGGGGTTAGCCCGGGTGCCAGGTGGGGAAGAGGAGGACAAATAGAAGGGGATGCCCCGTACTCAAAACTTCTTTTCCTTCATGCGGAAGAAGTAAACTTCTGCGACCCTCCTTGGTTTTAAGGAAAATACTTAACACAGTGCATACAGTGCGCGAGGGCAGGGACGGCTCATGGAGCAAGCGCGGAAAGGAGCAGCTGAGCTCAAAGCCGCAGCTCGAGCGCTCACACGCGCCGTGAGAGCTGCTGCCTCCCCGCTGCCCCCAGATGCAGCCTAAAACTGCAGCTCTTTCCCAGCCAGGAAACACCAGAAAAAAGTCACCAAGTGCCCTGCAGTGCGAAATGGGCTGGAGGGAAAGGAGTTGGAAAACACAGTCATTTTGTTTTCTAATCTTCACAATCTTTGCTCATCCTGCCCCCAGCTCAAATCAGAAACATTTCCGCTAGCACCAGGACTAATCTGGAGAGACCCCCCAGGCTACAAGCCCACGCAGAGCAACCACATGAGTGGCACCGCTCTGCTCTGCGCATTCATTTGTGGTCAGATGTTTTAGAAAACAGCCCTTGAAGGTCCTTCACGGTTCAGTTCAGAATGAGTTTCGTGCCAAAGCTCCTGTGGCTCCCACACAAGAACCTACGCGTTGCCCTGAGGAGCACCCTTTGGTGGCTGCGCACCCTCGGTTCACCCAAATACTCTCACTTCTCTACATGGGAAGTTTCAGAATTACCCCTTGGCACACTTTGGAAATCTCATTCCTCCTTTCCTTGAAATGCTCCCTTGCTTTCCCAGGTGGGATCGAGGAGCAATTTTAAGTCCTCTCCCTCACTCCTTATGCCACATGTTGAGGTGACCTGTAGGAAATCGGGTGCACAGCGCAAAGTGAACGGCCACACAGACCTCCCACTGCCCCTCTCCTCTGAAGGAAGGAGAAAGTCTCTCCAGCTAGTCCTGCTCTTAATCTGGACCCAAGAAAAGACTAAAAAGCAGAAGAGGAAGGAAACCTCCCAGCTGACACAGATACTTTTAACCCTCAAACTTTCTGTGGTGACAGAAAAAAAAAAAAAAAAAGACAGCAACAGTCATTCTCACCGCTTTGTATGGGCGATGAAACACGAGTGATAAAGCAACCGCAACCGATGCAGTCACAAAATAATACTCCAGTGGAGCTGGGGTAGGATCTCTTCTCTCCTCTCTTTTTTTTTCTCTTTTTCTTCTCTCCCAGGTCAGGCAGCCTCCTTGCTAGTTACAAGATGGGTGGGAAGAAGCATCGTCATCCACATTTCTACTCCTTCATCCAGAATTCAGGGGAACAGTAAAGCTCTTCAATAGAGGAACTTCCTGGGATTTGTCTCCATCAATTCCTGAATTTGTCTCTAGGATTTGCCATCCTGGGTGAGAACAAGGGAGGAGCAACACTGCTGCTTTAGGACCTGCATAAAGCCACGACCTGGCTGAGGATTAACCAGCAGTGCTGTTTTATGGACTCTCTGCCTGTAATATCTTCTTAACCTGGACAGAGCCAGAACTATGTCATAGACTTGGAGCTGCAACATCCTCCCCTTCTTCCTCCTCATCCTCTAACTGAGCTAAGGAGCAGGCAAAGATCTGCCATTTGCAAAGCAGGTGGCCCAATGGCAGAGGTTCACACCACTGCCACGCTAGGGACGAAGCCAAGGGGAGACAAGGGCTTTGGGGGCTACACAGTCACCCCAGTTCTGGGCAGTGCCATGGGAAGAACCGACCGATAGAGACAAAGTTTGTCTCCCCAAACTCTTGTCCCACCTGTAGGCTGGATGCCGTGAGCTGCCGGCCCTGCGTTCTGGCTCCAGCTGCCACAGAGCTGCTCACAGGCAGCTGAATTCAACACTCAGAGCTAGAACTGCTTCAGGAGTGCATGTAGGTAGGTCAAAAAGGAGGGGAAAGCAACTGCTCTTCAGAAAGTGCTGAAATTTCACATCACCTCCCCTTGTTTTGCACAAGGAGGGGGCAAGAAGAATCAAAACAAACTCCTTCTCTGATCTTTTACACCTAGGTTAATGACACCCTTCGAAAAACTGTATCTTCAAAAGGGTAAAAGTTTTAACATTATTAAGCAGGTGGCTTAGGCACATTTCCTGCTGTTAATGGATTACTTATCTCTCCCCTCAGGGTCTGTTAGTGGCAAGACAAGCAACAGGTCTGAGCCTGGGAAGCAGGTCAGAGGGAAGAGGACTCTGTTTTGCCGGAGATGCTCCCTCCGAGCTGAGCATGGGCATCACGTTCAGCCTGGTTCCTGCAGTCTCACAGAGCCCCTCGGGCCTCTGTTCTTTTTGTTTGTTTGTTTGTTTCTTTTTCTCCAGCAATTTACTGCCTTGAAGAAGAAATTTAAACCCTAAAGCCAACCAGGACGTTGAACAGACCTATATACACCATCCAATATATACGCTGGGAAGTAATACTCTAGGTTATTGCATAGAGGGTGGCTTGCATTAGCTAGGCCTAAATGACAGTCTGGGAGCGTTGCCGAAGGCTCAAGGGCTTCAGAGAACTGTTGGAAGCGGGTGCAGATTCTTGCAACGGTGTTTGAGACTCTTCTTTCCTGGCGTGTTCCTCGTACCACTCCTGCAACAAGGGATCAAACACACTGAGATCAGCCTCCCTCCTGCTCCTGCTGCCTCGTTTTCCCCACCTCAAAGAAGAGCTCCAAAGCTGCTCCACTTCTTGAGGGCACTGCGTTTGCTCAGGCAAACAGGAGCTCCTTCTGGGCTCCCCTTTCCCTTGTATCACCAAGTCCTGGAAAAATTGATCTCTGGAAGGAGCTGGTAACCTCCGCACGGCTGCAAGAGGCATGACGGGACCTCAGTGCCCACACACAGAGCAGTAAGTGGTAGCCACGCCTGGGTGCAGTTGGCTGAGCTGGCAGGACTGACAAACATAGGCAAAGACACATCACTGCCAGCCCACGGTGCCTCTCCATAATGCTCAGGACTCAATGCCCAGGACTCTAGCGCTGACATTACTGCATTTATCACTCCCAAACTGGAGGCTGAACAGGCAACACAGAGCACTCCTCTGTGGACTTCCAGACAGCTCTGTGACAAGTAACATGTTCCTTTGTTCCATGGAGGAAGACTCATCCCCCCCAAAGCTAGCTGTCCAAGGGGCAAAGGACAGATCTAAAAGGTTGAGAGATTAATGCTTTGGATGCTAATCATTATATCAGCCAATGCCCTTCAACCTACAGAGCAAGTCTGGCATACACTGTGGTCACCTAATTCACGGCATGGAGCTCCTAACCTTGAAGGACATTAGTAAGGAATGTGTTAATGCAGTGAGTGAACGTTCCTGATTTTTTTTTCACCTCTATCCTGAAGGAAAGCTGGCGCAGCACTGCTAGCACCAAATCCCACCGTTCTGTCCTGGGGAACACTCTATGTGTGCGTCAGGTGCAGACACTCCTCAGCTCAAGTGCAATCACATTCCTGCGGCTTAACAAATTAGCAGCCAAACTCCAGCAGCACCTGACGCAGGTGCCCTTGGCCCCCGGCAGGCATATCCACCTCGGAGAGCCTGGCAGCCCCGCAGAGCTGCAGCGCACACGTGTCCACGGAGGCTCTGAAGCACTCGGGGGGTTGGGAAAGTCACTAAATGCCAGAACTGATTAATCTAAAAAGATTAATCTACTGCCAACTTGTTCCACAGAGCTCACAGCTGCCTGCATCTTAAAGGCAGAGGTCTCCTGTGTTTAAAAGGATGGTGTGTTATTCTGGGCAGTGAAAAGCCTTGTGCTCACCCCAGAGGCTGGGTGGTATTTCCCACTCAGGTGCATGTACCTGTATCTCCTCTTCATACATCTTCATACTTAAATCACTCTTGGTTCTCGATCTGCGTCCCAGAAACAGTGTTGACATTTGCTAAAAGTGGGGGAGAAAGGAGGAAAGAGGAAAATAAAGAGAGACATTCATGAATCACCGAACTCATAGGATCAGCCCTCAGAACTTCAGGCATCCGTCATACTGACATGCATCACCCACAGATGAGCTCAGGATACCCTGGGCTCCTTCCTCAGAAGCATTTTTAGGGTACACATCCCTCGACGAAATACAGGCATCCATTGCAAGCTTTGGTAAATCACACTGATAGTTCTCAAAAGACCACAAAGGGAGCTGCAAGAGACCAGCTCAGCCGGGCACACCTGTCAGAGGCGCTTACTTAGTCCAATGAATGTGATACCAGTATCTGGAACAGGCTCAAACTCGAGCTTCCAAGGGAGGTCTCATCTTAGCACAAGCTCAGGTCCCATTTGTCTGGACCATATCACCTACTCCATGGGCCCAAATTTCTTAAATCATGTATACAGAAAGCCAAAGCCTGAATTATTCTCTGATCATACGAGTTATCTGAACTGTACTGAAAAGAAAAGAAACCCATTAAAAGGCACAAGTTTAACATCACCTTTCAATANTACTCCATGGGCCCAAATTTCTTAAATCATGTATACAGAAAGCCAAAGCCTGAATTATTCTCTGATTATACGAGTTATCTGAACTGTATTGAAAAGAAACTCCATTAAAAGGCACAAGTTTAACGTCATCTTTCAATACTCCATTGCAAGGCTGAGGACAGCAATCTTCTTTGCTTTATTGCTTTGAAAACAGTGTTTATGATCAGTATCATTATCACTATGTGATAATGTGAGCTTCACCTATGTGAACATCACCTGTGTGAACAGGAGCTCAAACTTTAACCAGCAAGCCAACCAAAGCAATTAAGTGTCACCTAGGAGCCTGTAGCACCTGTTCTTTGCAGTGGTGAGAATATAGCAGCAGTTATTAAAATACGCATTTAAATTCCCCTCAGATGCATGAGACAAGAGCTCACAGCGGTAAGAAGAGTTATCCATGCCAGCTTTGTTCTCCAACTGTCAACATCGTTTTTTTTTTTTTGGAGTGGAAATGTAAACAGTGCCGCAGAGAAAGGAAGTCTGGTGTTTGGAACTGATACTGTTGCACGGCTGCATGAAGTTTCAGGACTGTCTGAGCCACATTACGCTACAGAAGGAGACGAGAACTACAAGATGGTGGCTTCTTCAGAGAAGAAGAAATACGCTTTTCTTCCAGGCAGTGTTGAGTCAGGACAGCTCTAAGCAAAATTTGCAGCCTATAGCAATGAGCCTTTGCCAAAGCTTTTCAGAGCACAGGGGAAACTGAGTTGCTATTTCAGCAGCAATACAGCTTTAAACACTACGAAGTCACACACAGCTTCTCTATGGAAAACAGCAAAAATGCACTTGTGGTCTTAGCAAATCTCCCTCTCCCTTGAAGCAGAGAACCTGCAGTACCTCGCTCCTCTTACCCCATATTTGTCCATCTGCAAAACAATCTTCTGTAGCTGAGACGTTTCAGTGGCAGCTGAACTCCTCTTGTACAGCTCTATTATCCCAATCACTTCCTCCTTGGATATCTCCTTCTCCAGTACGATGCCGTTGTCTTCTGGAGGGACAAGGAAGCAAAAAACAAAGTCACCACGATGAACATTGCTTTCAAGAGCCACTACGATAACCTACAATGCATACAATAAGGGCAAAACTCAACGGCACACAGGACCAAGCAGGGTCCAGCTGGTGCCCACTGCTAGGCATGCATGTATGTCCTTCTTTCCCAACAAAGTAGCCAGGAAATAACTAGCGTACAGGGCCAGAAGGCATCTCCTACTTTTTAAAGCACCAGGCACCTCAGTACCTTAAGAAAATCTTGTGGCTTTTTGCTTGCCTACAAACTTAATTAGAAAAGCAAATAACTGCCCAGTAGTCGCTGCCTTTGACCTTCAACTGCCTAACACAGCTTGAGAGTAAGGTACTAGCAAATGTCCTTCACTGCACTCTTAAAACTGGATACAGGAAAGACTGAAATGAAATGTGGGTCTGTAGGTGAAAATGTCTGGTTCCTATGGGCCTATGCCTCACATTTGGACTTTCTGGCACTTGAGAAAGATGAGGTGCTGATCAAAGCTGCTGCTGGAGCTGTCATATGTTTCTGCAAGGAAGATTCACTAGTATTAAATACATGCAAGTTTGCTGGATCTATCTTTCTCTTGCCATAGAACAACATGAAAAGAATTATTAAGAATGGAGAATGAATAGAATGGATAATGAATAGAAAAGTGTGCTGTGGAGAACCACAAGGGAAAGCAGAAGACTACAGGAGACGCAGGAGCTTATGACACCTAAATTAGCAGGTCATGAAGTTACATTCAGCTTCAAACACCCAGCTCAGGAGACAAAGGACAGCGAGTAAATGCAGCCGATTCACAGAAGTGTGATGGCAAAGAAGAGGCACTGTTAGTTCCTAAAAGGTACAAAAAGGCACATTGAAAACCAGGACATGGTCACAAGCCTAAAAGAAACTCGGTTGAGATGAAGAACAAGCAGCATCCTTTGCCCTCTAAGCCTTGACCAGGAATGCTGGCAAACTCCATGGAACCAGAGTCTCAGCGCCTCGATGCTGCATAAGTCAGGTGGACACAGGTCTGTGTCCTGGTGCTAGTAATAGCATATTGGCATAAAAGGGTGAAATTGATTTTAAAATAAACATCTGCCTCCTCACAAGCTCTCTCATTGAGCTTTTCCTTTTTCCTTTCCTTTTCTCTTTTCTTTTCTCTTTTCTTTTTAATCTTTGCAGCAATGTTTCCTAGAATCCTGCCTTTTACCAAACCTGTGTGGACCTCTGTTTGAATGATCTGCTTGAAATGGCCCAGGTAAATATTTATATACATCCACATATGTGTGTATATATACATGTATGTGCATATATTTCTACACATACTTCTGGGCATAGGGGTGGGGTGGGTTTTGAGATAGATGAGGATAGAGCAGAAAGGTCACATAAAATTATCACACAAAAGCATAGGAATGAGTTTAGGCTAAAAAGAATCTGGTCTTTGCTGGTCAATCCCATTCTCCCCTACAGACACAGGACATCAGTGAGAAGACACAAAACGGTGAGTTGGCCACTTCTCACGTCCTGACCTTCCGAATCTTGGTTCTTCCGTGTGTAGTTCATGCGAAAGACGAAAGCATCCAGAATAAAGGCCACTATAATCGTCATCACTACCTGGGAGAGGACAATGACAGAACTGGTCAGGAGGCTGTTGCTGGGGAGTTTTTCCAGCCCAACAACAGGAAGCTCAGCATTTGATCTGGGCTTCAACTCCTCGCGCTCCAGCTCCTTCTGGGCACAGGGGATGGGCATGTCCCAACTCACATATTTATCTGCTTTTACGAATAAACTTCAGACAGTTGACCACAAAAGGGACAGAACAAAACCTTTGTGCTGCTTAAGTCTTTATCCCAGGCCCAAATTTCTACAGCAGCAGCTTTGTCACTGACCATAAATCTTACAGATTCAACGTTTTTTCATGTGCTGTGGATGTACAGACATTACGTACAGGAGTAGAGCTCCTCATTTAGAGATGGAGCTCCCACCAGAACATGGTGGAGGAAGTCTCCTGTCCCCATCCCCATTGCCTGATACACAAAACCTCTCCAGAAACCTACCATGGTCACGATATAGAAGATCATGAAGTAAAGACGGCTCCAGTGAGTGGTTTGTGAGGTCACCCCTTCCTGGGGAGGAGAGGTAAAAATGTCAGTAGTGTGTAAAGGAAGAGGGAGCCTCCTGTTAACTGTTTGTCACCAGCTTAAAGCAGAACACACACCATCTAATCTCATTTCTGTGGCTTGATAGCTATAGCCCAGTGACTACCTGCACATTGCTCAGTGCTCCAACTGTAGCTAATCAGCTTCTAAATGCAAACAAATATAATTTAAACCCTGAGCATATGAGCCATTGCTGCTGTAGGAGTGCAGCCTGCAGCACAGGGTGGTAAAATAGAATAGAACGGATTTCAGTCTTCCAAATCCTGAAATTTGGTCTGAAGGCTGATCAGTGCTCAGGATAAACATACCCAGCAGGGTTTCACAGGTGTTAAATATCACCCAAAAGTCAAGAGCAACACATATTTGGCAATAGCAAGTGACCGTGCTGGGCCTGATCATGCACACCTCCAGTTGCTGGGGAGGAAGGCAGTGGTGGTAGAAGATCTCAGCAGTGCCCTGGCAAGAGGCAGCACTATCTGTACACAGAAGGTAGCAGAGGTTCACTTACCATGATGATGTACCAGTCGTTGACGACTGTCAGCTCAAACAGCGTGACTGTGCAAGAGTGGAAGAAAAAAGAAAGATAATTGCCTTACCCAACTGGATCTGTTTCAGAACGATTATTAGACCTCAGTTGTCCCTGTCAAAGACTTTTCAAGACATCAAGTTTTAATGCAGCCCATCAAGTTGCAATACACCTAGCAAATCCAGAAACCTTCATCACTGCAAATAGTTTGGCGTCTTCTCACTGCCAAGACCCACTGAATCAGTAACATAGCTTGATCTGTATTTTTTTAAGAAGAATCAAAAACAAGCTTGACCCTTTCCACAGAACAGCATGGAGACCTCAGATGCCGTCAAGAGAAAATAAGCATCCTTGGAAAAATCATGGAGAAAAATTACTGTATTCAAGTTATTCTTCATCAATAGGTTTAAAGAAATGTAACAGCATCACTGTTAGCAACTTAGCAGGGTAGTGACTTAAACCCCTTCTTAAACAACTATGGAAGTCTCACCTGATCACTTGTTAAAACAAGCCTGCTGGCTTCACACTGCCTGTTAAGAGATGTCTGCTCACCTTGCAAAAAATTCATGACAAAACTACTCAGCTGGAGTTATCCAGACAGGAAGAGCAGGATTGCTGATTGTTTAAGTCATATTGGCAGGAATTCCTGGGAGAATCCCAGGCCAAAATGAGCACTGCAATCCTGTCATCCCACTCCACAGGAACACAGATGTATTAAGAAATAGTCTTCGCTATGAAGCAAACCACCCTTACCAAAGCTGTTCAAAATGTTGTCAAAGTTGTTGAGATAGTAATAGCCTTCTTCCACAACTGTCTTGTTGCCAACGGTATGGTTCACCCAGCGGTAAGAATCTGCCACTGTGCTTGTACTAATCAGAGAAACCAGGACAAAGAATGAGAAGAGAGATGGAAATGCAAGGAAAATCCCAAGGGCTACAGAGAGCAGAATGCTTAGGAGGCTGTGAACAGGATGGTAGCTTCCACCCTTGACCAACACTCGCCTCTCTCTACAAAAGAACCCGTCTCCTCCACCTCCACGGCTCAGCAGAAGCCCAGGGTCCTTCTAGTCATTTGGCAAATATTAGGCCAGAGAAACTGGGCATTTGAGGCAGAATCTCTGCCTCACAACTTAACACTTGGCATTTTCAGGTCATCTGACATCATGCAAGATGACAATGGCCAAAGAGGTGAAGTGACTTCCCTAGATTTTTCGAAATATGTTGCCTTTTCTACAAAGTTCTATTCCAGCCCATCCTCTGGCCTGTTCTCACGGACTAGTGACACGGGAGGCTTTGCACCAAACCTACTGCAGAGGAGGAAGGATTTGCTGTACTCACTTGCAGCAGTTCGGGTAGACCACACCAGCGAAGAATTCCATGCCAACAATGGCAAAGCAGTAATAGAAGATCAGCAGGGTTAAACCCAGGCTGGAGGACATAAGCGTGAAAAGAACTGCATTACCAAATAGTCATTTATGGATGGAAAAATTTACCGTCTGGTAGCTCCAGAAAGTATTTTCTATAGATGGGAAACAGCACTAAAAACCTCAGATCAGTCTCCCAGCTGTTGCTGCTCTGCAGAGTTTTGTCTGCTTTCCTTGAAGAATGCTAGGCAGGAGCTTGCCACTCACTGAACACTTACAGATCGGCCCATACATTTTCTTGGCAGGTTGGGAAGGTCCCTATCCTGACAGCAGCCCCAGGCCTTCTTCCCTCTTTCCCCCACCCAGAGACAAGTCAGTCAGTACCTGGCCATACGGGGAAACAACTCAAACATGGTGTCCAGGACATTTCTGTAACGCTTCTTCAACTTAAAGAGCCTGAAAGGAGAATTTTAAATGATTATCTATGCACAGCATCTTTCCTTGAGTTCTCATGATTGCTGGGAATGGTTAGAAGAGTATCACAGGTCTCCACCACACAAGTCAATGAGCAGCTAAGGCCTCCTGACACCAAACTCACTGAATCTGTACTCGCTCAAATACTCTGCTCACCTGAGCAGGTGTCTTTATCCCATCTGAATGCTTGTGACACATCTAGGTAAGTGTCTGCAGGATTAAGGTATCTCACGGAAAGGCTCTCATCTTGTTATAGAGCACAAAGCATAAATAGCTACATCTTTGAAACCACAGGAGCCTAAATCAGTCTCATGTACAGGGTCAGGATTCATTTCTCCTTTCCCCAGGCACAAGCTTTTCTCCGCTTCCCCCGTGACTCAATAAAACGATGAAAGAAAAACCACATTCTGCCTGCTAATGTCAAACTTGGCAATTTCATCAGCCTTTACAGAGAAGCATAGTTCCCAGCACAGGCTTTGGCAGGGTAGGGATGGAGAAAAAAAGTCTCCCCCCCGCCCAAGTGTCATTAAGCGTTCTTTAAATCTTCAGTAAAGAACTAAGTCACACTAGCTTTGTTTTAATAAAACAATATTCTGTCCCTTGAAAATACCTTCCATCATGGCTCTCGAAGCATTCTGTGAAGGTGACTGAACCTCTGCAGCAGCCTCAGCACAGGAGGGTTAATCATACCCATCTTGCTGAGCTGCAGAGAGGTTATAGCTGGTCCTGCTTATACAGTGAGATGCAGTCAGAGCAGGGCTGTACTTCACCCTAGAAAGCAGTATCCTTTGAAAACTGTAATTTCTGGTAATTCAATGGAAATTATTAAACTGGCTCAGACTGTCTCACCCTGACAGAAGAGCTTTTCTCTGAGCAGCATCAGACAATTTAGAGGAGGTGCAAGAACCCCACGAAGGCAGACATAGGATAATCTGCCCCCGGTAAATCCCTTGATCTCTATTAGAGATCAGCTTAAGCTCCAAAGCACGGGGTTTCATATCCCATCCCAAGTTTTTGTTATCAGTCATTTTGATAACTCTGTCTAATCTCATTACCCCACGTAATTCCTGCTTGCCATGGTCATGTACCCACAGAGCAATCCTTGCCCTTTCCTGCTAAGGAGCTCAGTCCCCAACAGGATTGAATGAAAACAAGCCTGGCTGTTTTCTTCCCCATCTCTTTTCCATACTCCCCACACAGCCTCCCTGTCTTACCTCAGCAGCTGAAGAGGTCGCAAGACCACAATGAAGTAGAATGGCTCCATGTTAAATGCCAGTGCCAGGAGCCCCAGAAATGCAAAGAGAGTGACTGCAAAGTCAAACCTGGAAAAAATACATATAGATATAACAAAAGTAATGATATATCATTGGATTTCAGCAGAGAATTGGTACTTGGCGCCACTCCTGCCTGACAAGATGCACAAGGCCAGGCACAGAAGAATTGTAATGGCCTGCAGATGGCCTCATCTACAGGGCTAAAAGCTCCTCTTGAAAGTCAGTCTTCCTAACCCAGCAATTTTCACTGTCTCTCTCAAAACTTTAGTGCACACTTACAGATTCCACCCCGAGGACAGGTACTCAATGGGCCCCAGGCCAGTGGTTTTCAGGAGCAGCTCCACGCCATAGACTGTAGAAGACAACAGACAAGGACAGAAATAAGCAGCATCACAACAACGCCTTACACAAAGGCTGGTCCCCAAATATGCGCGGTGCTTTAGAAACGTACAGAATTGCTGAACTTGGGCTTAACAGACTCCAGCCCATCCTCTTTATCCTTAGTGAGATGTCAAGCAGATAACACTTTCCCTCCAAAGCACCATCTTCATTCATATTCACGGAGATTTCTCTCCAGTTGGCTAACATATTATGAATGCTGAGGCATAAGCTCCTGTAGGAAAGGCCATAAAGTCAGGTAGGGAATTCAGTCCTGCTGGTTTTACTTGGTTCTATCCCAGCAGAACATATTGGACATCCCACAGTGTAGCTTGCAACCTGCAAGGAAATGCTTTCAAAGAGGAGCCATCTCTGCCCTGGTAGCACCTTGTGGGCTTGTAGGCAACAAAACAATGACATGATCATGCCTTGTTCTGGGCATTCCAGAATTTTCCTCTGCAGGCTCCAAAGAGGGAGGTTAGACGAGAAGAGATGGGGTGACAACATCCTTGGAAAAGGAAGTGTCAAGAGCCTCTCTGCCTTCAGACTTCTGAGAGTGCTTTGAAGACTAATGAGACTAAAGAGCAGGGGAGCACCAGAGCTACCCAGAAGTCAAACTGGAGCTTAGTAGCCTGTCTTAGATTCTCCAAAGCATCTCTTACTGCAGTTTTACACAATTTGAAACAGTGATATTGGAAGGGGAGAAACGAATTCATAGCACTCAGAAACTCCATGGCAGTGCATAAAGGTCTGTTGTTTATGTTTGGGCTGAAAAGGGGAGACTGAGACACATGTTGATGGAGAGATGACGTTCTAGTTAAAATCTAATAATCAAATAGTCAAATTTCACTAATCGAGTAGTCCAGCTAGTCCTTTCGCACCTCTTCTGCACCTTGCACTCCAACAGGGCTGCCTCGCGTTGCGTGGAGCCACCTCGCAGCCACAATCAGATCAGAGCTGGTAATGCCTCCTGGAATAGCAAGGCCAGCGCCGAGCACCGTGAGCACCGCCACGCAGAGCCAGCACAGGCTGCAGGAGCTTATTACCTCGCACGCTGTGCCCAGCGAACGAGGCTGCTCTGCTCTCAGGGCTGAGGCAGCTTCAGCTGTAACGTTTCAGTCTCTGCAGTGAGGCTCCCCCGACTGCTGCAGCTCAGGGGAAGGGTGGGAGCAGAGCAGGGCACACGCAGGTCTCTGCATGTGGACAGTCCCCACCAGGCACAGTTTGCACACCCTGTGACTCTGTTTTTAACTTGAAACTGAAAAAACACCCGGGAGCAGAGCTGTCTGTACTCCTCTCCCACCTGGTTAGAAAGTAATGTCACTGTCACTCTGTTAGAAGACAAAAGCTTACTTGTGAGGAAGACTATGTAGCTCCACGGGACATTTCTGGAGAAGAAATTTCCTCCTGCAAGACACAAGAAGGAGTTTTTCTAGACTCTTCTTTAATCACTCCAAAACATAGTCAAGAATCAAGCAATATTTCCTACCTTGCAGCATGAAGGTTTCAACAAGAATCCAAATTCCATTCACAGCCACCACAGTATCTGGAAAACAGAGCAAAAACCCATAGCAAAAAAACTCCTAGATCAGAAAACATCGTTTTCCTAACCTACTAAGTAAACTTCTACTATAGAGTCTACAACACAGGACAAGTAACAAAGTCAGTGCTTGGAACCTAATTCCAACTCAGCTAAAGGTTTCAACTCATAGCTTGGGAGAGTCTGAACTTCTGCCCTGAATTTTCCCAGCCTGTGAAACAGATAAAGCACATTTGTTTCCAGAAGGAGAGAAAGAAAAAGAACAGAAAAGTAAAACTACAATCCCTTTCACCAATAGTTATCTTATACTCTGCTATGTTATTGCATGAATATTTCATCTTTCTAGTTCCGAAACAGGCTCTTGAGAACCACTACGTCCCCAACAGTGCAAAACAAATGAAACAAGTTCCCCAAAAGTGCAAGATAAAACTTCTGTCAGTTTGCATGTTCCCCTTCTCCCCCATGTGCATACCCAAAAAGCCAAAGATGGCAGATTGCTCTTTTTCACTCGAGTTTTCCCAACCCCTTCACTCAATTTATCATCCTAACTCACAAAATCCTCTCTTCTAGCATTCAAAAAGAAATTACTGAGTAGGAAGCGATCATTTAGAACATAGCAACTAGCACCACAAGTAACCACTTTTTCTCCTCTGCAGAAGAGGAGACAGAATCACTCTCACAGGCAGCACAGTTGCCAAGCAATCCCCCCAGTAACGAAGATGCTGCACTTCTCAAGTGCATCAAGAAGTTTGACCAGCTCCAGCAGCCTTCAGTTGCAAGACAAAAACCTCCAAGTCAACTAGTCTGTCCCCTGCAACAAGCCAGGTCCTACAGAATCAGATCCACATGTTTTAGGAAGGACTGAACCAATAAGCCCATGCAGATGATTCAACCATGGTGAGAACTGAGAATTCAACCTGCAGCTGCAGCCCGTACCAACACTGTTCCCTCCCTCTCCACCAAAATTTTAGGAATTCCTGTGTGGGCCATCACTCAGACAGGAGACCAGGTCCCACCATGCTGAACTCTTGCACAGACAGCTCTTGAGAGGCACAGACATAACATCCCTGATCCATGTGACGAAGGCAGCATAGCAGAAGACTGCCCGTTTCTCCTACTTACACATGATGTACTGGAACGCTCGTGACTTCACAAGGATGTTGATGCCTGCAGGAAGGAAAACATGGCAAAACAAATATCTATGCAGTCCTGCATAGTTCACACGCAGCTTCCTCTCTCTTCTCCTGACAGACTTTTTCCTAGCAATTCTCAGCACAGAAACTAAATGCTTTAGAAAATTATTAAGATTATTAACGTTTGTCTCTTGGGACCAATTTTCCTCTAGAACACCAGTAGGAATGAACTAGCTTTCTTCACCCACTTAGACATCTTTTCTCCAACCACATCACAAAAATACTACATAAATACAGGTGATGAAGCATTGACCACATTTGGGGCAATGAATATGTTGGAAAAAAGGGCTGAGTGCATTAGCATAAATATGCAGGGCTCCTATGGCAGCAGTAAATTTACTTCAAGACAGAATTAACTGCTCCCATCAGCATAAAACATTGAAAAAGGAACTGCAGATAAGTTCTTATTTCTGAATGGTTATGTTCTGTCAGAAAACTTAGGACAGGGGACATGAGTCACATTTGCAAGAAAGATTACCCTGATGGATATTTCTGATGTCTTTCCCTCTCCTTAGCAGCTGCACTTGACCTGCATGAGCACTGCAATCACATCCTGGGACTAAGAAGCCTAGCAGCTTCTGCAAAAGCACAGTCACTGTTGTGAGCTGCTGCTTGGGATACAGAGAAACAAATCTATACTAGATGCAGCAAGCAAATATTCCCAGCTAACCTCTGTGCCGGGAAAGGAATACAGCTCGCCATGGCCTCAGGAGCTGGTTTGTTACGGAGTATCTGCCAAGAGGCCTCTTATTTTATGGAATTTGCTTTTTGGGTCAGAGCACAAGGAATATTTACAAGACAAATCTCCCTTGGAGATTCAAGAGCCTTGACACCTCTGAATACAAAGTGAGCTGGTCAGCAGGCCTTTCTCAGCTGTTTACCAGGGACATTTGGGCACAGGGACACACAGTGACAAAGTCCTTTTTGAAGGCCTTGTCTTCATAAAGAATTTTTCAGCCTGGTGGAATGCATGCCATCATTTAAATGCGCCACGTTACCTTTAAAAATAAGGAATGCTGTTCGTGGAAGGTCATCAAACCAGTGCTCACGATTTCGTTTTGCCTGGAAACAGAACAGTCTTGATCACAGGAAGTCTGCACTACATCCATACAAAAACATGCAATGAGGGGGACCCACCATGGGTTTGTTTCAGATTGCCTTTGTTTCTCAGCCTCCCCTTCTTTAGAAATCTTTGCTTTCCCTCCTACATGCACTTCCGCTCTTCCCCACCTTGTAAATACCTACCTTCCATTTTAAGCCAACAACTTCATAGAAATTGTAAAAATCCTTTAGGCTGTAAAATAGAAAGAAGCACTTGATTAGATCCTTAGAGTTGCTTTTATCCTTAATTGTCTTTGTCATGTGCCATCAGCAGCGAGTCGCTGGAAGCTTTTAACTCATTTCCAGGACTGTGACCACAGCAGAGAACTCAGCACGGAGCTGACAAGGGCTCAAACAGAGCACAGAGCCGCCTTCCTTCTGGACAAGACCTAGCAGAGATCACTCCCCTTCTGCCTCCAGAGAAAACTGACTCCAACTGAACTCCAGATTTTTACCATGAAGAAAGATCTCAGAAATAGCAGGCTCCAAAAGACAGAGACCATGCTACTCTCCTTAATTACTCTTACCTTATTTTTCTACTACCTTTACACATTTGCTTTTAAAGGTAAAAATGAATTTTGGCAGAAGACATGAAAGCAAAGAAGTCAGCACACTTGCAAAACACGAGCGACTGTATCTAGGTCCTTGGGGTCAGATTTTACTTTCCCAAAGAGCAGAGGCTGAAATTCTTGGACACAGACTGGTGTCACGAGGTGCCTCAATTTAACAACTCTGTCTTTCTCCATATGCCACTTTCACCATTTCTCTATGATGTTTGACTTTAAGGAGAAGGATTGGCACCAGTTTTGCCGGAGACATTCGCTCCAAGGCTGCCTGTGGCCAGAACACAGGAAGAGGATGAGCTGCCCTCCTGCTCCAATTCCCTCTGCTTCCGTGCTGGCTGCAGTTAGCTGCTCCCACCCGCCAGAATGGTAATTCTCTGCCTCATAACACAGAGGATGACAGTCTTGAAAGCTGCAGCAGAACCAAATTTTAATTAACAAAACTCTGGGGGACACAGCCAGATGCTGGAGGAATAAGAACTGGTTAAGTTGCAAGGCTGCACTGTGGGAAGAAGGTTTCCTTGCAGACTCCAGGGCTGTTCCTGAATTTTCTGCTCCTCTCTTCTGATGGGAGAAGTGGGAAACAGAGAGCTTGGTGGCTGCCAGCAGAGCTCTGTATCCACAAGAGGGCATGCAGGGATTCCAGCATCTCGGCAAAACAAGCTTGCTTCCCAGCACAAAACAACTCCCATTCCAGCCAAGTTTCCTTCCATAACCCCAGCCATCCTCTCCAAGGTGCAGCTCAGTGTGGAGAGCGAAGCAGCGGCCCTGCTCTGGACGCAGCAGCAAGACCATCCTACCTGACTAAAGGAGTATTGCTTTGATTCAGTGCTTTGAAAGTGAGATACCGCTCTCTGGCACACATCCGAGGCTTGTAGAACCGCAGCAGCCCTTCAAAGTGCTTGAAGGAAACTCCAGTCGGCCTCTGGAAACAAGGGAATAATGCTATAAGCAAAGACATGAGGCAGGAGAACATACAGGCTAGTCTATTTAATTCCCACTCCAGATGTGTTTGAAAAGGATTTCTACATCACCCTAAGATGCCATTACAGCTAAGCCCCCAAAGCACTCTGAGCTATTACTTTGCCACACTGAGTTTATCCCAGAGCACAGACTTAGAAAGCTTTCCGAGGAAAAGGTCCCTCCAGTGATTGCAGAATTGCTCCCTGACGAGTTATCCCAAAGAAGTTGTCCAAACAGACATCCCAAGCAACAGAGTTTAACTCTCCCTGGGAAACTCCTGGGCAGCCTAGCAGGCCCCATTACTGACACTTTTTTTCAGATAACATCAACCATTCTTCAGGAGCAGCTCATATAATGGATGAGCCCTAAACATCAGCTAATCTAGTGGAAGAAGGTCCTCAGGTCTCAATTCTATTCCTGAAGCAAAAAACTAACCCTCTCCCACAGCGCTCTGCCCCATACAGAACTGTCTGTAGGTGGATTACTTCTGCTCGAGCAGTACCTAGTGACTGTCCCCTCATCCGTGTAACCACACCTGCCGTAAGGGCTGGTGTTTGAGATGGGAGTCCTCAAGTCACCCACACTGAAATAGAGAGAAAAATAAGGGTTTGCAAGCACTGCAGGACAAACTTCTGTTTTATCAGGGCACTTTCACAGCCTGACGGGCCTAAAACTCACACTACTTTGTTTTTATTTATTTCTGGAGGAAAAACAAGTCACACAAATGAAAAAGAGTAGCCCTTGGTGATTAGGACTGCAATCAACCATCATAAATCACCCTTCTGTGGACACACATCCCCTCCTGCCATGCGCCGTGGTACCTGCTTGGTTATGAGCAAGCGGTAGGCGTGCTGGATGGCCGCGCGCTTGTGCAGCAGCAACGACTTGAACTTCCTCTTCTCAATGTCGTTGAAAGTGTCGAACACAACAGCCAGAAGCTGCAGAGAGAAGACGGGAGAGAAAGTCAAGTTTTAACCCTGACACTAGGTGGCCACCTGAGCTGGAATAGCCCGTCTGGAGAAGCAGGGAAAAGCTTTGCCTGAAGCAGGAATCATAGTAAGTGCCAAACTGATGTGCAGTAGAAGGGAGGTAATGAGGGACCCTTAGCCATAAGGCTACAAAGGGATTACCAACCACACCACTTTTTTGAAGAGGTTTAGATGTATCTGGCCTCCTAACACTTGTTAGTGCTTTTAAGAACTAAGGTGAAGCCCCATGCAGGGCAACAGAAAAACACTAGAGAAAGGTTTGTTAAAATGCCCTGATCTCTCCCTGCAAAGCAAGTTTGAAGGCCTACTCTCAGGATTCATCCTTCCACAGCAGCTTTGGCAAACAGATGTGCAAACTAAACTTCTTTCTCAGCAGCACTGAAATCTAAGTTCTGTAGAAGCACCAAATCACTCCTCTTGGGCTGCAGGTTCCCCAGCTCCTTGGAGAGTCCCTCTTTCGCAGTCCACATTCCTCCTGAGCTGGTCTTCACCCTGCTGGATGCTGCAGGTCGAGAAGCGGAGCCAGCAGAGCTGCCGTGCTCATCAACATCCCAGGACACCCGTGGCCTCCCCGAGACCATGACCTACAGGCCACAATTCCACTCTTGCAATTACTCCACAACCTCCTTAAACTCCCTACTGGCTGCTGAGCTGTCAGGCTTTCCAGGGTGGCAGTTGCACTTCCAGTTCGCTGTTTTTTAATACACAGACATCCACATAAAGCAAAGACAGGAGACTGTCCTGTCTGCAAGCGCTGGAAAGGGAAGCAGAGACGCAGCACAGCGCTGACGCCAGGGCTATTGCAAATTCAAGTCCTGCCACACTTTGCAATTCCATCCCTTTCAAAATGATTTACAAAGGATTTCAGGCAAGTCCAGATAATAAAATGCCATTTCATGATAAATAATTAAGATGGGGAAAGACAATAAATTTCATGCAACTGTGTGTGTCACTCCAAGCAGCATATTAATGCGAGAGAAATCAAAAGATTATTTGCATCACTCTGTTTTCTGTGATTTAGTTCATTTCCTTACAGTTGAATATTAAGAGACTCCTACCTGTAGCAAAGTTGCCATTTCTAGAAACATTCTGCCAAATAGTCCCAAATTGTTACACTGTACTATTGGGAATTGGGAAGACTCCAGTGGGCAAGAAAATTCAAAGTCAGGCAAAGAGAAGTCAAAGTTTTCAACAGAAGACTCACCAAGTTCATTATGAAGTACAGCTCAATGGAGAGATACACTATGAAGAAGACACAGGACCAGGGGTTCCGGGCGTAGGATGGCATCATCACATCAGGGAAGCTGTATCCCAAAAAGGCACAAGTTTAAGCACCCAAATTGCTAACACTATACTCTATATATGTGGGTGAGAGCATGAGACAGGTCGCAGAGGGGCACGCATCCAGTGCAGTGGGTCTGCAGCTCTCTGCAGAACACATATTTGCTTGTCACACAGAAGTGTGAGCCCAGCAGAGAGCAGATAAAGCATGGAAGCATGACGAAAAAGAAGGAAAATGAATAAGCATGTTCCCTGCACATCCTGAAACCCACACAGGTAAAGCGGGTTTGCACTGTGGCTAAGGGTTGTGCTTTAGCAATAACAATATTCCACAACCACAAAATAATCACACCAATCCTAAGAGTATTACAGAATGACAACCAAAGATTTATTCTTGGTTGATTTTACAGATTTTGAATTTCCTAATCCTCCAAGCCCGCTCTGACAGCTAAGCAATATTTGCTTAGTGCTGTTACCAACTTTTTATAGACAAGAAAAGTGCAGTGGACACTTCACAACAGCAAACTATCAGTGAGAGAGGAGCACAAACTGAAACTTGGATCCACGCCCAATAAAGTTGTCTCCCCTCTTATTGCCTGCACAGTGAGGAAGTGCTCCGAGTGACTTAGAGATAACTCTGCATCCGAGGTCAGCATCCTAACATGACGTACGTTCTTCCCATGCAGGCTAAACCTGGGCAGTATTTCTCTCATGCAGAGAAAAGGGGTCACATCTGGAGATCCAGCACTAATGCGAATAAACTCTTGATTGTGCTAGACTTCTTTGGGGAAGAAAGGCAAAGACCAAGCTAAAACAAGCACCAACTTACTTGGAAGTGGTCAAAAGAACGAAGAGGTTCACAAGGCTGTTCTCTAAAGTACTGAAGTACTGAAAGAAAAATAAATAAATACAAATGCAAGCAGCCTTTCATGGTTATTTTGTTCAAAAGAAGCCCACTAGAATACAGGCCTTTCTACATTTCCTAGAAAAAGGGTAATTTAGCACTGGTCCCTTTTAGAGGTCCCAGGAACATGGTAGATGAAGCTGTAAAATGGTTAAAAGCTCCTCTGCACATTTTTGTAGTATTTACTCCCAGTAAGCAAAAGACAGACCCAACAACAACAGGAACTAGCTGCTACTGGACTTCATAGGACTCAGCATGAGAAGGCCAAGTTGTCACTCGGATGCCTTCTCCACTGGGGACAGCTGGGATCACATTTGGCTGAATTAAGACATCAAGAACAAAGAACAACTTCACTGATGCTCCCTTTGGGTGCTCCTGTCTTTGAGGAAGTCTCATTTACTGTCTTCCTCCCCAGGAAGGGGAAGGAAGTTAACCCAAAGTAATACTGTCAAGAGGCCTCCCTCGGTCACAACTGCTGGCTCTTTTCATGACTGGCACCAGGTGGAATCCAGCCTCCTTGACCATCATATGGGATAGAGCTACATCTACTCAGAAATGCTTAATTCTTAAACTGATTGAAATGGGACTTGAGATTCAGTCCAAAGAATCAGTGATTACTTACAGGATCTGAGTGGTTAGGAGAAAACAAATAAAAACCTAGGAAACAAAAATGAGAGGGGAGGGAGGAAGAGAAAAGAACAGGGAACACAAATTAAAAAGATATTTAATTTCAAACTGCTTAACAAACTGCTAAGTCTCTGCTCCCAAAGAGCAGATTGTACAAAGCATGAAGCCCTCTATGATATCATGAACAGGAAGGTCTGCCCTTTCCATGCGGTTTTTCTAGTGCCTGTCATTTGACCGATCCTTTCAGAAAGTAAATTTTCTGTGAATTATCTGAGGATGGACCCAAGGCAGGTAACTCTACAGACCCCTGAATTCCTAGGAGTTTAGCTTGAATTTACTGCACTGAGGAATCGTTCTCAGAAATAGAATTTGGAAACTACATGTATAAATACCACAAACTACCCTCTGGCAATGGTCAAAGAGACCTCTGTCACCAAACCAAACACCAGCTCCTATAATTTTTATTTCTGTCTAACTGCATTTGCTGGATGATTGAGTCCTGTCAGAATCTTCCACTTAGCTGACTTCTTCCACAATGTGATCAGTTGCATTTTCATGCTAGTTTTTCTGCTCCCTTTAGACAATATCTGGTTGGGATTATCACAGCTTCAACTTCTGGGAGCACAACTCACCTAGGATGGCGAAGATCACCATGAAGAAAAGCAGGAGGAGAAGAATATCAATAAATGGGGGGAGGGACTGGAAGATCTGTCGTAGGTTTCTGAAAAGAGAGAAAACCTTTTTGAACAAGAACTTGTGTGTGCTTCCATATAGCAATGAAGCCTTCCTCTCCAAATGGAGGAAATAAAGGTGAGGAAATAAGAATAAACTTGAGAAGGACTTCAGTAGAAGAAGTATACACACACACACACACTAATACAGTGAAAACTCAGGCGTTTTATCACACCGTCCATTCTGCTACTCCAAGAACAATGAAGCCTGGATGCAAGATGAAGCTGGAGAGACTTCTTGCACCAGTGACAGGACCGCACAAGTACTATGGGCAGATCCAAAACTACTAAGAAAATTTCCTTATGAAGACAAGATGCTGTAACACTCGAGTTCCAGTCACAAAATACCTGAGATCTGAAATGCCCATGAAAGGCACCTGTTTTCCCTAGTGCCCTCAGGACCAGGCTGCTTTTCCTTCACTCCTCTCTCAGGTAGGAGCTGATCACTCACTCACCTTCTGACCGCACCGCAGTAACGACAGTCCACCAGGAAAATACAGCGCAGGGCTCTGGTTATCCGGACATGTGAGGTCTGGCGCACCAACACCACGATAGCCTCTATGAACTGCACAAATAGCACGCAAGTCTGCAAAAAATAATAATAATAAAAATCTATTTTTAAGTGTCTAAAGAGAGCTACAGTCTCCGCTCAGGACAAGCAAGGCTCCCATTGAACGCTCACCAAATTGGGTGCTTCAACAGCGGGAGGCGACTCCCAAGGTTGTGACACCTCCCATAAACAGCCTGGCAGTGGGGACACAAACCAAAATTTTTCCTGCTACTGCACAGCCCCACAGTTACTGTGGCTCCTTGATTCCTGGATACGCTGAAGGAGAAACACCAACAGGAAAGTAACTTACCTTCACCATGGTCCTTTTGTGCCTGATGAAGGTGTGGAAGCCCAGCCACCTCATCTTCATGGAGAGCTCAAAGACTACCACGATCAATGCAAACAGCTCCAGGGTTGCATGGACCTGTTACAACACAGCAAAGCTTAAGCTGCCCTTTCTGATTACAAAAACAAGAAGAACACACCGATATTATTCCTTTTGTAAGGAGCACATGGATTTAACAGCAATTTAAGTAGTGGAAATCTGGAGAACCTGACGCTACCCTTAAGGGTACCGTGGCATTCTCAAGATTTCAAAGTTTCCGTATTTATTGTCTTGAGCTTTTATTAAAGCCTAGGGAATTCTTCTCTATTCAGTATTTGTCTGAAATTTCCTAGAAATACATGTTATTTTTATAAATAGAACAACATAACAAAAATAACAAAAATACAATTTTTGATATATTCCAAATATATACCAAAAGACAAGAGAGCAGCAATTCAAGTAGATATAATTTTGAAAGTTTAAGACTGCATTTTTTTTAGCAAACTGGAGGAATGAGATTGAAAACACAGAATGCCTCACAAAGAGGATTTTTTTGTTTCTTTGTTTGTTTTTACAACCTCAGCTTTAGCCATAGCTCAAAACTCAAATTAATTTATGCAGTCCTGATTCATTTGGAAAAATATTTAACCTCACAAATGTCAAACAAGCCTTGGCAAGAAATGAGAGTGCACTGATAGCAGTACACTCAGCACAATTGGTTATCCCATCTCTCATTCAGCACTTTGTGAAAATTAGACATAAAACTTCAAATTACTTAAACACATGAAGAAGAGTCCTCTCAGCCCTACAGTTCTGAGGAGAGGACACAAGAAGGTTCAGCAGCTTGGCCAAAGCTGCAGCTCTCTGTGTTCTGGGAACCAATGGGTAACATGCTGGGATAACAGCACCAGCCACAACAATGACTTTAAAACCACCCCTTCGAAGCCCCATAGATTCCCGAATAAAAGCAAAACTGATACTTCTCAAACATTTAAGAAACTTAAGAACTGCACCAGCTTGATAATACAGAGCTGTCCCATTGCTGTTGGCCTACATGCACAATGGATGAAAAAAAGGATGTTTTGCCGGCTGGCCAACTAACACACCTGGCTCTCGAGCCAGATCGTTCTTCCTCCTACTGCTTATCCTCTTCCTCTATGTTCCATCTGCTTTTTTGCCTTAAACCACCCCTGCAAAACAAGCAGACTTGCTCGTTTTGCCCCAAGCACTTACGTAGATGCCAAGACGGAGCATAGGGACCGCCGGCGCCTCGCAGAGAGACAGCAGCAGCAGCAGCAGCGCTGTGCTCAGTTCCATCAGGTAGAAAAGGTGGTTGTGTGCAAAGAGGTAGGCAGCAAGTGCTTTGGCATTCTTGGGGTGGGTGAAGAACTTATCATTATTTTCTCCTTCCTAGAGCAATGGGAAGAAGAAGAGAACAGCATTAATTACTCTTGGTTCTCTAGCGGAGCTTTCCACTTGAAGAACATAGGTTTCTATAAGGATTAGCTTGAAATCCCAGCAGACTCTTCCTGCTTCACAGCCTGACGGTGATCTGTTTATTGAGGAATGAATCCTACCCACATGGGATATCCCTTTCTGTTTGAAAGGAAGTACATTTCAGTAATAAAACTCATTAATATCTACAACCTCCAGCTTCAGAAACCCTTGAGTCTTTTCAAAACGAGAAAGAGTGCTGAGATTTTATAAAGGTAGGCAAACTTCAGTCAACACCCCAACACAAACACTGTACTTCATTTAGTTCCAATCCCTTCCCTGTGTTTACAGACTTCCTTGGTTAAACTGCTCTAGGCCAGAACTTGAAAACATGCAGATAAGCCCCAGGGCACCTGCCTGACAGTTGCTCCTCCTTATCTTGGCCTTGCAAAATGTCTGGGAGACAACATGTTCTGGAGCACAGGCACAATGAAGGAACGTGAAAAGACGGGCTCCAGGAAAAATTATCAAGTCTCCATGCTGATTAGTTGTTCCCTCTTAACTAGAAAGCTTAATTAACATTAAAAGGTCAGATACTCCAGCTCAACAGTTTGCTTGCAACTGATTTTAAACAGCTGTTTCATTACTATTTTTACCTCTAGGACAAAGCTTATTTTGCTTATGTGAGAATTTACAGAAGGTTTTTTCATGCAGAACGATCCAACAGCTTCGTCTCTTTCTTGCTCCAATAGCTTAAACAAGGTAGCTTTTGTCCCTGGCAGAAAACTTGCTGGATCCTGGAAGCTGCCATAAAAGATCATTTTTTTCCCCTAGCTGCAGTGCTCTGATACATATCAAATGCTTTCTTATTAACATCTTTCCAGGTAATCAAATACCGTAGGGACAGCAAACTATTGCTACAGAAGTGGAAGCTTGTGATTGCAAATGGACAGCAAGATCAAGAAACAGGATCCCCCTTAAGAGGTGAAAGTGTCTCAAGATGGATGCAGAAAAGGGTTTCAGATGTTTCTCGTTCAGGCCACCTCACAGGCAAGCTCACATTCTGTTTAAAAACAGCCCAAACAGTGCCAGGTCAGCGAGCCAGACTGCCAGCGGGACAAAACCCAGCAGCAAGCTCCAGAAAACACAAGCCCCCTACTCAAAGGCTGAGCTCGCTCGGATCAGCAGGGCATTCTTACTCACGCCTGACAAAACACATTTGCAGAATGAAAAATCGTCTAAATTCTGCCTCTTGGTAACCAAGCAATTCAAAACGTGGCTGGACAGCAAAGTCCTCTTATTTAGATAAGAAGCTCTTGCCTGCAGCTACTGGTTCAAACAAACAATCTGCACGCTCTTTAAGTTATGTCTACTTCATTTCAAGGACGTTGTCATCGCGGCCGCTGGCCAAGGCGGCGTTATGTGCATGGGCAGGGCTGAGCCGGCTGCGTGCGCGACCAGCAGCCGCTGCAGCAGCTCGGGGAACCTTTACAGAGCATCCCCGTAGCCAGGAGCTTGGAGAAAGCCCAGGAGGGGTTGGGGCTACCCTTGCATGGACAGTGCCACTCTACACACGGCTGAGAGAGCTGATGTTCACAGAATCACAGAATCATTAAGGTTGGAAGGGACCTGTGGAGATCTTCTAGTCCAAACCCCCTGCTCCAGCAGGGACCCCTAGAACACGAGGCACAGGGTGGCACCCAGGGGAGTTTGGAAGATCTCCAGAGAAGGAGACTCCACAACCTCTCTGGGCAGCCTGTGCCAGGGCTCTGGCATCCTCATAGTAAAGTAATTCCTCCNGGAGACTCCACAGCCTCTCTGGGCAGCTTGTTCCAGGGCTCTGTCACCCTCACAGTAAAGTAGTTCCTCCTCATATGGAGATTAAACATGTTTCAACTTAACTCCCGTTACCTCTTGTCCTGTCATCGGCCACCACAGAGAAGAGCCTGGCCCCATCCTCCCTACAGTCACCCCTCAGGTACTTGAACACGTTGATCAAATCTTCTCTCAGCCTTCTCTTCTCCAGCTAAACAGGACTAAACAGATCCAGCTCACTTACTCTTTCCTCATAAAAGAGGATGTCATGTTATTACCAAGGTCCAAACTAAGGGTTTTAAGGGTCTGAGGAGCAATATTTTTGGTTCTGTGGGGCAGGGGAAGGGAGGGAAGGATCATTTCAATCATCTTGCAGTACTTTAGGCAGCAACCCTGCCTGAGTCCAGTTCCCCTCATGCTGCAGTGCAGTCTTTGAGAGGGGATAAAGAAAAGGAGGAGGAAGAAAGGACAGTCAGGGAATCAGCAATGACTGCAGAAAAACAGTTGTGGGAGAAGTGCAGATTTGGCAGCCAATTCATTGCACCTGCAGAAGCTGTACAACAATCTTGGCAAAGATATTATAGAACTTTCCTGAGGTATATACAGAGACGCAGTTTTTTGGGGTGTGGGTTGGTTGGTTAGGTTTGTTTTTAAACAGAGGGCGGCTACATTGCACTTCTGAGTTGATCAGGCCTCATCACAGCCTGCACTCTTCCCCCAGCAAGCAGGAGCTCCAACCTTGCCTACATTTTTTGCACGACTGAAGCTAAATGAACATCCAGGGGCCACTAACCAAATCTGAGAGCAAGACAGGATTAGGATCTGCATTTCCTGAGCCTAACATGCCTCCCAAAGAGTCTTGATCATCCACCCCAGAGCAATTGAGGAGGTGAAATGAAAAAAAATGCCCATTCTTATAGCGGGTACCAAAGCACGGGGCTCACCTGGAGGTAGATTGCTGCCTCTTGGTAGTTCATCTCCCAGTTGTGTTGGGCAGAGCTTTGCTGCGCACAGCAGTCGCCCGCAGCAGGGCTGGATGCGTCGTGAATGGCGTCGTAGCTCCCTCCATCTGCATCAATACAAGAAAGGAAAATTTGCCTTACAACTAAGCAAACTGCCAAGCCACACAGCGGGATCAGATGCAAGCATTGAGGAGCGGCAGCGCACCCAAGAAACCCACAGTTTGTACACACACTAATTGGGCTCTTCACACGGAGAAGCTTTTAAGACACTCTCGAACTGAGCACGTGAGCAGAGGAACATTCCCAGAATATCATCAGAAGAGGCAGAATCCCGTTTGGGATAACAAGTGGATCTCCTGCCTCAGGAACTCCAGGTACAGCTCACTCCAACCAGGAACAGGCAGCTGAGCAGCTCCAAGGGCATCCAAACCACAAAGCACAAGTGAGCTGGCCAGAAAAAGCATTGCCTTTTGGCATCAAATGGCAAAGGACAGCATGGAGGAATGGAGTATGGACTCCAACCAACAGGTAAAAAGAACTGCTTTAAGGACAGAAACTGTGTATTCTAGTATTACTAGTAGAATTACAGTATTTTCTGTAGATAGCCTGATTTCTCAGAGCTCTCCTGAGTCACTAAACAACACATCTTGGCAACACTTTTTTTGGCGGAGGTAACTACTAACATCCCACTGATGAAAACAAACAGCAACATTAGTTTTCTGCCAAATCCCACAGTTTAGTTTTTAAACTTTTAAGAGCATGTCTTTTTTCTTTTTCTTTCTCTAAAGCACTAACAATGCTTTATTGGACATATGTACAAGATATCATATCTAGAAATCTCATTTAAAAGAGTGCCCAGTTTGCAATGCAGAAAAAAAAGATAAAAAATACTCTCTCAAGCACAGCTGTACATACAACTTGTCCTTCCCATAGAAAGGGTATGGAGAACAAGTATGTAAACACCAAAAGATTCGCTAGGTTTTTCAGACTACTGCTTCAACGCAATAAAAGACACATGGAACTTGTAAAAAATATTATTGTTCAAAAAGAAATAAAGAGATTCTTCTGGAATGGCAGCTTTTATTATGCATCTGTGATGATGAAAAATAATAGTAAAGAGAGACCTCACAGCAGTTATTAGTACAACATGGCCTATGGGATGACTCCTAAGCAATTCCGAGCGGCAAGAGCTGCTCGGGGCCACACGTGAACCCTGAGGTGCCACCGGCCAAGCACCCGCTGCTCCTCCAGAGTTTCAATCCATGCCAAAACCACAGGGTTCTCAGAAAGGCTGTGTGTAAAATTTTTGCCAACCTTGAAGTGCTGATTTCCCCTTTCTTAGGGGCACAGAAGCTGCGGTGTAGCGGTTTGCTTTGCCTTGTGAGAAGGTAGGCAGCTGAGGGTGGGAAGAATTACAGCGAGGCTCTTTTCTGCTCACTGGTAGCATGTGGCAGCTCTGCTGAGGCAGTTGGCTCTGACTAATCCTCCCTGAACTACTGATTCAGTTTTCCCAGTCTAGCTCCAGAAGCAGGGAGAGAATCCATGCCACAAACCCTGTGCTGATCAAAAGAGATGTTACTGACAAGGAGCCATGGGAAGGGATCAAAAATCCCTTGGCCAGTGCAGAGCCACAGCTGCTTTTTTCCTCAGCAAAGCAAGATAATACTTAGCATGTGAGACTTGCAGAGACTTCCCAGATCGCACAGCTTAATGCTGAGCGTGCTGCAGCGTGAGCCTGTTTCTCCCTTTGCCTTCCGCAGCCTTTTGCAGCGCCGCTCAAAACCTGGCTGCGTGTCTGGATGAGGCCAGCTCCTTCCCCCTATCCTGTTTAACCCCTACATGAGCACAGCCTACCCCCACGACTGGAAGGATGGTCCTTTGGTAATGTACAAAAATCGGAAGCTTTACATGGTGAGTACTGGGATTGTTTTTTAAAGTTATTAGTTATGAAACTTTTACTGTATAAGTTTCAAAGTGCCAAACTCTCAAAGTGCAGCCTGAGAGCAAAAACCTTATTGTCTAACTTAAGGTCTAATGGAGCTGCAGGAGGACACATGCATCTTCATCTGAATTTGCCAGTCTCACTGCTAACGATCTTAGTGCCCAAAAGACGGATACGCCAGCTCTTTGCGTGAAAAGGGACACGTTAACTAGGTTATTTAAAATATTACTACGATATTGGACCTTTATAACACCTACACAGTTTAAGAGCAGTAGAATGTATTCTGGAGAAACCAGAAAAGGTTTGCAGCCTAAAACAAAATCCACTTTCTCCCAAAGCCAAAATTTCCTTTAACTTTGAAGTAATTCTTTTACAAAGACAAACTCAACTTTGAACCCATCCAATCTACATTAGGAAAGGAAATAAAAAAAAACATGGTGTATTATTAAAAAAGTCATCTCAAGCCATCTCTCTGCTCTGCCTACGCAAGATACTCACTGCTCCACACAGAGAGATGTCCCTGGGACATCAAATGCGCAAATACAAAATAGTTCTCCAAGAAGCAAGTTGAAAACAAAGGTTAACTCCAGAAATCAAGGAGTTTTCCCCCTGCCTCAGTCTGGCATCACCTTCCTAGGCACCAACAGAATGCAGAATGCACGGGCGAAGCGTTTCCTCGCAGCGCTGCATTTAGCAGATCATCTCCTTCCCCATCAGGTACCAGAAGGTTGATCGAGTAACCCCGAGGCAACAGCATCATCTGGGTAATAAATAATAATAAAAATAATAACAAATTTGAAAAGCATCTTGCTGTTTGCTTGGCAGCCCTCCAGCTAGCTAATTTCCTCAGCTGCTCCCCTGATAACGATGACACAGACTAATGCGAGCTCCGCGCACGCCGCGGCGCTTCCCCGGCGGCAGTTACCATTAGTATCTAGCTCAATGAGATAGGAGGATCTCTCCACGGGGCTCCCGCAGTCCTCCAAGTAGATGGCAGGCGGCTCTCTCCCCCGCATGGTAGCGCGGGCCTCGGGAAGCGGGCACGGACACGCAGCGAATCCCGAGGAATGGGCTTCGGGCTTCTCCTGCCGCTCTGCAAGCCGATGCTCCGAGGGAGAACCACGCGCGAGGATTTTGCTCCGCTCGCAGCAGAACTAACCGTGTTCCCCCCTCCCCTCTGAGGAAGGTGGCTCAGGCTTCAGCTAAACTGCTTTCCTGTTGCTCTCTTGAAGGCAGGATATTTCTAAGCTGAAGTTAGTTGAAGGTTTAGTTGCTGACAAGGAGCTCCGAGGAATGAGCGTGGTTGTAAAACCAAGGGGCTCCTTTGCCCCGCTCTCTTGTTTGGGCTCATGCAGAATTCGCTCCCCTCAGCGAACAGGGAGAGGAGTCAAAGTGCTGACCAGTCATAGTAAGGAGTCTCCTCCACCCCTTTGGACAAATAAATAAATAAATAAAATAGATATTTGTGAGGTTCATGGTACAAAGGGCGTGACAAAGTTAAGCGAGTCGAGCTGCTCGCAGATGGAGAAGTTTCCTTCCACACTTGGGTAACTGACCCCAGACGGTCCCTGAAAAGACAGACGGAAAAAAAAAAAAAAAGAAAAAAAAATATATATATATAAAAAGGAAAAGCAAAACCAGCTGGCTGCTTACACAAGGCATCCGGAATGATACTGCCGGGACTCCAACATTTCCATTCAGTGCAGCAGAGCGTACTCCCGTGTAAATAGTTTCCATATGTCATCATTACAATAAAAAACAACAACTAAAAAAAAAAAAAAAGAAGAAAAAAATTTAAAAAAAAGGGAAGGAGGAGCATAAACTTTCCAGAGCCCAAACATTTCCCTTTGCAAAACATGTTCCCTGCCTGAATGAAGGCAAGTGTTTCAGCTCGCTTAGAGCAAAGAGTCTCCGCACATACGGATGGGATGTGGGCTGCTCCCTGGCCACCACGGACCTGGAGGATGGAGGATGGAGCCAGGAAGGGAAAAGGAACAGGAAAAAAGCCCTCAGAACCAGGAAAAAGAATGCCTTCCCCAGCCAGGCTATTTTATGCCCAACTGTATTAAATTTGAGCATGGACGCTGTTTCATTTTTCTGATCTTTGCCTTTGTTGCAATTCAAAAACAAACAAACAAAAAACCACAAACCCAACAAATTAGTAACCAACGCAAACACATGGAATTATAAACAAACCCTACAGGGTAGCTCCTGCATTTGCCTCAGAGCTCCCCCAATCTGGCTCTCATTAGCTGCTTTCCCAGATGTTCTGCTTTCTAGATGGTGCACACTTTTTACATGGTGTTAAATTGAAACAGCCTGAGATGCCTCTAATTAGCTCCTCCACGCTCCAGCCTTGGCGAGGAGCTAGCAAACACTCCAAACCACGGCCCTTTCCCAGGCTTCCTCCTGGAAAAGGTGAGGAAGAGCTCCAGGGAGCTGCTGGTTGCCATCCTGTCCAGATAACACTATTGGAGTATATATGTTTTCAGAGGGTGTGTACATATATATATATATATATATGTATATATATATTTGTAATGAGCAAACTCCTCGACTTGCATGGAAAGCAGGGCAGCAATCGAAATTCAGCAAACACGCTCTAAGCCACAGCTCATTCTGTCCCCGTACCATACATGGACTTAACACAACGCAGCAAAACTGAAGTTTAGTCCTGTGGTGAGGAAGGTCCAGCTGTCCCAAGCACGTGGCCCAGGCAGCTCCAGGACACCTGGAGATGTGCCAGCCACAGGAGGACGAGGAAGAGGACAGGGGAAGAGAAGGCCAATGGTCAGTTAACCATGAGGTTCTCTCTTAATTAAATATAACCTGCTATCAGCTTTAGCTTCCTCTTCTCAATGTACATGTCCCACGTGGCTGCAAACCCTGGTCAGAGCTGCTGGCTCCCTTGGGGCCTAAGTGCGTAAGGAAGGTGAAGGTGGCTGCAGAAGGACAGCAAGTGTCCTCTTGCTTTGCAAGTAAGAGGCATATGTGGATCTGGATCACCAATCCAGGAGGAAAAATCGGGAAGCTGCCTGGAAAGTGCAGCTGCTTTGGCCACTCACCTCGGAGGTGACAACGGAGACAATAAAATCACCGCCTTTACACACTTCGCAGCCAGGTCAGCTCAGTTTAAACATCACAGGATTGATCTTTTAGACTTAAAATATATTTGTGCCCAGCCTGTTTTCTGGGGAGGATAATGGGAGGACACTGAGCAGCCATGAGGAAGTCTAAAACATTTACTCTCAGTTGTTGCCCAGGACAAAAAGAGTATCTCCAAGCACAGGGCTAAGCCCTTCCAGAGGAAGGGCAGGAGAAATAATGTACCCTGGAGGATCTGGGGTCAGCACGACTGAGTCATTCCCTTCCTTAGGGATAACTGCACAACTCACCGCAGCAGGAACACGTGCCAAGATTCCTGGGCTCCTTCTCTTGCTGCAGTCCTCTTGCACTTGCTTGCTGTAAAATCTCAACAAATCTGGTCACTTCAGCTTCCTATTTAAAAAGTTTATTATTAAAAAGTTTTTCAAAACCACACACGCTGCTGCTTCCTGTCGAGGGGATGAGACAAGGGGAGTCCTCAGTCCCGTGCTGCAGTCAAGAAACCAGCTATTTCCTCAGCAGAAACGGGAGCTCACGTCAAGTTATCGCCCACCAGGAGCAGAAACCACGCAAAGGACAAGCAGACCTCGGCACAGTAGGGCACTTTTTCAACATTATTACCTTTTATCAACAGTACTGCCTATCTTCTTTCATTAAATTCAGCCTCAGCCCTGCACTGTTAGAACACAGGACCACCGCATCCTCGCTAATATCTGCACTATACACACTTAAAAACACTAACACACAAGCGAAACACAGTGATACAGGAGCTAAAGCATCCTACGAAATTGCCTGGTCTCAGCAGAAGCAGTGTCTACAGTAACACTTGCTCTGAGAGACATATTTAAGTGTTTTTCAGTTTTCAGCAGTTTTTGCTGCTCACTGCAAATCAGGGACAAGCTACTATGATTCACAAGGAGATTTACTGCCTGCACCACCTTTTGGGGGCAAAAAGAGGCATTTTTAAGGAACTAAAGACAATAAAAATAAATAAATAAATAAAGGCTTCAAAGAAACCAAGGAGAGGAAGGAATAATATTGTTTCCCTTCAAGGGCCAAGACAGATTGGCTGGAAACTCTCATCTGGGCCATTTGCTGCCTCCTGCCTCCAGGGCACCTGCTCTCAAGCCAGAGTTATTAAGTGATTGGATTTGTTTTCCTTGCAATTTTACATCAGAGACTTTCAATCAGAAAATGTTGATCATGATTGTATTTGTCACTTCTTCTAGAGCAGAAGCAGCAAGACGCACACGCAGGAGGGATGTCCGGAGTCCTTAGGTTTTTTGGGATCGAAGATCAAGATTGGAATCAAACATGTCGAGATTAGACAGAGCTTTCAGCTCTAACTGATCCTTTGCCACCAGGTTAAAAGCCATTTAATCAGCAAAGCTTATATAAATATACAAATTATATAAATATAAAAGGAAGTGTTGTAGTAGGAAATGTATGGAAAATAGCACTGAGAACTAGGAACGCAGCTTCTGTATTAAACCAAATTGCTGCCAGTTTCACATCCTCATTTCTGACCTTAACAAATGAATCCTCGTACCACAAAAAGGAGAAGTCAAAGCCACAACAGAAGGATCATCTACAGCCTTGCATTACCCAGCCTTTTAGCAACCCAGATATGCTATGTAATCTTGTCTGCCTGATCACATCACAGTAACAAAGGTTTTGTAGACACAGATAAGGTTATTCCGTACCTGGAACTAAATATTGGAGCTGTTGAGAGGGTTATACGAAACCCTCATTTATTTCTATAAAATAAATTTAAAAAAAAAAATCAGAAACACTGAAGTTCATATCGAACCCAGCAGAAAAAAGAAACTCTGCCTAAGGCCACATTCATGGGATAGGCCAGACATGAAGTACATGTACTTATAAACACAGACACATGTTTATAATCCATAATTTTTAAGGGAGCAACAGAAAGGGAAAGAGACAATACCAGAATCCCTCAGATGTAGCATGTCTTTAACACATCCTGTTACACGAAGGAATTTCCTCTTTCTGTTCCAAAAAGGGAAATGAATGCCTCACGGTTTTAACGTGCGAAAGATCTGCTTTAGCATCAGGAATAACAAACACAGTGTCAGCATCTTCAGAGCATGTTCTTCATTTTAATTCTCCAAAGCTGAGTCCCTGATTTTCCTGATGCAGTTTGGAAAGATGGTTGTCTAAGCTACAATCTGGCCTTTTGAACAACATCACTGTGCTGCCAGGTCTGATTTCCAGGTACACTCAGTAGCCGTTCTCCAGGGAAGCAGCAAGGAGCCACTCTGCTCCTGTGAGAAACCGCTTCAGCCCAAGCTACAAATCCAAGGCCAGGCGACTGCTCATTTATCCCTCCTCATTTATTCCCAGTTACCCTTGAAAGCCCCTGGCCTTTGCTCTGTTTGTTTCTGCAGGATCCCAGGTGCTCTCGGCTACTGGAACCATGGGAATCGCCTGGGAAAACACCTACCAGCTGCTGCTGATCCCCGGGCTCCGGTGATCCTTAAAACCCCACAAGGTACCGCTTGCAGGGCCAGCACAGGAGCAGAACCAGAATGGAGCAAGCAAAGCCACTGTAAAGTATGTGCCATACCTTACTTTTCTGCTCCAGAGGGAGAGGAAGAAAATGGGTTAAATTAAATTACAGCTTCATGACATAACTCTAGTGTCTTATTATACAGTGTGTAATGCTGCTCTGTGGTAAGTTCTGCCACACCAGCTCTTTTGAAATACAACTCTATCACATCTCTTCTTCCTCCTCAGCCAGGAAAGAAGCTGCCAATATCTGAAGATGCATAAAAACAAACAGGGAGAATGCCAGTCTAGCGCTGCCTAGCTGCTCTCCATCTAAAATAAAGATTTTTTTGCTCATTTTGTGGGAACTGCAGCTGGCAGGAACTGAAGAGGTTGCATGTAGCTGTTAAGAGTCCCGGGCTGGAGAGGAAGGGAGGGTTTAAACCATCAGCTTGACATCTGCAAAGCCGCTGCCAAAGGGCTTTCCCCTGAGTACTCTTACTATGAGCCCTCCAGTTTTATCTGATACAAAATCACCTCTGTAGAAAAGTGGCCAATTTTGCCTTCAGAGTTTTCCAGCACTGCCTGGTCTTACCGAGCTCTTATGCAGCAGATCCAAACCCTAATCTCACTGTCAAACATGCCTGTTCTTAGCATGAATTTCTCTATCTTCAGCCAAACAGATACAGTCCTGCTGGTATCTAGTTACTGTAGCCTCCTTCTAGGGTGCTGAAGGGAGAAGAGGGATCAGATCCCACCTGAGCAGGAGCCAGGGCACTAGAAACAGGCCAAGCAGGATGGCATCATCACCTACTACTCTAAATAATATTCTTATTTAGATGACCAGGGAACGCATTGCTTTCTTGTACATGTACCAGCATTCAGGTCCAGCTTGATTATCTTGGTCCGTTCCAGCTCAGCGTTTCTCACTGCTAGATGCAGGTCCCCACGTTGGTCCCATCTGTAGAGTCTGCCAACATCCACTGTGCTGTATTTTCAGAAAAGTCATTTTAAAAGCCACATTATAGGCCAGCTCATGTGCTTCACACCAGGCACTGCTTCCCCAAGCCCAGGTAACCAAAAACACAGCACGAAATGAGCTCACTGCAGAAATACTGCATACGCACAGCCCGATCCCGGGGTGTCTAGGGCTCCCACCTGCAGCATTGACTACTTAGACCCTTCCAGGAATCTCCTCCTTGCGTTAACTGAGCGCAGGGACATATTTGGGTAGTGTAGGGAAATCCTGTGGTGGGTTATATCGCTTCTGTGCAACCAACTTCCCCAAATCGGTTGTGGTTATTGAAAGTCTTCTCAAATATATAAATAAAAGGGTGAAGATAGAACAAAATACAGATGATCATACCTTCCCAATGACAAACATACACCTTAAATTCTATTCCCCTGTGTAAGCCGGAAAAGACAAGCCTTTTATTGCAAAAGCACATCATTAGATTGCAATAAAACAACCAACAAAAAGAACTGCACCAACAAAGCACGGGATAAGTGTCTCAAATCCCTACGCTGAGGCTTGAATCACAGCAGTTTTTCCTCCTCATCCTCGGGATGTCTCAGTCATGGCACAAGGCCACAAAGGATCACACCTTTTCCAGATGCAAACAGTAAATGCACATGAGCTCCCTACCCAAATGCTCGCTAGAAGCAGATGGATGAAACCCCACAGTTTGCTATAAGGGAAGCAGGCGTGTAAAACATGCAAAAAGTCATTACGCTAAAGACACAGGGACTGAACAGTCCAGATCAAAAGCCAGAGACATCGAAGGCAAGAGAAAGACCCATCAAATTCCCTGCACTTTTCCCAGCTTAAGGATCAGAAATGGAGTGTTCTGGCTCATAAATTCTACTCCCAGAAAATTCAAGCTTAAATCCCCCGAAGGCAATAAGGAAAAGGCAATCAACAACAACTCTAACCACTTCACAGATGCTCCTGTTTAGTTTATACAGCACTTCTTACAGCACTGAAATGGGCAAAATGGGATTTCAACGCAGGGGGGCTGACGGCAGCAGGCAGGATTCCTCGGTGAAGATACCAAGGGCAAAAGAAGTTCTGAGAAGCATCGCGCTGCTTATGATGAGTGAGCTCAGCGTGCTCAGCCCTCGCTCATTTTAATCTGCCAGTAAGCGAGCTTGGCTCTAGTGAACATCCTGCATCTACAGTGCCTTAAAAATCCACAGGAACCACAGAAATGAGGTGGGGGGGGGGGAGGAGAAAAAAAGACGAGCAAACTGATGTGTTCCCTGGGAAGCCATGAAAAAACTAATCGCTATTTGTTTCCAACTGTTGTTCCGCTTCCTGAGCCAAATGTTCCCAAGTCAGCTGCGGCGGCTGAGGAGTGACTGGTTCGAGCTGGAAAGGCCTCGGTTCAGAATTGCAGCTCGAACACTTTCAACCTCCTGAACATCTTTAATAGTCCAGGACCACCTGCTCGAAAAGCGCAGCCCTGCAGAGCTGCGGGGCCGGCCCTTATCTGTGCGTTACACACCAAGAGCCATCGGATCGGGGAGGAAACAGCCCATTGCTCTGTTCTCCCAGTCAAAACACGAGCTGTGTATTAGGGAAGAGATGCAGGAAGGGAACGGGCTGTCTTCCTCAAAGCATCAAGGTCACTGACTTCACGAAAAGGGCTGAGAAGAGATTTCCGCCACCTCCAAAATTTGCAGCGAGAGTTGGGAAACATCTCCAGGGCTCTGGGAAACGACAGAGGAGGAAATCATTGAAGCCAACAAAATCCAAACCTTCACCTTGCTGTACATGCTTTTATTCGCTCCTGGATCCTGCTCTATAGGTACCACGGTTCGGAGCTGTGTAAGAACCTCTTGACACAAAACACTTTTCTGAGCCCAGCAACGCGATTCTGCTTCACGTGACTCACAGCCACCAGCTCTATCTCTCATTATAGCAAAATATTTAAGCACAGATGAGGCAACACTGTCTTAAAACTCGAATGCTCAGTGTAAATGAGATTCCAGGAGACTATGCATTTGGGACATAGTAGGAGAACCGCTTTTTTCCCCACTGCTTCCAACATCACATCAAAGACATCCAACATCTCCTATAAAAAAGTAGCATTTACCTCCTTCCTCTGACTTTATAGAGACCATCACTCAGGCAAACGAATTGCGCTGAAGGAGAAAACAATAATCTCCTTATGTTTGGGGTGCTCATTTCCAAGTTCTTCACCCCTTACTCATCTGAGAGGCAGTTTTGCTTCGCTTAAACATTCAGTATAAATCATCTAGGCCAAGAAAGGATTACAGAGACACTGCAGAAGTTGCCAAATGCAATGTTGTTAGGTTGGAAGAAGAGTGTTTTGGAGGCTGAATTACCCCTTGTGCATCAGGAAAATTCCCCTGTCTACAAATTTTTAGCAGGCAGATATTAGGAAAAACAAACCATGCACAGCACCACCAAAGAGAAGCTCATCATAACAAAGTAATTAAGCCTACCTGTCTATTTGCAAGAAACGTGTAATCAGCGCTTTAGAGATGAGTCTTATGAGTTGCAGTGACATTACATGACTTACCCTAGGTACAGGAAGCAACAGAAACAATCACAGAACCAGATTGCTCCTGAAAAAATGAGATCCCCGTCCTGTACTCCGGCCACGCTTCACCTCTAAATGCGGGAGCAGAAGCACTGCTACTGGAACTAATTAAAGGCAAATCAGCAGAACTGGAAGTCTCCATGGAAGAAAATACCCTGCATATTCAGGAAAGTCACCAGATAATCCAAAAGGCTGTTTAAAAGCCTGGCTGTCACAGATCTTAGGATTTACCAGGTCAATTGCAAACATCCTGCTTGTTCTCTTTCCCCCCCTCTCTTTCCCCAACCCGGTTAGCTCCAACATTTCATAACTAGTGCACAAGCCCAAATAAGCGCCTTTGCACTTCCACACAAGGATCAAAACCTTCAGTTCCCAATGGATTTATTAACTCCACTAGCTCGCTGACATTAGAAACACACAGTTTTCTTCAGAGATACTAAAGTGAGACTGCTTTCTCAGCAGTTAAAATGCTCCTCAAGAAGCAGAGTTGCTCAGAGCTTGTGCGGGGCTGCAAGAACTCCCCAAGAGCCCAGCAGTTACTCTGCCACGTGCTCCGTCTTGGTTTACATCTGGAAATCTCTTTTGTCCGCCACTAAAGGAAATGAGAGCAGGAAGAAGGCAGCCGAGCTGCTGGAAGGCAGGGACTCGCTGCGCAGATAAGCTGGGGCTGTGCACTGTGAGCACTAAACTCTTCTCACCGCAGATAAAAACATGGTCTGGAGCTGGATCCTGCACAGAAGAGAATACGTCCCTTCAGGTTTCGCGGTGAGTACTCGTGACATTAAAATCCAGGTTGCTCAACCACCACAGAAGACCAACATTACCTGTTACCTGTCCCCGCTTCTGAAGGGACATGTCCACCAGTGCATTAGGAGATGGGGTATTCAAAAAAGACCAGTTGGTTTTAAACAATTTCCACTAATGTTCTAATTAGCCTCACAGCATTGAAAACATTCAGAACAATTTTCCTCAGCCAATTGCAAAGTAAAATAGAACAGCTTGAAAAGCCTCTTCACAAACTCCATCAAGGAACTAGGTACAAGAGAAGAGCAAGGCAAGAAGACACCTGGCGCAGCTGCTCCAGCATGCACAACACATGCTCTTTTAGAGACAGCAAAGGAAGAAAAACAGTCACTGTCCACAAGCACAGCAAGAACAGCCCCTCCAATTCACCAACAGCAAAACAGCATTTGCTTCATGCACGTGGAGCTACCTTCTCCTTTGCAGCATCGCGCAGGCACCTTCATCAACAGCTCTCTGCTTTCTACCCTAAAGGCTGTGGTCTCTTTGGCTTTCCTGAAAACTTGCTCCTCAAGCAGCCCGAACCAAGTTTGCGAGGCTCAGCTGGAACGTTAACATTCAAAGTTAAAACTTCTCAGTTTCCAACAATTCTGCTAGAAAACACCACACTTCGCTGCTGCTCCCCCCACAGATGCAGGATAATTTGTTTTTACCTCAATAGCAGATGCAGCTGCTTTGCTGTAAAAGCCCAGAGTCTAGAGATGACTTCTTCCACTTGCCATAACCCATTGTGTGGGAGAAGCAAGCCCACAATACCACATTGTTCCCTGCACAACACTTGGAGCTGTACTTTCTGCTCTGAACACACTGCAACTCCACTTGAGGCTCCAGCAATTTCCACACAGGAGGCAAAGGAGAATCTTCTATCTGATCTAATACAAGATAAATCAATGTACACTCATTTATTGCTGATAGTTCCCATCAGCTCAAGGAGAGACACTGTCCTAGAGTTTCAAGGCCATTCACACTCTCTTTGTATACAGAAAACATACCTTGCACTTGGAAATATTTTAAGCAGCTACTATGTTGGAGTAGTTTGAGTGAGAGACTAGAAATTGCTGTTTCTCCTCATTTGCAGGGGCTCACTGGGCGACTTTGGGCAAGGTCGCACAGCATCCCGGTTTTCCCCTTCTATCAAATTCAGATATTATTAGCCATTCACCTCACTTGAATGTTGCAAAGCTTAATTAGAGCATGCACCACACTCGGAGATCCACCGTCTGAGGAAAGGGCAGCAACACATTCATTAGCAGAAGCCACGGACGTCAGTGACGACAGCACCTCTCTCCTTCAGCTCCTAAAGCTTGGAGGGAAAAATTCCCCAGCAGCCCAGGCCTGCACGTTGCATCCAGAGCACGGGTTGCACCCCAGGGAACGCATTTGCCTGGATGTGACCTGAATTCCAGCCAACTTTCCTGACCTTTCGGTGTGGCAGAAAATGAAAGCTTCCTAGAAAACATCCCAGCCCAAGACATGGAAGGCAGAGTTTTAATATTCCTCCTCATGCAAATATTCTCCCCTATTAAGTGCTTAAGAGCTCTATCACTAGGGATATTAATTTTTGCAGCTGGACATTTGCTTTAAGAAGGTGATTTTCCACACAATTTTCTTACTTAGGTCTTCATTCTAATCCCAAAGCACTCTCTGTACCCAAGCGAGTCTCTTGCCAAACTCAGAAAGGGATATATTTGTGCATTTTAGTCATTTTAAGGAAAAAAAGAAATAAGTAATAAGCACGATATCAGAAAACTGTATTACTATGTATTGCAACCAAGTAATTTATCTGTATTTCCAGATGACCAACATCTGGAGCACAAGACTACAAAAATCATTTGTCCAAGGACCCATTTGGAGCACAGCTATATGACAGATAAAGGCAAACAACAGCACAAGTTTGTTAATAAATTAGTGAAAGCTGATGTATGGAAGTCATATATATTCAGCGTGTTAAGTGAGAGATGGTTGTGGCAGTCTGTAACAGAGGTTTTAATTTGGAGAAGCTTATCCACATAGTGACACAGAACAAGAATCTAACTTTATTCTCAGTAAGCTGGTACCTAGCTTAGCATCAAGGGTGATGCCCTTCTTATTTTCTTATGAGATGATGCTGTGAGGAAAGACAAGGGTATTTCCTTGCAAACAGTCCCAGTTTGTACTAAAGGACAAGTGTTTAAATAAAAGACTACTAGGCACAGCAACTATTCTCCAAATTCAGTAGCTACTTCTCCAAATTCCAATCAAACTTTTTATTGTTAGGATTTGGGCATAAGGAAAAACAAAAACAGGAGAAGGAAGCAGCCTCCTGATCTGCCAATTAAAAAAGCTTCCAATAAAAACAAAACAACAAAAAA
>VWPW01012100.1:0-69092 GCA_013389825.1 Crypturellus undulatus | reverse complement strand
CCTGCTGCAGCCGCGGCGGGGGAGACAGCCGCTACCTGCCTGCCCCGCCGCCGCGCTCCGCCGCCGCCATCTCGGCCTGTGTGCGCCGCTGAGCGGCGGGCGGGCCCGACAACCAGCGCCCGCCTCCTCCCCGCGAGGAGGAGGAGAGGAGGGGAGAGGAGGCCGCGCTCGCCTCCGCCTGAGGTAAGAGGCGCCAGGGAGTCGTCCCAGCCGCAGCTCCTGCCCTCCGCGGTCACCCCGATGGGCCCCGGAGGCCACGGCGTGGGCAGGCTCGTCTCCACACTCAGGTTTAACCGCCCCGCTCCGCTCCGTTGGCAGCGCCCGCGCCCTGCCTGGCTGTGCCATCAGGCCCATAGGGTCCCTGCTGATCCCAGCAAGCAAAGATGAGGGTTTTGTTTATTAAACAGACGCGTTGCCCAAGTTGCTTTTCCTGCTCAAAGCCAACAGAGGGCTGAACAACAACTCCATATTAAAGTTGTGCAAAAATCCCGGTTTGCAGCCCCAGGAAGGTTGCGGCAGGTTCCCCCGGCCTTGCTCCCAGGCCTGGGAGCATCAGGCAGGCAACGCGCTGAAGGGTTTCTTGCCCATAGCGGGTTCAGGCAGGTCTGGTGGTCATCAGGCAGCCGTAAGGGCTAATACCGAGTGCTCAGGGGCACCGGTGCTTCAAGTAACATCTCACACAAAGGTGTCATCAGTATGAACCTTTACCCTCCAAAAAATCAAGTGACATGGAGCACAAGTGCTAATCTGTCTTTATTTACCTTGGTGTTTGCTTTTCCCCCATTGTGTTAGATAAACTAGACTATCAAGATCAGACATGCCTATGATAAGCACTCTGTGGGGTTGATGCAATTAACCTTGAGTCCTTAAAATACTTGTGCACCCTACTTGCTATATAAAGGACCTATATATTTACACACATATCCATACATATAGAAAGGATTCCAGTTTATATATAATACATATGATGCCTTACTTTATACAGTAACCAAAAGCCAAACCTAGTTGTATACATGTAACTGCTGTGGCTCTGTCCCCTGTGATTCCAGGTTCCGGATTATATACAATATAATACACATTTTATACCCAGTGGTCTGTTCTTGTGTCTTGAAGAGAGTCATTAGCATTTTTATACTATTCTATAAAACATTATTTTCCTTTTTGTAGGAAAAAATATACAAAGAACTGTCTTCAAAAAATGTTGCAGTTCTGTAGCGAAATGAATATGTTCAGTAGGAAATAACTTCTCGTCGTTTGTCCACACAGCTCTACATGACTCTTACTCCAGAAAATTGATGTGATCAGATTTTATATTTTTCTTTAGCTTTCTCTTTCAGAATACAGATGTGCTAAAAACAAATGAAAAACAAAATTTTAGCCAATCTTTACCTTCAAAGGTAATGCAAGAATGCTTTTCAGCAATGTTCCTATTGGGATGGGAAGGAGCACACACCAAAACACCCCTACTTTGTCAGTTTTACTATTTGCACTGAAATTGAGCTGTTAAGATTTCCTCCAACCTCATCTAAAATGGATAGAGAAGTTGTATAGCCAGGAAGAGGTCAGTTTTGTTCATTTATCATGTCCTGTTTTATATTGCTTCACAACAGCACAGGTCAAGTTTATGTCTTTTACAAACAGGGTTGTCATGTTAAAAATAGCTTCAAGTAGAGTCTTTTCACTTAGCCAGATTTAAGAGAATGCTTTTTAGAATTGGAGTGAAAAAAAACAAAACAAAAATAGCCCTCTCCATCACTTAGAATCTTTCTGAGCAAATCTAGGTTTCACTTCAGCCTAAAGGGGCCGTAAGGGAACAAAGGGAAAAAGGGCCTGATGGGCATGTTCTACAGAGCAGAGAAAAACCTTCACACACAGTCCAGTGTAGAGGCATTATAAAACCTCTGCCAGAAATGTGCAACACAGGATTTCGCTAAAATGGACAAATGTGGAGTCAGAGCCAAGTTACAAGTCAGTTTCTTTGCAGCTGGGGCGAGCAGACTGTCTCCTGCCATCCTGGAGGGTTCGCAACACCGTGCAGCCAAGCTGAGCGACGCGGCTTGTGGAGTATATTCGTAAAGGGTAAGGCAAGTGCAAGTTCTTACATTAAATTATTAGCACATTAATAAAGTTTTTGCTCCTTTAGAAGAAATGTTAGTCTAGTTTAAAGTTCTGTTATCTGGACACTCCCTACAGTAAGCTAGTATTCTTGCTGGGTAATTGCAATAGTCATGTATGTGTGTATGTATGTAACAGGGCACACGCAGGTATGTACTTACATTTAGATCCCTGAAGTATTCATTATAGTCAAGAGCATATCCAACCACAAATTTATCTGGAATTTCAAAACCCACATCTGCAACAAAATCCAATTCTTTTTTTACTTGAGTGGTATAAATGTCTTATAAATAAATGGTATAAAGTAAGTATGGTATAAATGGTATAAATGGTTTTCCTCAGCTGTATAAAAGCTTCCCCTGCTTTCAAGGATTTAGCATGCTTAGCACTCCTGAGAGTCAGATCTGTAAACTGATGGCACAGATTAAAATCCACATCATCCCCACCAGTTAACAATAGAATTAAAATGCTCATTATTTTTTAATAGAATTGTTTTGTTTCTTCAGTCAGTTCAGTCAGTTGAACTACAGGCCTACTTCCCTTTTTGGAATCAATCTTAATCAAAATGGGATTTACACGTTGTAAACAGGTTATATTTAAACCATAGTCGAAACAAATGTCCTCTAGGGTCAAAGCCAAGCAATCAGAAGCTAAGTCTGCTTCTAGTTCAGCTGTGTGGATACAAACAGCTTTACCTACACTCAGAACAAATGAAATAGAAGGTGGTTGTAAGGCTTCGGTATGTGTTAGCTGGTGATCAATTTACAAGCTTGTATATATTTTCTCCATATTTCTACTCATTTCTTTTGGCCTTCCTGACATACGTAGCTGAGTGTCCAGGCTTACTGCATGAAATGAAATTCTGAGGTCTTTTTTTGGACAATTAGAAAAATGCAGTACTTACAGTCTGGTCTGTAAGCTGAGCTTTGATGTGTCCTTTTAATGAGCAGGCTGTAAGACAGAGGAGTGAGAATCATGATTTTTAAAATAAACTTGCTCCAAGCTGCAGATTTCATTTCTCTCGCCTCTCCCCTTAAGCTTCTAGAATCATGTAGTTACAATAGTTTCTCATTGTTTTAACATACCAGAAAGAACTTCACCTTTATGTTTTGGGGAAAAACTAATGGTCTGACCTAGGTTCATCCTGAAGCTCCACTTGACTTTATTGTCTTAGACTTAATTCTCTTCAATTCTCTATCCCAAATCATTATTTTTTCATGTAGTAATATATCACTAAACTAATACAACTCAGGTAGGCAGATAAATTCAAGTGGTGTGTAAAGACTTGGGGGCAATAGGGAGAGAGGAAGTATTGTTTCCTGCTTTTATGTTCTCTTCCCCAGATATTTAACATGTATGTATATGTATATATATATATATATATATACGTGCATATAAGTATATAATATAATTATACTCTTACTATTCACCTGAATGATTTTGGTATCATTTCATTATGATACATTAGTCAGTGGGCATATCATCATACCTTACTACTTTTACAGTCTTTGGTTTGTAGTCTCTTAGTTTTGAAAGTAGCGCCCTCATTGTTCTGCCAGTCTCAATAATGTCCTCAAAGAGATTAAAAAAAACTATTTTAGAAATCCGAAAGAATAAAAGACTGTCAGGGTAACCTACAGTGTAAAAGCAATCGGAGGCATTGGTAGTGCAATAAGATGACATACATACTTTAGCTGACATATGAGCAATTGTTATTTTATGTAATATTAAAGGATTAACTTGCTAAGTGGAAAAAAAAAATCAAAATCTTTACTCACCTCTACTACTAACACATTCTGGAAAAGATTAATCAGGAAGAGGAAAAAAAAATTAATGACAACGTTCACCGAATTACGCAGCTAGGAAAAAAAGTGTGCTCTAGAGAGTGTAGTTACAAATAAGTTGCAATTCATTTTCAAAGGAGTTTGTCACTTAACTACTTACATTATTTTAGTGCTTTCTGAAGAGTCTTTCTGAAAGTATTTATAGAAGCATAAAATATTGTGAGAAAATCGCCTATATGAGGTTCTATGAAGTATTATGATATATACAGCAATAATATTAAAAAAACACATGGTGTATTAGTCAGTTTAATTTGGTTCGTTTTTGGTATTTGGGGGATAAAAACATAGAGCAAAGATTTTTATAAGCATTCAGTACTGATTCCTTTATGTTTTCACTGAGGTTAGTGGGAATAATTCTCCATTTCAAGGCATTTAAGTGTCTGTCAATATATAAAATCAAAATCCTAATACAGATGAACTTCCTGGATGATGTTTAAGAATTGATATTTTCCATTAAAAGCTAAAAATGCTAATTCATACCTTCCCGTTTAACATAGACAGTTCTTCTCCAATGATACTGATTTTTTCTGTGGGCGAATCACTCTAGAAGGAAATGGGAGAGAAGTTATACAAAGTATGCTCAAAAGTGTTACCTTGTATTTATCAGGAATGTTCTGCGGGTGCTAGCAGGTGACACTTGCACCTTTATGCAGAGTTTGTCCAGTAGAAGAGCTTTTAAATAGCACATGGCAAGAGACTGAAGTATCCTAAACAGATGTTTGAGCTTCTGAGCAAAGTGCATTCATATTCCTAGAAACAACATCATTACTTTCAGCTATTTTTGCTAGCACTGATTTGTTTGAGAATTCCACAATACTTTCATAGGACATTACAAACTGTTATGTATAGCATGGGATACATTTGGATCAATGCACAGAGCTTAAGCATTCAAAGAGTGTAGAAAGTAAAACAGAAAACAAGATATCAGTAAATCATAGATTTGCTTTGCAGTGGTTGGTTTCGGCACAAAACTGAATTATTTCATGCGTTTTTCTTGTAAAATAACAGCATTCAGAATGCTAGTCTATGAGGAGGGTCAGTTTCCAAGAAAAGAAAGTTACTTACACAGTAGCTTTTTATTCTAACAAAATCCACAGTAATAGGCACAGATTTATCACCATTTTGATTTAGTACTTTTATATGGTCCAGCAAATCAGCAAAGAATTTATAGCCCCCTTTAAGGACACAGAGTGCAACAATATGATGACTTCCCATGTCTTGCATGATATCTCTTGCCAAGCGTTCTGTCCTGGAATAAAAAAAAAAATAAAACCATCAAATCTTGTAAAATATTTTGTATGTCATATTTGTTTGTCCCTACAATAATGCTGAAGTTAAAATTCTGACCTTGATGTTGAATATTTTAACCAGCAGACCATGTGAAGCAGAGGAAAGCTAGCTACCTGTTGGCAGCTAATATCACAGGATGGCACTTACTCAGGTGCCAGATGCCTGGTTTAAGTGATAGATCTAAATAATGCAGGACAGGAAGGCTTTAAACTATTTGAACTGACTTGGAAACCTAACGGGAGCTGTAGAGAACGTCTTTTCCTAGCCCTTGTCTCGAGGGCTAAACTCAAGTTTTAGAGCTGCAGAATTTTCTGTTTCTCCAAGTTTCCATAAGGGTAGTTGTTTCCGTAAGGCTCGGTCAATGTGCCCGTCAACGTATCCCTCTCTTTCTTTGGAGGGCAACCGGGGCCATTGGTATCACCACTTTAGCCCCCCAACTGGCTCTTTGTTTAGCACCCTCTTACCTGTCCAGGATAAGCCCATGAGGAATGAAGACTCTTTCCAGATCCTCTTCATAATGCTTAGGAATGCAAAACAGATTTTTATTATAGCCACTTTCTTCATCTTTAATCTGCAAGAGAAAGGGAAATGTTTAAAGGAGGATGTGTCTTGGGATTCTCCCCTGCTTCCAGAAGATGATTGGAGGCTTCACTCTCTGTTCCATTGTGAAATGGTAGAACAAAAACAGCCTAGGAAAGTGTAATCAGAAGCATAACAGTATAAACACACTATAAACAGAAGAAGCAGTTGCAAACGAGAGTGTTGACAGGTAGGTATGGGGTATTAATTAGTAAACACCTGAAGTTCTTTATTGAGGTCTCTTCACATCTGATATTATAGTGGTATTGTTAAAGAAATATGGGACTAACTGAAAGAAGAAAAACTTCAAAGCTGGGTTGCAGCTTCTCTAGTGCAAAATATGCTTGCTCCAAAACAGTTCTCCCAAACTTAGTTCAGTATAATTCAAAATATGAGAGAGCTTATGAATTAGGAGGAGTCTGTTCAGTGAGCTGCACTGGGCAGGTTTCTTTGGAGAAGGAGCACTTGAAGAAGCAACATGAATACAGTTAACTTCAAGACAAGCCAGTTCGGAGTGGCATATGTTTCTAATATCATATAGTCTGCTTAGCACCAAAATAGAGCACTACAGCAGAAGACAGAGTTTTACTGGCTTGTGTTCAGCATTCTTGCTGAGATCCTAGATGTTTCCCATCAGACTTGGCAAGCACAACACCCTCCTACCCATGGAGAAGCCTCTTTTGATTTACTAAGCAAGCCCAAGCAGCACCAAGCTTTTTGTGGCTTGGTAAAGGATCGCGTGGAGCTCTGGCTTAGGCAGTAATAGCATGAAGTGTTGTGAGCAAAAAATAATTAATACCTGCAAACTCTTTAGATAGATGGCTTGATTTTAATTCTGCTTATTTTGGCATAGGAGAGATGACTGCTTAGGAAGAAGGGAAAGATGGACCTTAAGGAACTAGAGGAGGATATTACTTGAAGAACTCATAACCACTATGAAGTGAGATGATCAATGTATTGTATTTTAAATTTAAATTTAAATGTAATTTAAATTTTAATTTGAGGATAAAACTAGACAAATAAATGTTAACAAGGATTAAAATAAAACAAAAAACAGAAAAACCCAAAACAAACAAAACAAGAAGACTGTTGTAAAAGGCGCTGCAGATAGAATCTCCTCTTGTCTGAACTGTCTGTATTTTGTAGGTACAGAAAACTGACAGGCCTTGATGTTCCAAGGAAGAGTTACAGAGTATTCTTGCAGCTGAGCACTGTTCAGAGTATCAAGAGTACTGTTTTCTTGTTTTAATTACTATTTTCTTCATGGCTGAAGTTAAAAAAAAAAGTGAGTGAAAGCCCTTGTGAAAGATTGTTTTCAAAATAAGTTTTTGCTCTGTTTTAATCTTGCAAGAGCTTTGGCACTTACATTAGTATCATTTGAAGATTAGGCTAGCATTTATTTGCAAATTTCAGTGCAATGCAGATCTGCTTATTGGGTTTCTTTAGTGTTATATTAACCTACTTGACAAGCTTGAAACGGCCTGTGTAGGATTGCTGGTGCTAACAGAAAACATACGCAGGTTACAGGCTTCAGTGAACAAGAAACAGTGACAATAAGACCCCTTAAGGGGGTTAAAAGTTAAACAACGGTGTTTATTTAGCTTAAAAATGTAAGCATCATTTTTTCATGCAGAAAAAGCCTTTAAGAACAGTCAGTTTACATGGTAAGTAGTAGTTAACCAAGTGCTGTGTATTTCCTACTCTCACTTTCTTTTTGTTCATGCAGCAGAGAGCCAAGGTACAGCAGAATAGAGCTGGCTGCCTCCTCCACGACAGAACTGATGCAGGCAGATTTTTTTCTTGCAAGACTTCCATCTCTATGGCATTCTCCATAACTATTATTGATTGCAGCTAACAATACAGTTCAGCCTCCTTTGGTTAACTGTGCTCATTCAGAATATTTGGTATTGGAATTATTGGTATTATTCAGAATAATTGGTACATTAGTATCTTCTTGTTGCTATGTATAAAGAATTGAAAGATTTGCAGAAAGGCTCATAAACAGAACCTTAAGGATTGCAGCAATTTGAGCACCACGTCACCATAGCAACATTCTGCCTATACCTTACGACCTCATAAAAGTGTTTGCATCACGGTGCGCACTAAGTAATACAGTAGCATCCTATTATAATAAAATAACTCACTACTAAATGATCGCAGAGTCATTAAGTTTTTAAAACATGAGCTTACTATTTGAGAAATCTTTTTTTTTTTTTTAATTTGTTTTCGTGCTCATCTGTTGTTCATTTACTGAAGCTGGCTTTTTAGTTTAACTGTCTTATTGGGGATATCCCTGCCTTTAAAACCACAGCAGTTATGTAGAATAGAGACACATGAATAAGTATTTTTTCATTGGAATAGAATGAAAAAATGTGGAAGTCTGATATGTTGTTATCTCTGTGAACTAATTCTTCCAAAACATCTTTCCTTTGAAAGCCAGTTTTTCTCCGGAGCAAATAATAAGAAACAAGGCTGTTCATTATTCAGTTGATTTGATTTACTCTCTTCTCTGAAGGCATCTTCCCTCCCCACCAAAGCTCTCTTCAACAAAATAACCAACCAAACATGATTCTAACGATGTTTTCTTACCTTCAGTCCACAAGCCATATTCTTACTTCGAACTATGTTGTCTGGGAATGGGGGGCTGTTATTACTGCACTCTCTCTTCCTCTATTTCCATCTTGCAGTCGGATCGTGACCTGCTTCTAATAGGTCAAATTTGCCACTCTTCCTGCAGGAAGCATTACTTCCTTGTACTAATACACTGACATCACAATCCCAGGTTATTATTTAATCAGATTAACCAGAAATAAAGTAAGCATTACCCTCGCTGCAACCAATCAGAATAATGATTATAGAAATGCAGGAGGTGCAGAACCATGAATCAAATTAGGAGGAAGGGCTAGATAAGGCAGTAGTTTCTTTATCAAAAATAGAAATTAGATGTTTGCTTGTGCAGATGGCAATTCAGTGGTATAAATTAAGAAGCTAGTTTTGTATACCAGTTTCTTACACAATTTTTCACATGTGTTGCTGCAGTAAAGCCCACAGCCTTTCAAAATTCTCAGGCTAACTTGTAGAAATCAATATTTGAATGAACAGAAGGCATATTTTTAAAAAATACATGAAGCAGAGGTCTGCAACTGCTTGAGACATGGTAAATACCACCTGACATTCCTCCAAGTCATCTTTTCAACAGAAATTGATAGTTCCAGTAATATATATCATTGAATCAAATGGCACTGACAAGCACTGTAATCTGATTATTTTAGTGTTCCAAACTGCAGTTTTATCCAGGATTAACATTGAAGCCTTAGATTTCTAAAAATTAATCCTACTAACGAGTTAAAGCAAGGTTGCATACGACACGTTACAGAATGTTCTTACCAGTTTAGGTACCTTTTTTTTTTTTTTTTTTAATCCACCAGTTTTCTGTTGTGGGGAGGACGTGGTAAGAAAGGAAGTCTTTTCCTCAGTTTCTTTCTAATCTCAGCCTCTCCAGGCCATTGTTGTCAATAATTGAGATAATCCCGGAAACACTTTTCAAAGTGGATTAATGAACATATCCACAGCCTTCACTGTTATGTTAAATAGTAGTGCTGTTTGGGAACTACTACTGCCTTGAGAATGTTTGGGGCCTATGTTATGCAATTAGCAATGACGTCCCCCTCAGAATTTTCTCTCCTATTCCCATAATTACATATGTGAGTTCACTGTCTTGTGGAAGGAAGCCTTGCCAAATAAATCCTAGTGTAAGCCCTGCTTTTTTGGCAGGTAGCAATATGGGATCAGAAATCGGGGGAATTTCTCAGCAGAAGCACAACTTGAAAAGGCACGTGAGCAGGAACAAGCAAGCAAATAGTGATAGCTCTTGCTTGAGCAGGGTATTGCTCCCCTCCAAATTGTTCAGTGATAAAATGCAGGTGAATAGCAGCATCCTTGAGGAGCTCGTGCAGGCAGACGTTTGCTTTTTAAGCCTTTGCGCAGAAAAGAGCAAAAAACGGTGATGCCCGACTTGTTTGTATGCATTTCCTTTTGCTCACTTAGCCCTCTCCTGGGCTTCTCAGCGCAGTGTAATGTAGCTGCCACAAAATCATGTTGCTTTAGAGAGCCTGGGTAGGCTGAGCACACACTACATGGTCGGGCTGCCCTTGCCTGATTCCTTTCTATGTCAGTGAAAGCAGGATGCTGTTTAATTGTCAGGGATGAATGGAATAGCGTGAAGGTCTGAAAAAACAGTATATTCAGAAGCACGGAGTGCAAGGGCTGACTTCGCTGGGAGCAGAGCCCAGTTCATGTTCCATACGTGAAGGGATCTGAATCACTTACTGTGTGCTGCGCTGCTGCCCTCAGTGCCACTGGTTCCTCACTTACCAGAGCTACAGGGGTAAATGACTTGTTCTAGGATTTAAATCAATTTTGAAGTTATTTGTTTAAAGGAAAGAAAAAAAAAGATGTTCATAGATTTCGCATTTCTGTATTTACTCTATGTATTTTTCTACATTTAGCCCTAAACTTTAAACTGAAAAGAAATAGAAATGTGTTCCTGTCCTTTGCTGTGATGGGGCTGGGAACTGCACCATGAAAGCGGCTGCCACAGTGAATGTTCTCATCATCACTCTCTGAGGAAGGATACAGGGATTTCCCAGGTGAAAGGTGAAGAAGCAGTTTGTTCTACTTAATAGCAAAAACAGAGAGAAAGTAGCCAGTTGACTGGCTAAAAGTTTACAAATAAAACAGAAATTGTCCACTAGAGGGAAGCCTCTACCGTAGAAGACAATACTTGTAAGAAAAACATCCATGAAACAAACTTTCTAGACTAAGAAGCGCCCTCTTCATTTAAGTATACAGATCTCGCTGAAATACAAGCACAGTCAGGAAGATTAAAGCAGGTACCTTAAAAATTTGGGTCACCTCTGAAGTTGTGTAATGGGGGCATTGCAGGAAAGCTGCTCATATTTGCACCTTTGAAGACCAGACCCACATGGACTCCATCTGCCAAGTGATTGATAAAGTCTTAATTTAAACACGAATACTTGTGATTGATGTGCTATTAGGGAGCTTGATTTATGTGCTGCAAAGATGACCTAAAATCAGTAATCTGGAGCCGTTCTATATGAGTTCTATTTGGCATTAAGTTGTAGTTAGACCAGCTTCTTCTTTGCTTTGCTAAAAAGCAGTTTTGGGGAAAAAATTGCACATTCTGTGATAAACAGTGCATATTTCAATTAAAAAATAGAAATTATTTCATAATGTTAAAGATTTGTCATATTTTTAGGTACCATTCCTGAAAATTAAATAGCAAATGGAGATTTTTATGAGTTTGAACTTTCATACTTTTCTCAGCTATTTTCTGTTTGGTCTGAGGATGCGTATTTTATTTTCTTGGAGCAGAAAGTGGTTGAAGTCTTTACCAGTATTGGGTATTTCTAAATGTTGTTCCCAATGAGTTCTGCTGCGTTTCCAACTCCTCTAAGCCCTGCAACACCTCGGAGCACGTCCCAAGAGCAGAACTTGCAGGGGACACTCCAGTACAAGGAGACTCATAGAAATTTGAATGTATCTAGGAAATACTTCTGACACCAACACCAATTCCCGAATAGACAAGAGGCCACTTATGCAAACTCACATATTGTGATTACTGACCTGGAAGAAGCGTGCAGTATTTTTGAACAAAGTTTTTCCAGACAAACCTAGTGCTGAGGGTGGCTTTGGGGAAGAAACCTTTATATACTTTGTACTGCATTTATTTTGTAAGATAAGAAGTGTTTCAGTCTACTGTCTACTGGACTGTCTGTATTAGAAAGTGGTTTTGAGAGAGAATCTTAGAGTAATAGAGCATGGAGACAGGGAATCAGGGCTTCGGGTGTTATTCACAGCTCTGACACATGGTTTATTTGCTGTGTGACCCTGGCCAATTTCTTTTCCTGATTACTCCTGTTGTGCATCTGACCTTCCTCTGTGCCTGCGCCGCCTTCCCGCTTTTTTTCTCCTGTAATCAACTGGCCGGCGTTTTCTGAGATCCTCTCCCTTGTACTGAGGAGGACATTGCTATTTTTGGGATAGCACCCTTAAGAAACACTGTTGCTGTCATTAGCTAATAGTCAAATAAATTACTTGGAGGAAAAAAAAAAGGATGCGTGTCTATTTACTTAAACATTAAAATATGGTTGTTCTAGTTTGATATGTCAGTGAGCAAACACGAATTGTTCCAGATCTGCCATCTCAGCCACTGCGTCTGGTCAAGGTTCTGCCTCTTCCCTCCTGTTCATCCTCTCCCTCAGCCCCAGAAAAAGCCAGGCTGGATGCGCTGCGTCGCCCAGGGAGCGATGGGTGGTCCGGGAAGCTCTTGGGGAGCTGGACTCATCACTGCAGAGACGTTTAATAAAAATATTTGTTGAACAATGGCTTTATCTGAGTATGTGATCACAGCTGTTTTGTTTTAGCAACGTAGCAGCATTAACAATTAAATCCATATTTCTCGTTGGATATTTATTTTTCTGAATTAATTCTTACTGCATTGAAACAATTTGGTGTGAATTGTAAAGGAGTAAGTTAACAGAACTGCGGGTATCTGGTTTTAAATTACTTATATTACCTCTACAGAATTAATCTATTTACTTGAGGCCTTAAAACTTTATTAAAAAATATTTACCACAGAGAGGCAATATTATAAAGTATTCAATGTTTTTTTCTCTCTGCATTTTTTAAAATCAGATGTTAATTGTGTTTTGTTCTTCAATGATATATTCAACTATTAAAAAAAGCAAAGTGCCATCATTTCATAACAGCATGCAAGAAAAAATGTGAACCATGCATTTTGGTAAAGTAAAATTTAAAAATAATGTTTTAACCAACCATGCAATTACCATGTTCAAGTAAATAGAAAGAACTAATCCCTAAATCTCAATTTTATAAAACCAACTATTTAATGTTGCCATTGTGTCTGTTGAAATGTTATTGAACAAAGACGATACTGAGCTTGTTTAGAAAGATTTTGCTGTTGCTACTTGTGTTTCTGTGTAGGCAGTTCTGGTTATTTGCCGCTTGCAATGAAAAGCTCTGCTGGGCGGTGCGGCTGTGCAGGCGGCGCGTAGTCTGAAAGGGGAGTCCAGAGCTGGTCCCGCTGCAAGGACGCGGCTTCCTGAGGCAGAGCAGGAGACAGGAGGCGGCTGCGGCCGTTCCGGTGCTTCCCGGTTTTCCCTCACACCTCGCAGTGTACACGTGGGTACGTTGAGTACCTCAGCTCCTGCCTGTTGGACGGGCCGGCGGGGTCTGGTTTTGGGAGCTGTATGCACTGTTGCAGCTGTGATTGCCATGGGGGTCAGTCAGTCCTCATAAAGGTGTTACCTTTTTCATGCTGCTGAAAGGGAATTGTTTGGTTTTCTTCCATTTTGAGCAGTGAGAGTTTAGATCTTCGCTCTCTTTACAAGCTCCCTCCTACTGTAAGAACAAGATGAGCCTTCCTTGCCCTTTCCTACATCCATTTCCACCAGGTTCTTGCATGTCACAACCTGTGGCTTGTGAGCAGGCTCTCAGTGTCCCTCCGAGCAGCTACCCTGTCTGCCTGCTCTTCCCATCACACCACCCCTGGTTTCTTCTCATTCTGCAACTCATCTTCCAGGGCGAATGTCACAGTTCCCATCTATTTATTCCACAGGGTGACTTTTGTCCTGGTCAATGCCCTCCTTCTTGAATACTCGTCCTTATTTCACTTCTAATTTCATTAGCTCCTTTCTTTCAACACCTTCGGTTTTGTTATCAATGTTCTTTTGCTGATGGCTTTTACATTTTTTCTCTGACACTATGAGATTTTCGTAGCAGAAAAATGGACAAGATGCGTTTCCAGCATGATTCCCTTGCATCCCTGCTAAAGATCATGAAAATGCCTTATTTAGTTGGAATCAATGGATTATGCCCTAATGCTTATCATGCTAAGTAATTTCCTATACCACCTTTATTTAATCTCCCACTTGTGCTGCAGTGAATGGCATGAAATGCAGCCTGTGGATTTACTGTCCTCAGTCACTGTAATGAGAGACCTCTGCAAGCGAAAGCCTAGAAGGACCCAGTAGTTCAGTATCATCACATTTCTGTTTCACTAATGCAAGTATTTGCTTTTCCTTTGGTCTTACATGACCTGTATCCCTGCCTGGCCACTTTTCTTGTATATGTTTAATATGTATATTTTGCCAGCCTAAAAACTAAGCATGGCTTGCTCATTGTACTTCACAGCTACAAAAAGTTGGAAATATGTTATGCTAGAGGCCTCTTATGTTTAGTTTTGGATTACTTTCAAGTAAATCCTTCAGTGTTCATAAAATAATTTAGATTTCTCATGAAGCCTCCTTAGGCAGTTTCTATAAAAGCAATAATTCTGAGAAAGGGCAAGTTGTCAGCACTGATATTTCTGAAATTGTTTTTTTGCACCCTTTTAAACACTAGCAAAAGGTTGTTGAAAGGGCAAATAAATCAGTCAGCATCAGTGCAACAAAACATTGTCTTTACTCTCCTTTCCTTTTCTAGTCATCATTCTTACCCAAAGACCCTGCAAAGCCAGGACTTGCTTCTGTAATATGTATAAAACATATAACAAGTAAAAATGTCCTGTTATGCAGTCACATGTGAAATACTGATCTATGTCAAACTTTACATTTTCACATAGGAGCAAATCTGGAATTTTGTGAGAAACCACCTTACTGCAATCCAGACCAGGATTTGTAAAGATATTTAAGGAACTGCCCCTGTTTATGAAAATGCTAGTTTTCCATCACAGCCAGTTTATATTCCCAATTCATTATGCCTCAGATTTTTCAAGACCAGGTACTTGAATTACTGATCTATTATCTTTAATCTGAGCAGAATTTGGATGGTGAGTGTTTAGTTTCATGTCTACACAGAAATTACTGAGAAATAACAGATACTCAATGTAACACACTGTTTCAGGGTCTCCTTAGGCTTTTATGACGACTTTGGTCTGATAGAATCTGAATATTTGGGTGAATTTTAATGCAGTTCTACTGTAGCTAATTTATACCTGCTTTAATAAATCTAAGAAATCAATCCTCTGGCATTTAAGAAGTGGAATTGATTTTTAAAATTTAACTTAAAAATACTTATCTATGAAGTTGAAACTATTAAGATATGAACAATTAGTATCATCTATTTGAAAGCAATCTATCAAGTTATTCATTAATAAATAATCTCGTTTAATCTAGAAGTGTTTGTGTAACTGAAGGTTTGACATATTTTACTAATGGTATTTTTTTTTATGTCCCAAACTCTCAATGGGATTAATTGCCTATTCACTCTCATAATAGGAATGGAAGTGTTGACTACCCAGGAAGAAGAGCAAGTTAGGTTTGTTTAACTGTCCTAGAAGCACCTTGGCTAAGAGCACAGCGTTTGGATGTTGGCAAAGTGACCCTACGACTATATAGGTGATCCTGTTGAGAGGGAACAGCTCTGCATGGGTTTTTATGGCACAATGGGCACAGCAAGTGTTTGTAGCTCTGTACAGCCATTCACAAGAGAATGTCATAATGTAAATAAAACCCACGACTAAATATTACTAAGGCCAAGAGCATCCTTTGCTCCTTAGCAAGTTTTTCCCATGTTCCCATGTTGAGTGAATGCCAAAACTGCCATGAAAGTACCAGTAAGCAGGGAGGCCTCTTGTGTCACTGTGTGATGCCCTCGTGTGACTTAGCAGCTGTCATTTGTTGCTATTAGTTGTGTTGTTGCTACATTTCAGAAAGTGCCATCCAGGGCTGATTGAAAAAGAGATGACTTTTTAAAAGAAAACAAACAAAAAAAAGGATGCAGGACGCAGTCAGTGGTATCGAGAGAAACCAGAATATAGGACTGTGGGCTCAGATGCTGGCTGAGGATCACTCAGTCTAGCCACAAATCTAAAAATGCACCACTGGATGGTAAAGCTGGAAAGTCTGTGGCATCTTGGCTTTTCTACCGAAAAAAGAAGAGAAAAAAAGTGTTAAACTCCTGGAAGACAGCTGTGGTCGTTTTGGTCATTTCCAGATCTGCTAAGTTTTCATTTTAGCAATTATTCTTTTAATTATCTTCTAAAACAACTTCAATTTTAAAGCATTTCACTGTGATTGACTCATCAAAAACTCATTTTAATCAGTAGGGATTCAATTTAGGAAAGCACATAAGCAAGCAGTTAGGACTATCCATATTGAAGGCAGTAGCTAAAGCCATTCTTAACTTTAGGCGTGTGTTAAGGCTTCAATCTGGCTTCAATCATAGAATTAATGAAGTTAGAAAGATTCGGGCATAGGGTAAACTTAAAGTCTCTCTCTGCCTCCCTGCAGAAAAAAAAATAGTGGAACTTTACAGCCTTTAATCTTTTACTTCTAAGAGAACCTCTGACAGCTGCATTGTGGAGGGGCCGAAGGGAGGGCTGTCTGCATGTCATAGGTAGAGACTGAGAAATATAAATCTTTAAGTTTCACATTGTCAGTTCAAGAAATTCCATAGTTTTCCTCCTCCATTGCTGTTCTAACTGTGCTAATTTATCATCTGCTTAGAGCGGTGAAAATAGCATACTTTTTGCTAGACTGCTCTAGCTTTCGTATGCCGTCCTCTCGTTTTTCAGTTACCCTCACATAATGCTAGTGGCATAACCATGTTGTGTTAAAACGATCATGATAACTTTGCAAATATTTCATAGCTGACCATTATATTTTGTATGCTTCTTCTCTCAAGATTATAAAGGGCTTTTTCAAAAGTCAGTTGATGGTATCTTGCTTCCTAGTGCCTTTTCTGAGATTTTTTTCACATTCTGTGCTCTCTCTCCACCTTCGACTTCGCACAGCACCATCGGCTCTTCATAAGCCCTCTTGTATTGACAGTGCAACCATGCAGCTCCATTTGTTTCACTCTTTCAAATCCCCCTTTTTTTTTTGGCATTTAGAGACTTAAGTGTTTGCCAGTTGCTCCATATTTTCCTGTGATCTTGTGCACAGTTGGAGATATTGAGCAGCTACTCATTCCATTTGTGTGAGCAGTCCAGTGTCTGGGAATATGATGCTGGGTTTTGATGCCTCATGATTGTTGTGAATATTTTTTCCCATTTTATAGTTTTTTTTCATTCTCAGTTTTTAATGTCTTTTTCAGTCTTTCATCTTAAGAATTCTAGCTCTTGAGTAAGACACTGAGGGAAATGGGTTGTTTCCCTAACAATCATCCAGAAGTGGGTTTGAAATAGTGAGACAACGCTTGTGTCCCAAGCAACGCTCCTGCATTTTGTCACAGCTTTTCTGCATTCGCTTTCCATGGGATATAAACATCCTTATGATGCTGAGCCAAATTAACACATGGGGCCAGATGAGATTTCAAATCCATCCAAGAGAACTAAGCCATAAATCCCATTATTTCCTCTCAGTTACTTTGTGGAGATTATTATCCCATGTGCTTGCCTCTTGAACTTACTACATCTTTTTTCCAGATATTTTTTTTCTAGCGTGAGGAATAGCCCATTAATACACTTTAAAAGAAGGCCTTTCTTGGATCCTACACTGACTTGCTTTCTGAAGTCTTGTATGAAATTTTAAATTTGCAGTGGCTAAAGGCAGGGGGAAGGAAGCCAGTAGGTAGCTTCTGGATTCCTTTGTGCTGCATGGAATTTGGTGTGCCAACTTCGTAGGCTGAAGAAATGAACTTCTCTTGCGATGAGATTAGAGGTCTGTAATGCAGAACGTAGCCATGTGGGTATCAGATACATTTATAACTGGTTTCTGAAGAAATTGTACTTGGAGGTTTATGAAACCATGGCCAAGCTGAAGACAGATCTTCTTTCAGCTCTAAATATATTTCATTAGATTGTATGATGCAAATATGTTTTAAAAACCTGGAGATATCTGAAAAAAAAAAAGAAAAATAAGCCATCTATAAATAATGTAACTGTGCTCCATGTTTTTTTCATAAAAACATTAAAGAAAAATTGTTTGCCAGGTGTTCAAATTTGCAAACAAGTTAAGCTAATTTAGCAGCAACCTTTATGTCATTTTCACGGAATAAATAAGACTTTTTCTGCATCTGGTATGCTTGCAGAAGGTAGTCCATATACTTAAATACTCTAGAAAAAAAAAGAATTGTGAGGAGATCACTGTGTATCAATAAGTTTTATGCTTTGAAATATGCAGAAATAAAATCAGCTCTATTTGTTATGCAATTTGGGCAGCATGGCCAAGAGATTGACATTTGTTAAACNCAGAAATAAAATCAGCTCTATTTGTTATCCAATTTGGGCAGCATGGCTCTTCATTTTTTTGAGACTGACATTTGTTAAATGTCAGGCAAAGCGTGTGGATGTTAGAGCTATGATGAAACATGAACATAGTAACATGTAAAGGAGCAAATGTTAGAAGTGTTTGTTAGACTAGGGAAGGTTTGTGAGCATGTTCTCAGTCAGGCGTTCCTCTCACTAACAGTCCTTGCTCCCAACAGGATCACTGCGTTTTCCTAGTTTTGAATGCTTGGAGAAGAAGAAGATTAAGCAGTATTTATCTTTACAGTGGTGTAACTGTTCGTTCATTAGCATGGGGAAAACAACTGATCCTAAAACTAATGTTGGAAATGAAGGGTGTTTCGAGAGATGGTAATGCTTTTGCTGGCTCTATGACAAGTCCCAGTGCAAGATGTCTAGCCTGAAGTGTCTACCACAAGCAGACTCGTTGCTGTAACTCATGTAAAGCAGTAGCATTTGATCATTCTTCTAATAAAATTAACTACAAGGTTGGCTTTTAGCTGGCCTATATTCCCAGTGCTCATCGTACTATCCCTGTAAATTGTTTGAATCCTTTTTTTCTTGAAAGAAGAGCAATGGGATAAAAACATCTTAATTGCAAGTGTTTGCCTCCCAGAGTAATCAGTGGCTAGACTACTTGTTTTCGGTGGAACCTGGATTTCCCCCGTCCATTTAAATGTGAAATCACAGAGGTAGCTTCCATGGTTGACAAACGTCTATAGCATTAATGTGCTCCCAGCAACCAAAATGTTAATGGGATTAATAAGAAAATAATTCTTCCTGTGCGAAGTTTTGTGTGTGTTTGCGCATTAACCAGCAAAATCAGGTTTTACCTTTAACTTCTGAGGTGCAGTTTCAGCTAGGAATCATTGAAATCTGAAATGGTGCAGTTTCAACTGGGAGTCACAGGGCTGACATGACCTGCTCAGGAGGGGTGAGACCATTCTGCTTGGGCTTGAAAGAGCAGAGAGAGGTAAAAAAACAGATGAGCATGGACAACATCAAGATGTGTGAGTAAACAAATGGGCCAAACAAATGGAGCGGATCTGAGAAATGCCGTGAATTCGGTCACTCTGTGCCGGTTCCCTCTGGGCCTGCAGACTTTCTGGGGTTTGACTGAAATAAATCATACAGCGATTCTTTTAAAGACTGTCCTAATGCTAGTTATTGGGGTATCTGAGGAACTGATTTTCACTTTTGGAGGCTTTCCAGCAGCTTGATTTTACCAAGAAGCCACAGGATTCAGGGTAGTATTTTTTAGAGTGGTTGGTGTTCAGTGTATTTTTTTGCTTTGAGGTTTGCTTTGTTCCACAGCTTTGGCTTTATTGAGAAAAGTCTTCACTTAGTATCTTTTTTTTTTTTTTTGCTGTCGGTTCCTGGTGGTGTTTGCTGGAAAGCTGTATGGCTTTTGTAAGTTACAGATGAGAAGTGTCTTGGTACAACCTCCTCTCAGCCTGGCTAGAGTGCAGGTATCCTGCCCAAATCCTGCTCATAACTCTGATTTTATAAATAGCCATGAAAGTACAAAAGACAAAAACTATACAGACTTGAGCATAGTCTGAGAAGTTATAAACTCAAACAGTCCATAAATCAAATGATAAGATTCCACAAGATGAAGAAGTCACAAATAACAAGCATGTAAGTTCACTTGGTAGTATGTTGGAAATGTGCCATCTACTAGAACTGGTAATCAAATCCACCTGAGCTAGTGGTTTATGACTTAAATAATGTGAATTATTTTCCATCTACTGAACTAGGAGCAAGATTACAGAAATCAAAGAGAAAGGTTTAGCTGCTAAAAAAAAAAAAAGAAAGAAAAGAAAGAAAAAGAGAAGAAAATTGTATTTTCACAAACATTTCCTGTGCAGTAAATCATCTTTTGCCTCCCCACATACAGGAGACGAGATTACCTTTCATTTAGTTAAAATTTGCTTAAAGCCTTTCTGAGGGGCAGCAAGATATTTTGGCTTTTGGAAATGCTGCCCTGAACTAGATCTGCCTAAAATAGTGTCTGATTTCTTATAACTCTCCTAACCTTTCAACCTTTTAGCTTCCAAAAGGAGGAATTTCAAAATATCAGTTCAGAAATGAACTTTATCCTTTCTATTAGGTCAGATAAGACCATCTGTGCATCCGTTTCCAATGTCTTAGTGAATGCATTAACTTTTCTCTTCAATTGCCAATTAACATAAATAAATGAAAGTTTGGACCCAAATGGAGGTTTATTTGAAGTTTCACTTTTTTTCTTTAGTTTCTAAATGGCTGGTTGTTGCTTAAAGACAGATATTGTAGATCAATGCATCTTATGGCTTTATCCTCATGCAAAACTGGATGAAATTAGCGTAATAGAGGATGGGCAGCAGTCTCCAAAGGAAGGTGCCCACATTATTCTTCTATTTCATTGCCCTTTATCAACTACTGTTGTACCTTTTGGATCAGACATGCTTTGCTTGCATATATTTTGTGGGGGCTCTGCAATATTGTATTTTCTTGAAAATATGGGAAAAAAAGTCCCAAGTAAGGAATATGCTGCAAGGAACTTTAAGTAATGTTCCTTGAGTGTATTCTCAAACCTCACAGAATATGTGGGGGGAAGAGGAGAGGTTACACTCACTCCACATCTGGAGCAATATTTAAACTGAGTAGAAGTCCTGAAAGATATAGTCTATTTTACTATTATTATAGTCATTAGTTTTAGTATTCAGCAAATATCAACTGTCTTTGGAAAGGGACAAGAATTAAAGGTAAAGAATTAAATGTAAATAATACAAAGTAAATTTGTATAAATTAAGTTTTAATAAAAAATACTACATCAAAACAGACCTCACAGCAATGAAAATTGTCTTTAACTTTGCCATGCTAAATGCTCAATCCAAATCTAAACTATTGTTTCATTTTGTTGGGTTCTGCAGACATATTTCTGAACCATAATTTATATCATTAAATACTGAATACCATATAAAAACAGTACACAGCCTTGTACTATGTAATTGGGGCATGGTATCATTTTCTCCTGCAATTTTTATTTTAATTTTGTGGTTCTTGGTATTTGTTTTCTAGAATAGCGCTGCTGAGTAAGATTTGTTCAAGAATAAGTGTTTTATAGAGCATCATTTCCTGAGAAAGAAAGTCTCCAATATTAAAGGAGCTGTTTTGATCTCATGAACTGTGAAGGTGGGAGTAAAACAGCTGTAATCTCCAGTGATTTTTTTCTTAGAAGTTGATTTTATGTACTTTGCTCAGCAGTTCTCTGTAGTGAATAATGGATGTCATTAGTCAATTCCTGTTGCAACATCATCAGTGCAACTTTTTCATAGCTGTTACTACGGGCTGAAGCTGCATTCATACATGACATCCTCAAGGTCCTTATCCTCAAGGCACCAGAAAATAGATCTATGTATTCTGGAAAGCTCTCTTACCCCACCTGTGTTCATTTCTGTTCTCTGCTGAAGATACTTTCTGTTTTGCACCCCAGGACGCTGCTGTCTAGCTGTCGGAGGAGTGGAGTCCCCCTGCACGATCTGCCTCCTGTCTTATGTACGCCTCTGCATAACGGTAGGAACATATTTTATCTTACCACAGGGAAGGGCAGGACACATCTCTCTGGGTCTGCACAGGGCCTCAGCCTGGCTCTGGAAGCAGCACTCACCCTAAGTAGAAGCATCAGAAGAATGACACAAATCAAGACTGTTATATGTTCCTACAGTTGCAAGCATCTGTCTTTCAAAAAAATTAGCTCCTTATCCACGAGCTCCACTTCTCTGAGCGATAGTGTGATGGACCCAGATCTCATGGGACCAACAGTCAAGTAGACTTCATTTGTTCTTGTCCTCTATATTGGTAAATCTCCTGCTTTTACCACCGTTTTTATACATAGAAGACCAAGCTTGTTGACTTTATGTCTAAACCATTACGCTCTGAGCTGGTCAACCAGAAATCCCAAGCCTACAGCTTGGGATCCCAGGCCTACAGCTATATTATTTTATATTCAGCAACTCTCCAAGCCAGAGGGTCATGATTGTTCCTTCATTGGATGTTCCTTCAATGAATTTGGCCACTCCTTTGCAAATTCTTACAATCCTCTAGCATTCAAAACATCCTTTGCAAGACATTTCCTTGAGATAGTCCCTTAGTTTGATCATTATGAAGCTGTTGTATTTCTACAAGGCATAGAAATTAACAATTCTTTTATATTTTTCTGTCCATCCATAGGAAATCACTGAGATATTGCCCAAGCAGTGAGCTGGGTCCTTCACAAATTGAATACAAATTGAAATCAATGACACTGGGGTAATTTATAAAATAATACGATGTTACTGCTGTGCAAGGGCTGACTTGAGTTTGAGTCTGAGGCCAGATTTTTTTTCACACATTTTACCTTCAAAACTTCCCATTAAATTGGCTATATGGAGACTGTGATGGTGCTCCCAGGAGAGTATAGAGTGAATCTCTAGATATAGGCAGAGCGTTTGCTCATGGGCAAACTGAACTGCTGATAGGCCTTGTGGTCTAATCCATCTTGTCTGGCTTTGCAGTGCTGTCAAACAACAAATGTATGGGATATAAGATGATACGAAGTTGACCCTGAAGTTTTTTACCCTAAAGGCATAGAACATCTGTAGAAAGTCTGCATTCTGCCTGCCTATAAGGGGAAAAAGAACATGCAGAGCTGAGTCCTGGAAGTACTTTAGGCTTCAGTATTTCTAGAAACTCTGGGCTCAGATAAGTATAGAAACGCACCCTCTTTCACAAAACTCCTGTTTTGTGCTAGGGTTTCTTCCCCTTCTGTTTCATCTTAAATACATAAATTTAGGATGTAACTTAATGTGCAGGGATCTTAAAAGCCTTCAGAAGACACTTTGTCAGGGCAAGTGCTGTCGCAGCTAAGGCTCTCCTCCAAAGATCTTATTCATGAGGACATTGCAGCCTATCTAAGTAGAGTCAGGGGCTAAAAGCATATCGTAATGGGCATCCTTTGAACAGCCACAGCTTCAAGGCTGCTTCATGTGGGACTGCCTGACTTGTGAATAGCTCTACATGGCCCCCCTGTGACTACTGCAGACCCCCAGTCAGTAGCCCTTGGGCAGCAGCAGCAATGTGCTTGCTGCTGCCTGACTGCCCAGAGATGGACCTGTCTTTCTGGGCAAATTTTGCAGCCTGTGCTGGGCAGCCAAACTTGTCTTAAAGCAGTTTGTGACCTGGGTCATGATAAAAAGCTATCTTAGCACCTCCCACCTAGCCTGGAAGTTCTACTTTCTATCTTTTAGAGACTCAGCACCTAAGTCCTCCTTATAATGTTCCCTTCAGTTTTAATTCCTTTTAATTCCACGTATCAGATCATTTTTTCCCCTTATTTTCTCAGCAGACAGTTGTTCATGGAAAAGAAATGCTCCTAGTGTCTGGCTGTGGGGTGGATCATATTACAAATACAAAGGTCAACCTTGCCCAGCTGTGTGATGTGGCAACTTTCCTCAACTCTGACCCTATTTCGGTAGCACTTAGCACCCTCACCTAACTCACAAGCTGTTTCCCACCATAGGAGTGTTCATTTTCAGTACAAAAATATCCCTAACAAAATGTCAGATTACCCACATTACTGCTTTTTAATGAATCAGACTCTCTAATGTAAAATAATCAGTGTGGTTTTCGGTTTGGCACAGAGGCAGCTTATAAAACACTGAGTAGTAAAATGTTAGGTCAGAGATGCCAGAATAATACCAAATTGTGCATGCCTATCACATTTTACCCCTGTAATTGTAGAGTTGCTCTGTTTTTGCTTACAGTGGGGACTGTTGGATCCCATTGGCAGATGTCCATTTCAGGTCTTCTTTGTGCTCATTTTCAGAAGGCTGGAATCACTGTAGTTTGCATCTCATTTGGGATAATAGCTTGGATTTTATCTAAGCTAAGTTTTATCTAAGTTGTAGCTAAACTGGGGCAGCTTGTACTTTCTGCTGTGGACGCCTTGGGTGCTGCTTTCTGTGGGAGATACAGTGGGGACTCTCCTGCTTTTGTAGATGCCCTCATAAACAGTCAATGGTGGAAGTCTTGAAAGAAAAGATGTCCATGATGGAACACCAGTTACTGGTTCCTGCAGCACATGCATGTCAGCTACTGGCTTTTCCAGGAGCTTCTCTTGAACAAACATAGAACCCATTATAATTTTGGAGTAGGAAAAGCAGTTATGGAGCCTGTCACACAATCCCCAAAGAGTTCTGTGGGTCTGCATGCTAATGCAGTTCCAACTGCTCAGAGATTTGCAAGATCAAGTCTTCAGTTATGGCCTCCACTCATTATTTAATACCTACTGCCAATATGATGGTGTTAGGGTGAAATTCCATCTTCTGTAGAAGACAACAACAAAACTATATTCTTGTTAAAGTTTTCATAAGCCTCGTTTTGCACTTGTTTACTACCATAATTGGAGGTTTCTCAGAGAGGCAAAAAGATGCGGCTATCTCTTTTTGTAAAGCCATTAATCTTGTGTTAGCTGGTAGAGCTTATACTTCTAGTTCTTCCAGCTTCTATGACCTGTCCTGGATTAGTTGTAATGATAATGAGAACAAAGCTTTGAGACTTGCAATCCAGGTGGCAGAGTAAATTCTTGTTTGCTGTAAGTTGATAAACCAGTTATTATTTAATTTATGCAACAGCTGTGAAGTAATTACTTGGATGTATTGAAGCATTATGGCTAATAAAGGTGGATCAGCTACATTCTGAAGTCTTTACTCATGCAGCTATAACCAGAGCTTTGAAATCTCTGACAACTTTAAAGCAACCGTCTTATGAAGGTTGCTTTAAAGAGTAAATCCTGTTCAAAGTTACTCAGTGGGAAACATCAGTCTTTGCTTCTTCTTCACTCATGTGCACATCATTAAGTATAGGAAGGAGAAAAAATAGGTTAAATTATTGTCCATAAGAGGATTAATATATTACATACATTGTTGAATGGTGTTAATAAAAGAAAACCAGTAGGATATTTCTTATTCAGTTGGAAAGAAAGCAAAATAGTTGGAGAAGAGTGAAACTAGACATGTTTGGGCTATAGGAGAGGCGCCAAAATACAGATACTAGATGATTTGCAGAACTGCTCCCATCTTGTCAGAAGATGTGGGACGTGGCCTCAGACGTTAATAAGCATTTTGTATCCTGGAAGATGTTGCTGCATACCAGGGCACCCACAGGCTTTCTTATATTACTTCTTTCTCTGATGCCCCATGAGATAATATCAGATAAAAATGCATGAGCCCTGTGTCTTGCTGAGAATCATGCTGGTGGAAGGATGGCTGAGCAGAGCATCTCATGCATGCTGAACTCGCTCCACAGTATCAGGGGAGCAGGAAAAAAGAAAGCTGTGGCAGCTTTGGGGAATTAGGGTAAGAAAATGTCCCTGGCTGCAGGTGATGCCAGTGTTGGAAGGGAAGTGCCTCAATGATGAGTGGGAACTTGAGCTATATGTGGACTAGACCATGGACAAAGAGGAAGAGGAGATCTATTAAGGAGTAAAAAGCCACACTTAGATATATTCGGTATGCATTTATCTTGCTGTAAAAGTGTTCATCCTTTATCCCTGTTTTTTATATATGCCTATAAATAACCCATACACTGCCCAATGCCACTGATGTCTGCAAAATCTTTCCGTTGACTTCAGTGAAAGTGGAATTGATCCATGCATTTTTAGTTTATAAGTGCTGCAGAGCTCTCGTGGTTTAAATAGTTTTGTGTCTGAGCAGACTGGCATTGAGCCATGTCATCTTGTTCTGTGATCATTGTATGAGAGCTGAGGAGAAGATTAAATGGGCTGTCTTCTGCTTTTCAGACTGCTTCCAACTCTTTTCTTATTGTGGAATACATTTATTTCTCTCAAGACATGATATTCTTTTAAAGTAATGTGTTTTGCATTGTACCTAATGCATTTTTGTGTTTGAAAACTTACTTTCAGTCAATTTATGATAAACTTGATTCTATTGCTTCATAAAACTGATGCTTTCATATGATTTAGAAGTAACATTTTTATCAGCAGTGAAGCTAATCTCCAGCATTGGTCTTTTTAGGGCCTCCAAACTAGATAGTTTCTGTGCAGCTCTGAGCCCAGAGCTTGTAGTGGATCAGCAGTGCTTCAGACAGCTTGAGAAGCAGCACCAGTATCTACATATCCTTTCCAGTACCCATGCTAAAGGCACTTCAGCTGTTGAAATGCTTTGTTTGAAGCTTGAAGAATGTATACATGAACTCATTAAAATCTCTTCATCATCATAGTCATTAAATTATTTTTAAAGGTTCGACTTTGTCTTGATTCAGTGATGTCAATAAGAGATTTTCGTGGCTGGGATAGGCAATGTTTGGCTCTAAGTCATGCTAACTAACAGGAGAGATGGGTGTAAGAGCTGTTGAAAAAAAAAAACAACAAAAAACTCCACTTCTCTTCGATTTATTACTGAGTTCAATCTCATGTTCTTTGACTTCAACAGATACTTACTCAAAGTCCAGTGAAATGGAAAGCTTTTCAGTTGGGGCCCTTGGGCATTTCTGGACTGCAAATAATGGAAGGGATTTCATAGGCTTAAGTGAGCTTTGTCTATGCAAAACGTATAGCTCTAGAGATGTATTGATTTACAGTTGTATCTCTCTCAAACAATAGCAGTGTGCCATTTTTAGTTGAGAACTATTTCGACATGAAGTTCCTTTTTCTTAGAGCAGCACAATATTTGTTGTGCAAAAAATTCTCCCAAAAATAGGATAGACATGTTTTGTGAGGTGAATGGCCTTTATTCAAAATGAGTGATTATACAGTGGTTCCATAGAGAACATTTTCTGTGGATTCAGCCTAACGAAACATATGCTTCCTATTATATCAAATACATTTTTTAGAATAACGATTTCAGCATTATGAAAACGTTTAGATGTTTGCTTTATAATTTATATCCTTCTTTTAAATGTCACCTCTTAAAACTCATAATCATTTTATGAAAAAATATTGAACTCTTTTAGCAATTATTGCACTCAGAAAACAAAGGAAACTCAATCACATGTATTCCAGCTCAACTGTTTGACCTCATTCAGAATTAATAGGATATTTTTATAAGATTTAAAAAAAAGCTTAATAACATTCATCTGCCACTCATTTCCATTATTCTTCCTTAATTGTCTTCTGCAGTCATCCCGGCTGTGTCTGCCCTTCTGGCGCTCTCTTCCTGTGCAGTGCTCCAGCAGTCTGTTATGTGGGATGCAGGAGGGCCGGAATCCAGCGGGAGCTGAAGCAAGCTCAGCCTTCGTTTGCCTCGCAGGTACTTGAGGAATCTGCTTTGCAGGGGTGGAGGGAAGCAAATGTTGGGGCTTATGCGAAACCCTGGACCCTCTCCTTTGTCTTTAGGAAGAACAGCATAGAAGTAAAGCGTGCTTTGGGATAAATATTAAAAATTAGGAGTTTCTGTTGGCTGCAATGAGTCCTCAGAATTTCAGATCTGAGGTCTAGGAGTACACGCTTGGGTCTGCTGTTTCTCCTTGCTTCATTTCTTCAGTCTTGTCAGGCTAGATTCCCGTTTTCCTCAATGGGCAATTGGTCAGGACTTTGCCATTTCCTGTCTACACTGATTTTTGTCTCTGCTCCATTTGATTGTAATTTTGAGGGAGAGATGTTTTTGAATGAATAAGATTAAAACAGAATTGGTGGTATTTTGCTACTTCTGCTACATTTTATTCCTGGTTTGATTTTATTCCTGGTTTTCCCCCTTTTTTAGCATCTGAAAGATGTTCTCCAAGTGCTTGTCTTTAATTTACTTTCTTAATATATCCAACTGGCAGTAAACACATAGATTTTGGAAAAGACAAACTACAAAAAGTGCTACATTGTGGACATTGCTTTTCTGTAAGATCATGAGGAAAAAGAGGGACAAACGGTCATATGAAGGAGAGCACAACAGAGACAATTTATTTTACAAGCAAATTGATGGCAATGAGAATATTTGTGCAATTTGTTATGATTCCATGTGTCAGAGTTTTGTCTCAAATTTGGAGAATAGAAAGAATCATTTTTAGGCTTTTCACTTCCTTGATATAAATGAAAGCATAAAGCATGTCTGAAAATGGAAGTACAGCACAAAAGGCATTCGTCAGTACACCGTAGGTGGGTAAGGAGACGTGGGCATTGAGACAGAATGTAAATTAAAACCCACTCTGAGCCTAGAAATCTCACCAATATAAACAAAGATGCAATAGCTGTAGGCCTGTTTGGCAATATTATACTGGTTAAGTGGATAAAAAACCCCCATATTTTACTAATAGAAAATGACAAGCAGAATGATGAGTTAGTATGTTATTTTATGTGATCTTTGGGGAAAATCCCCCTGATACATGATAGCTTAAATTTGTACTTTCTGTGGACATATGTGGGATTCAAGGCAAAGAATCTGGGATTTTTTGAAAAGTAAAAGCTACTGTAAAATAAATCCATTGTTATTTTTAAATGACAGCTTATACTTACAAACCCTTTCCACAGGAGGAATTCTTCACTGGTAGAGCTGCAAAGTCAGTAGGACTCTGTGGGTAATGCAGGCTGCTTACCTGAGCCAAGAGTTCAGGATAAGATGCGTGAATTTTTCTTTTGCCAAATAATAGAGGTAGGAAGGAGCATATTTGAAAGGAATTTTAACCCACTTCTCTCTTGTTTCCCACCCTTGTCTACCCTTGTACGTGGATCGGTAACGAGTTTAATGTGTTAGCACATTAATTAATGTTTAGCAACCTCATGCTAAAACATGCCACTAATTTGTAACTGATCTCCCTTTTTGCCTTTCCTCTAGCCTTTGTACAGCTAGATGGGATTACATTTGCAATGGATTTAAAAACCTATGTTCAAATATGGACAGCTACAGACACTGTAGGACACAGACAGTGACTTTTCTTGAGTATGCGTAAACTCAGTTTTAATTAGGTATTCAATCTGCTTACATGCTTTTGAAAAAAACATTTGGTTTTCACTTCCCTCCCTGAGGGCCTAACCACTATTGAAAATTGTCTGCATGACAGATTTGAAAATGAGACAGAGTGTGTATAGATGTTCACAGCCAATCCACTTACTAAGACTTAACAAGTTCTTTAACTGAAGTAGTATTAAAATAGTATTTCAGACTCATATGCATGCTGTGATAGAGCTGTAGATGTAAAACACAACATTTTTTCATTGCTCCTGCAAAAGCAACCCAATGATCAGAAAATGAAAAAAAAAAAAAAAAAAAGGCTTCTAACCTTCAAAGTTGAAAAAAAATAGTTTTGGAGGCTAGAAGATGCCATCACAGATATCACATAATTTCCAGATGCTTTATTCTGATAATGGTTGGAGTATAATCACTTTAATATGTTTTATGTCATGGATCACATAAGACATGTATTCAGATTTTCAGAATTTTTGATGGGCATTGATAGATCTTATCATTTGACTTAAATGAAGACTGGAAAATCAATCCACATACAGGTATTTTCTTTAGCAATGTTCTTAACATTCAGCAGCAGAGAGAAGAAAACAACTTGTAGATATTCTATCTTGTACATGCTATAAGAAGGCTTGTACTGTTGTAGAGGGTGAAAATTGTAGCGACAAGCAATGTTATGCAGCCATTTTTTCATTATTTATCTATTGCCTATCATCTAATATTTAATTAATGAATTAACAGCAAAATAAGGTTACTGGAGGTTGTTCCATGTTTCATGTGGTTAGGACAGCTGTAGGCAATCTGTATAGGCTCTTCTGCTGTTAGAAACCTATACTTGTTTAGGCGGTATATATTTCATTTATGATCTGCCAGAAAATATATTAGAACATAGGATCACTATATGAATATTCCTCAATGAATGTTTACAGCATAAGAGGAATTTCCCTAGACTAGAAATAACCACAGTCATCCTATGTGAACATCTAATAAAGATGAAGTCTTTCTGTCTTGAATGTTTTCTACATTCCGCATGTGCAGTTTATAACGAGAGAGGTCACTTGACACAGATTGTGTCTACATCGTACAGCTTACCCTACTCTTAAGTACCCCCAAAAGGCTTAAAATATTTTGTGTCCATGCGTAAATTCTCTGGTTTTCCTAAAGCATTGATTCAAGGCCTTACATTTTAGGCTTTTAACTAGTCAGGATTATCTAACCAGCACTGAACATCCTCGTTTCAGCACTCCACATGGTGTTAAATGCACATAAAAGTAGCCTGAAGTCCAGTCACATAAAAGTCAAATACTCATGTGAAACTCAGTTCCAGAAATCAAACTCGTTTATCTATTTTGCCCATCCTCCTCTGACTCTCTTTAAGAGGTTTTCCAGACTTAGATTGATTCTTTCAGTTCAGCATCTCTCTAACCATGCATCTGTTGTCAATTATTTTGTCTGTGTCAGCTATTCAAACAGAATCTAAAAATATGCTAAAATATCCACTTGCAAACCTTTCAGCACAGCGAGAGACAGGAGGTATTTGACGATGGTTAGGTCATCATTAATTCCAAACCAAGGAATGAACCATCATATTTTTCTCCTGTACAGAGATCCATATAAATGCAGACATAATCAGACAGACAGCCTGTAAGGTTTGGAATACATGAGAATACAGAGGGCTTCTGACTTCCATGGATATCCTAAGGCAGAACAGGGTAGTTCAAGAAAAACAGACTTCCTTTCAGTTCAGGATTTAGCCTAGCTGAAATAGCCTGGAATTTTAATTGTTTTCAAGAAACAGGGAAAAAAAAAAAGTTGTTTGGGCCAATTTTGGTAAACTTCTAATTGAAGTAAAAGAGTATGCTGTTTCTGTCATAAAAGCACTATTAATTAATGATATTCCATCACATTTTTTGCAAGAAACCATTTCAGGAACCAAAGAGTTCGGGATACAAACAGCAAAAAATTACTATCTGTAAATGATACCAAACAAAACAAAACAACAACTTGCAGTCAGCGTGCCAAGGTCACCCATAGAGCTTGCTTTTCCACTTGGCTGCAATGGCTTTGAGCACATGCTGCATTGCCACGTGTGTGTGTGCATGTTCAGTACTGGCAGTAAAACAGCTGCTGTGTTGTGTTTGTACTGGTATGTAGCATATGGATTTTTTTTTTTCTTTTGATATAGTAGTTAGAAAATCACACTGCTGCTATTGTGCACTGCTACTTCTCGTGCAAGTTCTTCCGTGATACAAAATAATCCTGGTTACAATCCCACTTCCTTCTGAGTAAATAACACCCTTGGGTCCCGCTGACCCCTCAGTCGTGCAGGCATTGCAGCGCTCACCTGCTTGCGGTTGAACGTGTGTTCAAATCCTTTGCCCTCTTGGGGACAGGGAGGATATTTGGATGCCTGGACACGGTGTGTAAATTGACACAACAGTTGATTCTCTAATTCACTGCTCCGAGGTCTGCCATAGCAATCTTCACCTGGAATACTGTTCAAGCAAACGAGCAAACAAAAACTCCTATCTTCAGAATGATTAGCAGAAATGCCACAAAACCTTATAACTTAAGGCATTTTTTATTGATAAAATAAAAGCCATAGAAATAGCTGGTGCAGCATTTATTGTAATGAGAGTCTTCCCAGTTATGCACATGTGAATGTTTGCACAGTTTGCTTCAAGAATTTCTTGGTTTGCAAGTTCTCACCGAACACCAGAAATGCCTCGCTTCATATATGCATCAAAAGGCAAGTGGTGATAGCAGACTAATGTTTTTATAGCCCAAGCTGGGGACAAATTCATCCGAGGGCAGCTTGGAGCAGAGCAGATGCGGCTCACGTGGGAGTCTCTGGGCAGCGTTCACAGCAGATGCGAGCAGCAAGGTAAGTTATGGCCAGAGCTCGGCGCTGCGGCGGGCACGTGTGAGCGCTGCGGCTGCAAGAGCAGATGCACAACGTGATGGTCAGTAGCTGGTGTGCCAGCCTGTCCAGTTAATGAGAACCCTACTGGGAACCCTCCTATGGGCACAGGGCCCCGTGAGAAGCATGCAGAGCCCCCCCATCTCATTCCTTTTCGTGCTCTAAGACTTTACAGCGTAGAACAAGATGTGACCCATCGCGCCAGTCAGAGCAGAGACCTCAGCTGGGGGCTCTGCTCTCTGCTGTGTGTTTCTTAAAGATCCAAAGATCCAAAACAAACATTAAAAATATATATATATTTAGTAGGCCAGTTTTAAAGGCCCTATTTTTAAAGGTAGTGAAAATAGCTGTTACAGAGCTACTCCTAAAGCCACACATGGTATCTAGTATTCCGTGTAATTTAGGACTCAGGGCACCTCTGAGAATCTAACAGCAATTTCAGGTACTTAAAGTTCCTTAAACATCTGTCCTGAAGTGAACTGGGAACCACAGTGATGCTGGCTCTCGCAAGAGTGGCTTTCACTCCTGAGATCACTTAGATGATGTCAGATGGCCATAAAAAAGATCAAAGAGAAAAAGAAATTGTTTGCAACATTTTCACAGAATATATTAAAATGCCTGAGAAGAGTAATTATGTTTGTGCTGAATAACTGTTTTGGTAGATGCTGTGTAAAAGAAGTTTGGTGCGTGCAGGCATCTTAATTGAATTTTCGGTTTGCTGCCTTTTTTTTTCTCACTTTCTCTGTTTTGTTTTACTTTGAACTGAATTTATGTAGAATATTTCAGAATTTCCAGCAGCTTTCCGAGTGGAAGTTCATTTGTAATGCACAAATCTCTCAGAATATATATGTGTTCCGACAAAGTATGAAAAGTCAAATACTCTTTTCAGATCACAGGAAAGATCTTATCTCTACCTAAGCCCAATGGGAATCAAGCGGAAAGCTGCACGGAGCTGGGCTCGCTAATGGTACCTGTTAGAGATGACTTAAATCTTGCAAAAATCCATTCAGTTTGTACAAGAGTTCAACCCAAATACAGACTGTTATCATTTTCAGTCATCTGGAAAGTAAAATGCTCTTAGTGCAGTCCCAGTAGAGGATATTCCCATGAGTTTTTTTTGTTCTGAGCTACTGTCACTTATTTACATTCCCCAGTCAAGCTGTGTGAAAAGCTTCACACACAAAGTGAGACCTTCAGAGAAGCTCAAGATAGGACCTAAAGTTACTAGAATATTTTTTGTGTTTTGCTAAATCTTAACATTTTAACAGTAAAAATGCTTGGATCTCACTTCACTTTTATTCTCCTTGTACTAATTACTGCAAGACACAGAGTTAATTTTAGGAGTAAACTCCTAAGACATTTACATTGGGAAAATCAGAAGGAAATTATCCAACAGGTCGGAGCATGGGCGATACTTAAAGACACTAGGTATGGATAGGTTTTTCATTGAAATGGAAATAACTTAGCTGAAAATCAAAGCACTGATGGGAAGCGTATCAAAGCAGTTAGGAGCAGAAGGACTCGGAAAAGTATTTTGTGAAAAAGCTAAAAATGTTGAACTTCCACAGATGACTGTACAGCATTAGCTGTTTTGTCTCTTTCATTTGCTAATCAATTTTCCCTAGTACTAGCCCATGGCAACTAGTAGGCCTGTGCATTTGATTCATATGGTCAAAGAATGTTTAACCCCCTACTGACCCCCACAGTGTTTGCTCTCCTTCCCTCAAGGCACGGAAGACTTTAAAGTAGAGAACTGATGAATGAGAAGAATTAATCTCTTGGGGCCTTTTGTCAGGAATGCTGAAAGGGAATCAGAGAAGTCTGACGTGGTGACAGCTGAAGTCAAGAGGAAAATTATGATATAACACAGCAAGTCAAAATGTTAGGTGCCGCTGCATCAGAAGGCAGGCCGAGTACACCTATTACCATATTTCTCTCTTGGCTCTTTTTTCTGCTGGTAACCTGAGTAATTTCTGTATCAGATTCACCAGTGCTGGCTCATATTATTATTAATTTGAATTAATTATTTGCCTAGCATCCCAAAAAATGATCAGAACCAGGGTGTGCTTTTTAACTTACACGGAAAGAGAGAGGAAGTTGGATGTATGCTTGCATTCACAAGTGACAGACATATTTTTTACCTTTTTTCTTTGCCTTGCTTCATTGTAGGCTCTTGGAATGGTCTTTACAACAGATAGAAATGGATAAATTACATCCAAAAGTATACATTTTAGGTCCTGTGTTTATTCTATCTCATTCTGCTCAACACAGAGAGCAAGGCCTGGCCCCAGCTGGGCTTAGCAGCTACCGCCCAGTGATCCCAAACCCATATATTTTCACAGTGTGTGTGTGTGTGTGCTTCCTCATCCTTCAGATCTGCTCTCAGCTTTCATTTATTGCATGGTACTGCTGGACTCCAGCATGTGAAATAGTCCTGCGGGATGTGTGCCCTTACTGCTGCAATGCAAGGCAAATTGTGGGCTCTCGGGGCAGCAGTGGAAGGTACTGCCATTCCTCGTTTTGAGAGGCCTCTTTCTTTCTTCCCTGGAGCAGGAAGGTATATTTGGTGTGTGCGGGGCCTCGATACCTGCTTGCTATGATGCCCCTGTTTCCAGAAGTGTGGTAACAAGGGCTGTGTGGGGAATACATTTCCTGGGAAAGCTGGAGAATATTTGTCACGCTGGCCGGCAGATGTCCCCATTGTCCCAAGCAAACTGAGCTGAGCGTGTGTTTAACTTCATGTAATTAAGTTAAAACCATATTGCGATCAGTAGTTCAGCAGCTGACTGCGATAGAAGTTGTTCAAAGTGCTCACATTTCTGCTTAAACGGTTGTCCTATAGCTGACACTGGGTGTATTAGCAAACAAAACAATGATCCAAATAGCTGACAAAGGAAATGAGAAAAATGGACAGTGAAGAGTCAACTTCCCGCTCTAATACTAGGCTGAATACGAAAACTAAAACATCCTTGAACATGCACTAACACACACACGTTACAGGGGAAAACTGAAGGGATGCCTGAATGGGATAGGCTTTGGACTTCTTAGGTAATAAAGAAGCTGACAGGAGTAGAGTTTGGCCGCTCAGATCTAATTCTTGGCTCTTTTATCCGGAAATGAAGAATTTTTGCCTTCTGAAAGCTGTCAAGGAGATAATACTTATCAGCTATTGAAATACAGTTTAATGTCAGTTTTCTAAATCGACTTTCTTGCGAAACAAATCATGTAGAACTAGACTGTAACCCTGCAATCATCATGAAGAAAGGGCAACAAGTATCTCTATTACCCTATAAGCTCAGTTCACTCTAAATATAATGTCTAATTACTTCCCTGCGCAGGGTGCAGTAATGTATGTAGCTCATACCACAGTGATTAAAGCTGGTTTATAGCCTCAATCATCTGTGTGGGTGCAGAGCAGACTTTGAGGCAAGCCCTTCGATGTTTACTGACCTCATACATTTGATCACAATTGCTAAAATGACACACTTCTGTTCTTTGCAGCGTGTCCAACAGAAATAGCTGCAACACATCAGATCATTAGCAAATTGTAGTTTGCAAAAATGAGTCCTATAACTTCAGGCCTATCGTGATTTTCAATATTTTTTTCAATGTGGGGAGGACTAAGAAAGCAAAATGAAAATTATAATATTATAGAGAGTAGAAAAAAACTCCCTGCCAGCTGCTAACTATGACAAGACTTGTTAGCAGTACAGCACTTGGTATAAATCTCCCAGGGTACCAGACAGCATTTGCAAGAACTGTAGCAAAATTGATTGTTTAGCTGTGTGGAGGCAAGACAGCTTTTTCATGGAACCATCTGGCCTATACAGAGTGAGCTTGGAAGACTTCCCAGGAGTCCTGAATCCCAAACCTGATTCTATATAAGTCATTAGTCTACTTTTCCATTCGGAGGACTGCAGAGTATGCAGCAGCAGAGCTTCATACTCACTATGTGCTGCTCAGTGTAAGTAAAGTGCAGTTGCAATATGACCTACAAAGTCCAGCTATGCATTTTTTGAAGCCAGTTTAAAGCTGCTGCCGAAAGGAGGATGAACAATAACTCAAACTGAGCCTATTCACAGAGTGCTGGCTGACTGAACGCTATTCGCCATCCATTAAAAGAGCAAATGTTGAATGCTGAAATGTGGGAGTGTTGCAAAAAACATACAGAATTAATTATTCTTTCTTGACTCGAGTACCTACTATGCTGTGCTTGTAATGACTTCTCAGAGCTTGCAGCTCTTTCTTTCCACTAAGAATTCAAGTGCCCTGAGAAAGAGGGTGACAATTCTTGGCTTTTCTTACCCACTGTTTGAAGCATGACCTGATGCTTGTTTGGGTCCAATCCTATTTCAGGAAATTCCACTGAGAATAGTGGGAATAGCTCACAAGGAGGGGCTGCAGGAAGAAAGAGGCCTGAAAGTTGGAACTGAGATTAATATATTGAAAAAGTCATGTCAACTAAAGGCTAATGTGATCTGTTCTGGTTCTGTAGTTACTCATTACATATCATTTCAGTTTCATACATTTCAAGCATTAGAAGCAGTAAGAGATAAATATTTTGTTTATTTGGACCTTTACTGCTACAGGATACAAAATATGGCCAAAAGGAACCTAAGTGACTAATATAGTCACTATAGTGACTACATAGTATAGACTAATATAGTAAGGTGTTTATTCTTAGTGCCTCAAATTTGTTTCTAACCCATGTATTCAGAGAGACTCTCCAGTAGATTTTACAATGAGAAGTCCTAGATGTATCAAAATAAGATACTAACTAATCAAATTCTGCTCTACAGTATTGCTTTTAGCTTTTCCTAAGTTTAGAAGCATTTCAAGTTTTATCTGAGCTATAATGTTGCCTAAAATAGTTTAAGAACAAACATTTTTATCTGAAAAATCGTTGAAAAATTAAATATGCTGACTTCAAAAATGACTACAAATCCCTTGAGTTTCTTCCTTTCATCTTCAAATTGTATTATCTTAAAAATTCATGGTCTTTTTTACTCTTTTGAATTAATTCCAATGAAGTAGATTTCCATAGAATTGTTTGGGGATTCCATGCTGGGTATAAGAATTTTATCTGTGATTCAGCAATCAAGGGCAGATTTTTTTACAAAATGAAAATCCCTACTCAGGTGACATGTTTAAGATCCCAGATGGAGTGAAGGGATGGTTGGAAGGGACCTTTAGTCCCCTCCCGGGTCAGCCAAAGCAGGTTGCCAAGCACTGTGTCTGGTGGGTTTTGAATGTCAGGATAAGCATTTCTTATGACAGATTCTTCAACCTGGGGGTTCAGTGGTAGCTCTGGAGGCAAATGGAGCAGGAGTTTGTGTTCTGAACTGAGCCTACGCTGCATGCATTTTTGTTTCCTGAATGACTCAGTGTGATTCAGCTGTCATTGATGGCTGATTACATGTTAACATAAAAAAAACAGGAATACACAAATATTAAAATGTACACTTTTATAAGCAAAATATATGCATGTTCAATTTGGTGAGGACATATGCCCCCATTTTAGGTAAGAACACTGTGATCAGGCTAGAGTCAATGGGATCAGATATCTGTCCACAGTATTTGTCTTCAGTATTTGGTGACAAGATTAAAAAGATAAATCTATTTACATTAGCTTCAGCTAAGCCAATTAGCTACATATGAGCTGAGTTGCCATTTACTGATGTTTTAGAATAGCTGGAAGTATAATTTAATAATACCAAATGCTAAAAATACGTAGCTGATTATGGTACTATTGTTGAAAAAGAAATGCATGTAACTATCTGGAAGGTAAAGCACACAGAGTAGTACTATTACTTTCTTGTATGAGCACTGAAATGATGCTGACAAGTACTGCTTTCCACCAGAATAACTTAATATGTCTCTTAATTGATTGCACTACAGATGAATTACATACTCTGGTCCCCACTTTTCAGAGCTCAGGCCACCATCCGTTATATTAACCTTCCTGCTTGAATTTATTTGGCAAAGAAAATAAGCACTGCAAGTAAAAAAGTGATCAGTATTCTTTTTTTTTCCCCACAATCCTGGCCTCTGCTTCGATTGTATCTTTCTCATTCTGTCAGGTGAGATCATTATTACATGTCTTGTCCAGGGCAGATATTCTCCTTTGGGGTGTGTAGGTTTTGAAGCAATCAGTCAAAGGTCAGATTTGGTCAGAGTGGGACCCTTTCCAAATTACTCCCGGAAAAGAAGGGATGAGTTCCTGAAGAAACATACTGTAAGTGGAAAAAATTATCTGGTGAAAAGTAATATTTCAGAAGGCAGCTCTATATAAGGAAGACTGAAAATAGACAGACTAAAAATTAAAGAGTGAACAAATGTCTTAATAAGAATCTATCGCAGCCAGTGATTCCAGAGCTTGGACAGTTCTTCATTTGTACTCTGTGGTTGTTCTGAATCTCTCCTCAGTACAACTGTGTGATCCTCATACAATGATCGTGTGATCAGAATTATGATTGCATTATGGAGACTGTTAAATTATTCTTTACCAAGTGGGCCTAAGCCAGTCTTCTTATACTGGCATTCCAGAAGCTTGATATCAAACCCAGCTTTGGATCTGACTTTGTTCCTGGAAATCCCATCTTGATCAATGACTCTAATTTTGGGAACTATAACCATAATGTAACAGGAATCCAAATTAAAACAGTTCATCTTGCTTTGTCCTAATTACTTGCAGGACATAATACACTGTACATAAGCAGCAAACACCAGTACAGAAAATAAGCAGTGGACACCTAAGTTTAGGACAAGTGCAGCCATAAATAATGGACAGTACACCTGTGTGTATGAAAGACAACGCTGAAGATTCAAATTTTCTAATATAGTTAATGAAATTATGGCTCAAGTGAGTGCACTTTAACTAGAGACTGGTAGTAATCACTAGTAGTAATTGTGTGGCGTATGTACTGTAAATCTTGACCTTCATCTCAGATGCTCAGCATACCAAAGGTTTGGTTGCTTTTCAGTGAGTGGTACGTGACATATTAATTTCAATCAAATCTTGGCCACTTCAATGATGTCATGTTGTCCAAAACTCATGAATTACATCGAACATTCCCACAGTGACTGAAAACCTCAAATTATCTGCCTGAATTGATAGGAGCAGAATAATTGAATGATGGATCCCGTTGCTGTTACTTTGTACCCTGTGTATTTTACATATATATTTCAATAGGGAAATAAGGTAGCAAACACTGGTTTTGGTGGATTAAGGGTCATTGTCAATTTTAGTATTATCATCAAGATCAGTCACAATAATAGGAAATGTAAAAGGCTGTATTCCTCACAGTACACCTTAGAAATTAATATCTTGAATGACTGATATGCAAAGATTATGGTAGAATTGCAAAACTGAGAGTTGGGGAGTTGGAGAGTCTATGCCATAGTAGTTGGAGCCACATTGACAATGCTATGGGAGAGAAAGGGAAGGAGGGTAATTTTTTAATGCTTCCTGTGAATTGAAGAATTTTTTCTTTTTTTCTTAATTCAGGAAAGTAGAATAGAAGTCAGAAGAAAAATTAGTTAAGAATGTCTATGTACTGAGTTACCAGACTCCAGTTAAATTCCAGAGCAGTGCATGTAAATGCTGCAGGCTTTGTGTGTTTGTAAACCAAGCATGGGGGATGAGGTCTTCTCTTATAATGAAGAATAATTACAGGATACAGAGCACTATTATTCCCATGTACTTTTTGCTCATTCGCAATCCCACTTTAGACCTCTCAAGGGACAGAGGAGAGAACATTATTTGGTCATATCAACATCTGGTCTTTCTTTCATTTGCTCACAAGCCATCAGGAGCATCAGTGTATTTTGCATGATCTGGCCTGAGTGCTGTGTTTGGTTGGGAATATCTATAATAGGAGAATAAGAGAACTCCAGAAATTCAGATCATGAGAGCTGAGAAAATAATTTATATTGTATAATAGTCTAGACAAAGCCTGTCTCTCTGATAGTGGAAACTGCAAATAGATTGTGATCTTCTTGGCTTTTATGAAGCAAGAGCTTGGAGAGGTTTTTCTTTCACTTTAATGGACTAATTGTGAGCAATTTGCCACCTTGATCCAATATTCAGTTTTGAGAATTAGAGTGTGTCAGTTCAGGTTCTTCCCAATGATGCCATGAAATGCTTGGTTTGTCAGGAGCAGGTATGAGAAATTTAAGATTAATGAACAGGCCAACATTCTGCTGATATGAAAAAAATAGGAAAACGTCTGGTCTATCAATCAAATTGCACTGAAAAAAAGACATGTCTGAAGCTGTTGGAAGAGAAAGCATGATTCACAGGATTGTGAAATTAAAAATATCTGTACTTTCTCTTTAGTAAAGAGATGTATACTCGTAAAAAAGAGTTCTCTGTTGCTTTGCAATTGTACATGCTGGCAGCAAAAGATGGTTTGGTGCATCTTCAGTTATGTTTCTAATTTTCCTTTGGTTTAGTCTGTTATTCTTCACATGTGTATAGGGCATGTTCAAACAGAAGTCTCAAAAACTGGCTAATTTGTGGTGCAGACAACAGGCTTTGGAAGCCAATTTCTAGATATTTTATTTTTTGTTGTACTCCTCTACAGAATGCTAGTACCAGATGGAGAAGTGAGGTAGAGTACTTACTTATTCAGTCAACTTGTATTTTCCAATAAATGACAAACTCAGCATTTTCCAGGCTGCTTTATATATCTCAGAATATCAAGAGTGCACATTATGGGGAGGATTAGATTCTATACAATTAAAGATATAACATTTTTTGTATAAAAATACAAAATAAAACTTTTTCTCAGTGCTTCCTTTGGGGAAGAGTGTGTCAATTTAAGGTCTTTAAAGACAGGAGAAAAAAAAAAAAAAAGAGAAGGATCTTTATTGGATCAGTTAGTCTTAGGTAGCTTATATTGGAGTTAAGCACAACTGTATATTAGGTCTAGTACGTATTACAGTGTCAGTATTAAAAGAAATCTAGCCCCCTAAAACATACACTAATAACAAACCATTTATAAGCAGCAGTTGGCTACCCAGAAGGTAGGAATGCTGAACATCTGGTGAAGTTTTTTGTGGCAGAGTAAAACCCAAATTCAGTTTATCAAAGCTGAACTAATTCTGTTGCGTGTGCTGTTGGCCTTTTGATGGCCAAGGATTGGTCAACAGGATCTATTTCGGTGATGAGAATGCCCCAAAATGCTGAGTTGAGGGCCACTAGAACATATCATTATCCATTTTACACTACAGAATGGGTGGTGTAAATTGAATTTCTGGATTGTGCAACCAAAAGACCTGCAGACCCCTGGCTGTCCAAGTTATATTCCACTTTTTGCAAGCTCATGCATTTGCAGCGTTTTGCTAACACTCTTGTGCAAATTGACTCAGAACCAAAAGCCTCCTGACTTTCCCCTTCCCAAAGGAATATCCTCTTTCCTAGTGCACTAACTCTGGAAATTCAGGAGAACATGTAATATCCTTGAAATTACAGCTGTCTGCCAGGAAAATCAGATTTCGCTCCTCAATCTACAAGTATCTCTTATTATTAATAACAAACATGAATGTTGCACCACAGATTTGCATTGTACTTTACAAAATGGACCAAGATGGTCTTTTCCAACCGTAATGATTCTATGATTCTAGGACATTTTCCTTGCCTTAATTTGCAGGCTAAATTAAGCAAACATGGAATATTACATTTATCTCATTTAGAGTATCTTTAGTTTCCATTGCCATGGACAGCTATCACTTTTCTATTCGTATTTTTTTTTATGTTCAAAACAGCCCTATGAGACAAGGAAATGCTGTTACTCCTATAGGGAATTAAATCCCGAGGAGCTATTTGACTAGCTGGTGATCACACAAAAGCATGTAAGTCAGTTGAGGGGCCTAAACTGAGATATTTTGGCAACCACACTGCTGTCCTGACTATGCATAAATATTTCTCTTGAAAACAGGCAAAAGAAGAAGGCAGGGAAAGAAATTGCTTTTATTTAAAATGTTCAGTTATTTGTCATGTTGGAAATCCTGTGAGCAAGACCTGTGAGTTCTTTTTGAGTTTGTAGAAGCTCAGGAAACACCTGCCTTCAGATGAAAATTCTGTAAACCCACAACTCTCAGACTGAATATTTTTGATTGTCAGACTTTGCAATCGTAAAGTGAATGGGAGAACATAGAGGCGTATGCAGAAAGGTCATGCTATCACTGATCATAGAAAACGGAGGAAATATTGCTTAAGGCATGTTTAAGAATATTTTAGATGCTTGTTGGTATTTATTATTCAAGCTCAGTGATTTTTTTTCTCCACTTTTTGGAAAATATATTTCAAAGCTAATTTTCCTGAAAACTGCCATGTTCTACACAAATGCATCCTGTTTCAAAGTTATGGAACTTACTACCTAGTAAACTAGTTGCTGCTGAGAGTCACTGTTACTAACTTTATAGATGCTAAGCAAAATTACAAATCAAATAAAAAGATTTCATTTTGCATTATTGAACACACTCGTTTGCCCAAATCTCTGATCATTGACGTCAGTAGCAAAATGGAAATGCAGTAACATCTTGTCAGCAACTGGCTGCATCAAAGTGCAATTTCTGAAGTCCAGCTCTGTGGTGTTGCAATAAGGAACACGTGTGACATTCCCAACTAATTAGCCAGGCAGCATTTGAGACATACTGAATTATCTGCTTAAAGGAAACCCTGGCTGTCATAAACTTATGTGGGGCAAATAAGAAAGATGAGTGTCTTTCCTCGGCAATGTCTTTGTTAGATCGTATTTGATTTTGAAAGGGTCATTTTTGATGTCAATGATGTAAAACAAACCAATCTAATGTAAAGATTTTAAGACTAGTATCTTAACATTGAACTTTTCTTTAGCCGTCAAAATATCTTATTGGGCTAAACTTTAAACATCCTCCATGTATTTTATAGGGAGTAATCAGTTCCTTTTCATTTGTCTACCAGCTTTTCCTTCTGTCCTGCCAGCTGATAGATTGTACCTTCCAGCAATCATTCTTTGCATTTGCTTGCACCTTAGAAATTCGCTCAATAATCACAAGTCAGGTGTTTTACTCCAATAGATTTGGCCGTGAAGTCAACCAAGGAGGTTTCTGTGCTCCGTGTAAGTCGATGCTCCTGGAGGCAGGTCTACACAGCCGTTTGCAATCTTCTGCTTACGGCTGGCTGTCACGCAGCGAGCTCTGAGTGTGGGCAAAGCAAACGTGTGTGCCTGCGAAATCCCGCGGAGATGCCCCTTTGGGGGATCTGCCCCCAGGTACAGCATGTTTTTTATCGGTTGAAAGTCAAAAACTTGTGCCACAATCTTGATAAAATGGCAGTAGGAGCTAACCCAAATGACTGACCCCATAGAAAATAAGTGACCCAAGCCCTTCTGAAGCTCCTGGCCTGCCTGTAACTTTGCAGGGCTTTGGAAACAGGCTGGAACAGCCTTCAGTGAGAGCAGTGCAGAGCCAGGTGTGACCACGTAAGCATAATGCGTGTTGTAATATTTCCCCCCATTCTTTTTTTCCCTCCAGAGCCAGAAACGAGGCCAAAACTGCTGATTTTCCTGTGTGAATATTCCTCGAGAATTCCTGTTTGAATAGGCCTCTAGGAGATAAACATCAAATATATAAGCCTTAACTTTAGCGATGGACAATTTGCTGAACACTTTTTTTTTGTACCCTCAGATGTGCATATCTTAAAGACAAGATATGACCAATCATCCCTTCTCTCTTCCTATGCATTCTGCTTCAGCTGCCCTTTCTTCAGCAGGAGCAGTGATACATGCTGGATTCACACAAAGCTTTTCTTTCAGCTTCCAGTTGTGGAGGCCTGTTAGGTCATTAATTGCCATGGGGCACTTACTTAAAATCTGTTTCTACTTTCATCCACTACTGTTTTGGTTTTGTTTTAGTTTATAATTGCTTTCAAATGTACATCATAAACATATATTCTTTTAAAAATATTGTTTTTAAAGGCTATGTTGATTTAAAAGGAAGTCTCTTTTCCAAAAATGAGGATATATTTAAATGGCACATAGTCATAGTGCATAGGAGAAAAATGCAATGCTAGATTATTGTATTAAAGTAAAATAAAATCAAAGTCAGTTAAATTTCCTAATTAATAAGTACCAGATATTCTGCATTTCTTAAGCCAGAGTAGTTGCAAAGTCCCTAACTAGACACTTACAAAAAATAACAGATTGACAAATTCCACACAGTGAAGACAAAAGAAGGCAGCTAAATATGGGAAGGAAATACCTTTGAAATAATCTGAAAAGATGTAACATCTCTTTAGTGAACTTCTTACAAGTGGCTTGTATTATCCATTGTAATTTTAAAGTGATCAGATATTTGTGCTATGACAAAAATGGACAAAGAATGTTTGGTTAAATTAATATGATGGTAGAGTATCAATTGTTTAATCCTAGGAGTATTGTTTGCTAAATAAGAAGTTTATCAATCCACATTTCACCAATAGCTTTGCAGATGGTTTATCCACTTTTTTTTTAGTAGATTAGATATACTTAGCAAGATTTTAATATACCCAGTTATTTCTGTGACTACTCAGACTGGATGTTGTTATTCATTATTAAACTCTGAAGGGCAAAGAGCCATCTGGTCAGGAATCAGAGCCCCCCCCATAAATAACCTACTATTTTGCTACTTCTAGAAGTGAATGATTGAAGTGAGCTGTCTTATGAGTTATCTCAAAGAAATCAGCATAGCTCTGGTGGCTCCAGCACTGAGTCATGCGAGTGCACAGTACCACTCATGTACAAAATAAACTATTTCTTGAAGATGTCTACTAAAAGTAACTGTGGTATGAATAGCATTGCACGGGAAGTGAATATCCAAAGAGTGCCTCTAAACTTCTCCTTCATCCAGAAAGTTTACTTTTGAAGACCTTGATTTCATACAGATCTTTCAGGATACTTTCATTTCTGCTTCTTTAAAAGGACCTATTTTGCCTGTTAAGCAAGAGCGGTGGAAAGAAATATGGATTCAACAGCATATATCCTATATACTAAGCAATTTCACCATATTCTGCATCTGCTTGCATGAGTCACAGGTTATTTGTAGGCACTACAGTGTACCAACTTACTGTGTAGTTACTTCTTCTGTTGGACTAAAGATTAATTTCTGGTTAACTTTGTGCTAGTTTAGTTTTTGACTGTATGTTTTAAACCATGCGAGAATATCAGTCCATTTTTATCTTGGCATTTAATGAAATGCACTACTTTTTTGCAAAATGTGGTTTGTTTTGCAAATCAAAATAAACCTAGAAAACCACGTTCTCAATCTCCTTTTTAAGAAACAGATCTTATCAACGTTAATTTTTTTATCATAAATTCCCATATGTATAGAAAAATCAGCTTGTTTATTTCATTAAAATATTTCTACTAAACATGTTTTTAATATATTTTAATGTAGACGCTTACATTCTTGAGCATTCACTTTGTATTTCTAATCTTGTCAGATAGAAAAGAATCTATAAATATCATGCACTATACAAGCTATATTTGGCTTCTGAATAGCTCTGACTCAGCATAGATCATTTAAAGCCAGTGGTTGCTGAAAATGGGTTGGTTCTATTTGGTTGACTGTAACTGTAAAACATGCCAAAATAAGCACAGATTCTACTGGCACAATTAAATCATTTTTCTTTTTGTATTTGTCACAGAAGTAACTAAACACTCTTCATGTCAATATTAAGAGCTATTTGGATTGATTTCTGCAGGCAGGAAAGTTTCTGCATTCATTCTTTGGTGTGCAACTGTTCTTTTTTTTTTTAATGTGTTTTTTTAATATCACTTTAAGTTAGTCAAGTTTAAATATAACTCTGAAAGAAAAAGAATACCTCCCTGGATATTTAAATTGAAGAGATTCTGAATGCTATGTAAATAGAGAAAAAAAGAAAAAAAAACATTAGGTACATACACGGGAGTGAACCTTAACACAGTGTTTCAATGGACACATCGTTGCTGGGTCAATCTGCCTATTATACCTGTAGTAAGCCTTCAAACATAAATATTAAGCAATTTCTTTATTGTAGGGGAACCACAAGCTNAACACAGTGTTTCAATGGACACATCGTTGCTGGGTCAATCTGCCTATTATACCTGTAGTAAGCCTTTAAACATAAATATTAAGCAATTTCCATATCATAGCGGAACCCACAAGCTGAGGAATGCGAAGCAAGGTGGCCGTCGGGTGGCAGCTTTATGGGCAGTTTACAAGCACCCCGTAAGGCAGGAATGAAAACTGTGCAAGAAGCAGACCGTGTTCTGTTGAAGGAAAGTATAGGGATTATTCTTTCGGAAGGGGCTAGCATCACTCTTCTAAGATAAGCAGCAGTTCTGGCCTTCACCGTATTTGCCTAAAGCTTTCAAAAAATACAGTGTTCGAAGGTTGATTGTCTTCTGCAAAGTTCTTTGTTGGTGACTACTTGTGATCTTACGGTAGACAATTACAAACCTGTTACTATAACAATTTCATATGCTCACACAGACTCCAGACAGCTTCTCATTCCTTGAGTTGACAGTAAAATCATCCACTGAGCTTTGCTTTAATCTCTTCTATACTTTGGACTTCCACATCCTTGTATTGGTACTACTGACCTAAAGCTTTTCCTGTACTGCAGTCCCAGTTTGACTTCGTTCACTCTGGCCTTTCTTTAACCACTGTAATTCTGTTGGTTTGACTAGAATAACTCTTAGTTTACACAGAAACACTAACTAAAACTGAGCTAGTGGATCGTAGATGCTTGTAACTTTACAGGAATGAAGACAGTTGGAGTACTCAGATAAAATTTTATTGACACATGGAAAGTGTTTGAGCAATGAAAGCAACGTGCCGTTTGTCTAGTTCTGTACAGATTTTCCTGCTGTCACAAGATGTGAAATTTCTTCCACATCTTTATATAAAAAAGTCTTTATATAACATCTTTATATAAAAAACATCTTTCCTTCACTATAACCATCCCACTGAGTTCACTAGTACCAGATATGTGAGAAAAGCTTGGTGAATTTAATTCTGGCATTTACACATTTACCTGAAAGTGGAAAGAAAGAAGGAAAGTAAGGAAAAGTGTCTTTCCTGGTCAAAAATAAATATATAATTAAGTGTTCCATTAAAGCACAAAGTCAACTAGTATGTCATATTCAATAGCAAATGAGAGAAAAGGTTAAAATTACAGGAGAATTTTGCCATACCTTCCATATCATACAGTAAGATTTCAAAAGGAATTTATGAAATTGATCGTGAAGTTATCAGATAAAGCACTAAGGAAACTGTTACAAGAGGCTCTATTGTTTCTCACAGAAGTTCCCATTTGTTATTTTCCATTGTTTCATTGCAACGGTTCTCTAAGCTTTAAGACAATAAAAACATTCCGTTTGAACCAGATGAAAGATCAAATTCTTACCCATGGTGTTCATAGCGTAGATAGAGTGACTTTATGACAGAACAAACTTGCATGTCTCACAATGTGGCATTTCCTAGTATGGCATGCCTAAATTTGTGTTCTTTAAAGTAAATATATATATTTCAAAGTAGTTAAAGCACCTATAGTACTAATACGTCTAAAAGACACCCTCACTGCAGATGGTAGTGATGGAAGAACATGCAGTCCTAAATTTGCAGTGTAAAATTTGCAGAAATATTTGAGAATTTTAGCATCAAGAATAGATGTTGTTCAATAATATGCCCATTATATTTATCTTTGCTATTTACAAGTTGCCGTGACTCACTCGTGTTTTTTACCTAATATGAGATCTGCAGGAACTTTTTGTGCCTCAGTTTCCCACCCTATAAGATGAGGGACGATGGATCTTACCTTTCTTTCAAGAGTCCAGAAGTACATATCAGATACAGGAATGATTATGGGTCAATTCTTTTTCAGTCATTTGACAAATGAGTCTTTGTGAACAGCTAAGAGCTCAGATTGCTTTGGCTTGGCACATGTGGCAGATAGTTTGTTTCTGTTCCCTGATGAGCTTGACTCTTTGAAGCAAGACTAGGATGAATGCTCCATTATTGCTAATTAAAGATCCACTAAAAACAAATCTCTGCAGTATTAGCTCACAAGTCTTTGGTCAAACATGACTTTCTGTAGATTGATTTTAAACGCTAACAAAATGATGGCAATCAAAATCAAAGTGTACTCCTCTCAGAACTGTAAAGATGTTTTTTGCTGTACCCTCCCAGTGCACAGTGCAAATATACAGTGAAAATACAGAGATGTTTAGTATCTGAGTACATTTTTACATCTTAATATGCATATTACAGACACAAACCCCTTAGATTTTCAACTTTTAATATTATACTGCTATCCAGCTTAAATGCTTTTTATTCCTTAGAAGCCATTTCCCTTAGCTTAAAACCATGGGAATTTGTCTTTTCTCACTTGCCAAAGCCACAGAACAGAACAACCATCAGAAAGTAATTAACACTGTCTGTCTTTTCAGATTAAATTAAACAGATGTAAGGTATATGTCTAGGGTAGAGGTTGAACTTACTAAGTGAACCTCACTGAAAACAATAGAGTTTGTATCGTTCACCACATGAATTTATTAATGAAGAATTTTTCCTTGTTCAATTTTCTTTTATGTTAGAAAAAACAAGTTACTCTCTTCTCATGATCACTAGCTCTTAGCCATTGAAAATTTTTAAATAACAAGAAGGAGAAGTGGTCATAAAACTGAAATATTGACAAATGAAATGTAGAACTAGAGCAGCAGTTTGGTCATAGTGGACTAATGCACATATGCCTGTCTGTGTGTCTGTATTTGTGTGTCTATCTATTGATCTGTCTGCAGGGAACTGGATTTCATAGTCCAAATAATTAATAACTTCTGAGCACCTGATAGCCTGCAGGCAAAGGTCTAGGCTGTTTTTAACAGTATCCAGAGGACCCAACAGCGAATGCTCCAACATGAGCTGAGCCTCTTTTGTATCTCCGGTTAATCAATATGCACATCTGTCTGCTCCTGCTGCCTGCCGAAACCTCACTCGCTGATACTATCTCACAAGTAAAGTGCTTAAGCGCTTAGGAACCTTCNAGCACCTGATAGCCTGCAGGCAAAGGTCTAGGCTGTTTTTAACAGTATCCAGAGGACCCAACAGCGAATGCTCTAACATGAGCTGAGCCTCTTTTGTATCTCCGGTTAATCAATATGCACATCTGTCTGCTCCTGCTGCCTGCCGAAACCTCAGTCGCTGATACCATCTCACAAGTGCTTAAGCGCTTGGGAACCTTCTCACTTCCACTTAAACAATTAAACACACTTTTAACCAGCTACTGTCTTGGAAAGAAGAATGCAATCATGCAAAACAAAAGTATTTACACATCTTGTTGAACTGTGTACCATTTGAACAGGCAGAAAACTGCGAGCAGCAATGAAGACTGCAGTTTATTGTCAGAGTTTTAGGTGTAATTTAGCATTTAAGCATAGTTATCCATTAAATTATGATCACATTATAGCTGCCATGAGCAACTGTTGAATATATTCGGCTTCCTTCGGCATGTGTGGTATTTTCTAGTAGTGCTGTGCCTTGAGGACAAAACGGCAGTTCATTGCTAGGGGGCTGCTGAAGAATCGTACAAGTGAAGAAGGTAATGGCATAAATCAGCTTTCACTTTTCCTGCTGAAACCAATGACGACTTTGCTGCTATGATTTTGTTTGGTGTCCTGTATAGGAATGAGTGTGGTGCACAAGAGGAAAACAGCTTGTGCGGGAGGATTAGACTTTCCCCAGTGTCACCAGCCGCGTTCCCCAGCAGCACCAGCGATTTCCCGTCCTCACGGAACAGCTTGTCGGCTGCGCAGGGTGTGCCGGACAAGGCAGGGGGCCAAGGAGCGCCCGTGCTCCAGCAGCTCCCGTCTCCAGCAGCATTCTGGCCACATTTCCTTGCCAGCACATTTCTTATGCCGTTACATGAGGAACTAGAGAAGGGAAGGCTGTGCCGCAGGCCATTAGTGGCAGGCGTGGCCCTGGCATCCCCAACAGCATCATCTAGAGCATCTTAGGGTTCCTTCTAAACAATTCTGGGAGCCCCTGGAGGAGCCTTCTCTCCTAAGGAACAGCAGGAGTGACTGACTGACTGCAGTTTTGCTTTCTTACCTTCCAGTTGCACAAGGTTCTTGCGTACCTGAGAGTCTCGCTCTGGCATTTGTGGGACTTGCATATTTTGGACATATCCCACTAGGCTGATTTCCTCAGTGTGAATATTTGAGAAAACAGCATGAGAGTAGTAAGCTAACCTATTTGTTTAATTTGTTCCATGATGAATCCAGGAGGAAGGCTTATACTTAAGAATTTTAATAAGTGAATAAGTTAAAAATTTTAATAAGTGAATAGAGGTTATTTGGAAATCAAATCCCTTTATGATTCAGTAATCCTTCATAGGCGGTCAAGTCCTGCCATCAAGCCTACAAAAAGTGTCCAAAAGAAGTCATCAGAAGACGTTACTTAGAGCTACAAATCTGCAAAGCTTTTGTCAGCATTACATATTCTATTGGCTTTCCTTTAGAAGTTGAGAAACTCCAAATTTTTTGTTAAGTATGCATTTTTTTTTGTATCCCATGATAGCATGATCCAGTGTGCTGTGGTAAATGGTAATCCTTGTTCTTAATCTTGAGAGACATACATTTGGAATTGGAGGAACAGAATTCCATTATCTGCACCTTGGTGAGACATGAAATATAATCCAAATCCTCTTATTCAATTAACCTGGCTTACTTTAAAACAATAAAGTCTTTTGTCTTCAGTGAGTTATTTTGTGAAAAAAATATGTGCTTAATGTAAGGTTGATGTTTATCTAAGAGCAACTAAGTGACTATGCTAATATTTAGGACAACAAACTCAGATGAAGAGACTTCAGATAAAGCAGTAAAGTGCAATTTATTTCACTTTCAGATAATGGTTCCATAGGACTCTCTAAGGACTAAGAAATGTAGCTCCTCCTAATTGCTAGCGATGACTTGAGATGGAATAGGGAGAGCCAGTTTCCATGCTCTGTCTCCTTGCCACAGCATTAGTAACTACTTCTCTGAGCAGAATACGCTTTATACTTACTTTTCTCTTTTACAGCTTGTGCGAAGCTCTCAGATACAGATCAGCATCCTTCTATGAGTGTGTTATTTTTCTGATCTCTCTTTCTGAGATTTTTCTTGATTAGCTCTCAGATGGCAAGTGTTCTTGCTTAGTACCTTTCTGCAACTGGACTGCAGCCTCTCTGCTATTAGAAGGTGATACAAAGTGCTCCTAAGACACTGAACACACATTTCGTTGGTTCTGTGACTTCAAGGATGTATCCTAGGATCTACGGGGCTACTCTTATTTTTCTCATTGATAATTTCCAAATACAGTCAGAGAACTTGAAAGCCTTAAGGCAATTATTAGCAGCAAACACTACCTGTCTACTTTAATTCTTTTTCAGTCTGAATTTTCCAGAATTCACCGTTCCACCTGGAGCCCAGAAAGCACAGGGCACCTTTTGCTTTCATCAACCAGCTGCACTTGAAAGCTGAAAAGATGTCTTGATTCTGCTAAAAGCAAGATTAATTTGCATGGGGAGCAGCAAAAGCTAAAAGGAATCAAAATGGCTATTTGGGGCAGAAATAAGTTAAACAACAGAGAGAAGCTGAGAGGATCAGTGCTAAATGGCAGAATCTGTTGTATGGAGGGTTGAGAGCAGAAGGAGTTATGTGAAAAAGAGAATTTAGCTTCTCGCTTGTGTTTGGGTGTGTAATAACAGAAAACAGGAATGAGATGTACAGTGTATAGACAACTTGCTAACAATTTGATCCTTCCTTTGTTTACAAACTGTGCCACTGAATCTCCATGGATTAATGACATTTAGAAATCACCACTTCCTCAGCTACTTTTTGTTCTTTTTTCTAAGTTGTGCATTTTTAACCAATTGCGTCACATTCCATATGATATAAATACAAATACTTACATTTTAAAAGATTTATAAGCAAAAACAAATGAGGGTAAAACAGCTTGGTACTTTCCTTGACCTAACATTTATGCAGAAAGTTTTTAATTTTGACATGACTAGACAGATACCGAATACCACATGCTTTTAGCTAAACTCAATACACAATTAGCAGTCTTTGTAATTAATCAGGGCAGAAAATTGGAGACAAGGGCCTAACACAGCCTTCTCTCAGTCTTAATGTCCACTCTGCAAAAGTATAAACTTTTTCCCCGCTCCTTGGGTAATTTTCAGAATGGCTCTTGCACAGTTCGGAGATGACAATTGCTATTGTTGCCATTCATGCAAAGATCTGTCAGTCTCTGGAACTTGGTCATTATTTACGCTCAAAGACAGGAAATACTAATGAGGTTTGATTTTATCAGTCTCTATGAGACTGCTTGCAAATAATTCTCCTCAAAAGACAAACTCTAATTTTACTTTTTTTGGCTGGTGGGGGAAGGGGGCGGGGGGAATATAACCTTAGATGTAAACCAGTATTTCTTAATATAATCTGGGCATTTTTATTCAACGGACTTGAAATGACATCAGAGATGCCTAAAACCACATAAATCAGGAAATAAGCTGCAATGATGTGAATGCTAAGGATTTCATTGTAATACCTTTATCACTGTATTAAGACTATTTATGGGATATTATCTCTCAGCTACTGTTTTCTCAAGAAATACTTCAGAGTCCTGGTATGACTATATTTCAAACTAATATTTTCTATGTATGTTCCATTTTTTTATTCCTCATGTAATTAAATAAAAGGCACCAGCAATCAGTCAGTAGGAACTAATCTGCCTAATAGTTAAACATTTAATTGGAATTTTCAAAAATGCTTGCGGTGAAATATTATATCCAAACTGAAATACTCTGTGGGCAGTTTTATGTGTGAGAGAGTCTTAGATTAATTTTTGGATTTTTTTTTTTCTGTTGTTTCTTACTTGTATTTCTTTCAGTCTTTTGCTCGCTCGCCACTCAGCAGCGTGACTTAGTAGTTAACAGTCTGATCCAAATGTTTCTCAGCACAAAGATAAAAGGTCAGAGAACAATGCCTTACTCTAAACTCCTGTGTAATTAGGTTACTTGCAATGTAAATTACAGCTACTTGAGTTGAAATGAAATGTACTTAAATTGTTGTTCATGTAGTAGTCATTACACATTTTTGAAGTTCATCTTTTAAAACATGGATTTAGAGTGTTTTTAGTTTGATAGCTGAAGAATTTTCCATGTGGCTGGTCCTATTTCACAGATTTGGCATTAAGCTGGGATCAGAAGAAAAAACATAATCATCTATAAGAATTAATTACAGCTTTAGTGGCTAAGCTAACTTTAAAAGATACAGGCAGATCTGTACTCATCAAATAGTGATTTTTTCAAGCTTCTTTGTTGATTGTCTTTGTTGTGGGAAAGTATGAGAGACATTTCAGGAATGACAACCTGATTGCAAAGATAAGTACCAGAAAAGATTTGATCATGTCACTGATATTGATGGGAAAATATAACTCAGGGTTTCATGGGGATTGACTTGATGGGCAAGTTAAAGTGCATGTGTAAGGATTAGGCTTGTCAGTGCGAAACACTGAGGCTGGTCGTACAGTTAGCTCATTTATGGTCCAACAAGGGAAGTGAACGTAAGTAAATGTGCAGTCTGTACTGAGCAAGCAGAATGATTTTGGTCAGGGCTGCCACCTTGGCTGTCAGAGAGAACTGTGTCAGCGCGGAGCAGTCATTAGCGGCTGCAGAAGCAGTTTGTTCTGCGCTCTGGGCACTGAGAAACCATTGGGACAGTCAGTCCCAAATCATGAGATTACCATACAATTATAATTAAAAAAATTCTTAAAAAAAAAGATACTAACTCTGGTTTATAATATTATTACATAGAATAAAAAATAACCATCTCATTGGGAAAATGCTTATGTAGNTATTATTACATAGAATAAAAAATAACCAACTCATTGGGAAAATGCTTATGTAGAGTATCTGTTTTTTGGGTTTTTTTTTTCAATAAAGAAATGAANTTTTTTTTTTTTTTTTTTTCAATAAAGAAATGAAAATTTTTCTAGCTGGCCCCTGCTCTGAGAGGTGAGGCAGAGGCTGTGCAGCCCAAGCTGAAAGGTTTTAATGGCTTTAAATCATTTTGAAATCCCGTGACTGTGGTGCTCTCTGAAGGCTAGAGAGATTCTTGCTACAAGTAGAGAGACCCTCAGCAGAGCTTCCCCAGCTTACACCAACACTCCTTAAGATTTTTTTAATCTCTATTCAATCAATTCTGCCTGTTGAGGCCCAAATTCTGAAATCATCTGTCCTAACTTTTTGTTCTGGGAGGGAGTCATAAGATGGCAGCTTTACACTGAGCTGTCATAGGATCTGCAAGAAGGGAATCTTCATCTCTTGGGACTCAGGGCCCCAGAGAGCTATTCCCACTCCTCTGTGAAACACAGAAGGGGAAGAATGAGGGAAATAATCTGAACTTCAAGCTCTCTCTTAACACAGAGATTTACGAGACATACCACACCAAGATACAGATCCATTTTGTTAAAACTGAATTCTCAAAGCAGTTCTCTTTCTGGTTAATCAGTTGCAGAGTCATATTTCTCTTTCTCATGCTCTGCTACTACTGATTTTTTTATGGCTCAGCAATGTGTAATTATTTGTCCTACTAATATGGCCCAATGGGAAGGGATTAATTTTTGGATTGCTTGGTGTGTGCCCGTAAAAGCTTCAGTCCCCAGTGACTGGCTCCATTTGTTATCAGCAATTAGGCAGTAATGGCAGAACAATAGTGGTGGTTTAATTCTCAAAACACAGAAATATTTTTAGTCCATTCCAGTATAATAAAACTTTGAGATATAAACAAAGTTCCTCATTTTTCTACGAAGTTAGGTCCTCAAAACTGGAAGGAACTGCACTCCACAGGCATGCAGAAGTTTTCAAAGCAAAGTTTGAGAAAAGGAAATTCTGTTTTCTACTTGGACCGGTCTGTATAGTCCTTCCTCAGACCAGGAGTCTAATTTAAGTCTAATTTGTTATATATCACAGAATCATGGAATCGTTGTGGTTAGAAAAGACCTTTAAGATCATTGGGTCCAACTGGAAACCCATCACCCCTGCCTGCTAAACCATGTCCCTAAGCGCCTCATGTACACGTTTCTTCAACCCTGCCAGGGACGGGGACTCCACCGCTTCCCTGGGCAGCCTGCTCCAATATGTCACTCTTCCCATGTAGAAATTATTCCTAATGTCTAACCCAAACCTCTCCTGGTGCAGCTTGAGGCCATTTCCTCTTGTCCTATTAATTATTTCCCTGGCAGGGACAGAGACAGAAAAGTCAACATGACACGATTGGTTTCTCTTGCATAAGTGAGCAGTTTCCAAACAGTAGCAAACGCAGAGCCTTGGTTCAGCGAGCTGCTTACGTTAGGTGCACCGAACTTTGATCACAGGAGAGCTGCTGTTCTGTAGTCAAATCCAAGGGCTCACAAAGTAGTCCAGAGGATCTTACTGCCTCTGTACTTCTGCAGGTGCATTTGCATTCGTGATTACAAAGAACAATATGTAAAGATCAAAGTAAAAGAGTAATATTCAACCTGGTAGTGCCCTATACTGGAGTCAGTTGCATGAATAATTCAATATATCACAGGCATCTATTGTAAAAAAGGCAGAGGAAGTATCTTTGTGATAATAGCCCTGCATCAACGTGTCTCTTTGCCCAAAGTGCACTGGCATTGAGGGCTTTTTCACTGTTGTTTTAAATCCGTGTTCTTTTTGAAGTTTTCAAACAGTTTTATCCTGCAGATTACAGGAACAATGGTACCTGTGTTGTGCAGCACTTTGAAGAGGTAAGCAAATAGCTGAGGAGTTACCTTCTAAGAAGTCTTGAGAAGGAGACTAAATTTAACACTCAATGGTTACCACTTCCTCCTCAGCGTTTCATTATGTTCCTTTGCCTTCCCTGAAAATCAAGCAGATGAATGGCTTCAGCTCACATTCCTGGAGGCACTTCTGCATTCTCAAGTAACCTAGAAAAGGCAAGAGGGAATCTCTGTTAAACCAATAGTTGTAAAAACTGAAACGTACCTGTATCTTAAAAGACTCCTGAAGACCCCCTTAGCTAGATAGGATAAAGTAAGTGATAATACTAGCCCTATTGTCCTGCACCTTCATTTTAATCTTCCTTACTGATGTCTACATTAGGAAGGCTGCAACAAAGTGATTTGGTGCTATGGAGCCAGAAAAGGTGCAGAAACCGTGAAGTCTTTCTGGCTCATCCAGTCCTTTGAGATCTTGGCTTGCTATTGGCATACAGGCAGGAGGAGTTACAGTCAAATTGCCAAGAACAGGCAGAGCAGAAGGCTCCTCGGTTAAAGAAAAGGCTAGCCCAGGAAATTCCTTAATAATAATAAAAAGTCTCACAAGCAAGGGAAGATTTTTTTTCTCCATAAGGATGACTTAATTTAAAACATGTTGTAGGGTGTGGCTCACATGCTCTAATGGGTATGTCAGACACATGACATTACTTAGTATTACACTGCAGAAGGCATCATCTTTAAATTAAAGTGCCGGATGGCTCATATATTTGCTTGACACGTAGCAGATGCCATTTGCTTACATAAATCTTCAAATGAGATTGTTAAATTACGAGGATAGGCTCACTTCTGCACACAGAACACAAGACCATGCTTTGCAGGAAAAGCTGTTCATTGCAAGGAGGAAAAAAAATGAACTGCATCAATCCTAATGCTAGTGGTAGGCAACTCTATCGAGCAGCGCACCCAAACTATCAGTCTTCTCCTTAAAGGAAGCTGGGACAGGTGATGACGTGTACTTTTCTCTCCTGGTCAAACTAAAGGAGCAGAAGTAAAGGCTCTTCTCCCACCAGCTGGATCTTTATAAAGCTAACTGCAATCTTTGGACATAATTTTCTTTCCTATTCTCTTGGCATGTGCAACAAAACATAAGTTGTGCATAATCAGGACTCTTCTTTGAGTTTAAGTTCAGGAATAATATATAAGATAAAGCTTTCGAACAGAAACGATGCGTGCATGGAAGGAGCAGAGATCAGCAGCGCACAGCATGCTGTATCTCATGCTGTAGTGGACTGAGGAGAAAATCAAAGCTCTGGGCAGCAGTGGTTCCTAAGGAAGTCAAAGAGGTGGCAAGGTTTTAGTGGAGTAGTTAAGAGTTACTCTTGAAAAGGAGTGATTTGCAGTTCTAGCTGCCTCAGTACTATATCAATGGAAAAAGGAAGTGCAGCTTCATAAAGGAAACAAATTCTAGTATTTATAGTACTGAAGAAATTGGTCAAACATTGTTTAAGCCCAGCTTTGGTGAAGTATCTCCATTGATATGAGTGATACTGGGACATTTATTGTTATTGTTGCTTCTTTGGAACCTATTTTTCCTCAAGTTATACCCCTGACAATAAAGGTTTGTTCACTGATCAACTTTCTTCCCCTAAAAAGACTTTCTCCTTTCTTTCTGTCTTTTTTTGCCTTTCTTTTCTTTTTCTTTTCATCTTTACACACGTCGCCTCAGGCATTTGCATGTTCACTAATCTTTCCCATATTAATAAAGCGGAAAGTCATCCTTCATAACCTGTGGGGAAGTACATACCCATTCATGGCTTTCAGGGTGCAGTGCAGCCCCATTCTGAAGTGGTGCAGAGTCTTTGTCTGTCCTGATCGCCCTGGGACATGGCACAGACACTCGATTGTGCTCACAGTTACTCTCTTGGTCAGGCACAGATTCCAAGTTGGCATAAGAGAGGGGAAAGAATCTCCAGGACGTTCTTTAGGGTGGAAAAGAGAGGGTGAAGGAGGAAAAGAAGAGAGAATAAAGGAAGATTAAAATGTTAATGAAAAGTAAAAGCAATGGGAAAGGAAGCAGTAGGGTAAATTGTAGTTATTTGTCCACGTTACCATTTTTAAAATATTGCCACATAATCTTTGCAAAGAATGTGAGCACAGCACTGCATAACTGTGTACAATGTTATACAATAAACTTTAAGAAGTCCATTTCAAGTCCTTGTTAAAACAAGTTTAGCAGTCTACAAACAAGAATGCTTTTAACATTGCAACACCCAAAGCCATTTCGTTGGTCTTGTGGCTTGAAAGTCATTCTTGGTGGGGGTTTCACTTTATTTTTTATCCAGAGTGTTTACAACTTTGTGGTGTCGGCAATATAGGCCCATCTTTATAAGTCCAGCAAAAAAAAAAAACAGCAATAAATCTCTGAAATGTGTTTTCAGTATGTCTATAAATCTGAAATATTTAAATGTAAAACAGTCCTTTTCTTTGAAACCAGTGAATTGGGGCTCACAAAACAATTGATTACTGTATTTTTATTTAAGATGATCTGAGTAAAGATGAGGCTAATTTTCCTCCTATCTGGAGTGTAACTTGGGAATTAAGGGGCACTGTGAGAAAAAAAAGAAGTTCATTCTATTAGGGAAATTGTTAGTGGTTTGTGACTATGGGACTGAAGCCAGAACAGTTCTTACAGCAAGAAGTGCAGTCCACCAACAAATCGTATGTTATAAAGACACAGTCGAAAGATCAGCTATTTAGATAATATTTAGATAATGAAGCTGCATAGGCACAGATAGATTTCCCTTCTATGTCTACATTCATCATCTTAAGCCTAATGCTGCTCTGACAGGTGAATAGAGATTCCTACACCATTTGTAAGTAGCTTAGGAAATTTCATACAACTGCACATCCTTGCTGTCTTTTTCTGATAAATTGAGCTTTTAATCAGCTACTATTTTTATAAGAAAGATTTCCATAAGAACATGACCCCTAAAGGATCATTTTGTCAAGCACCTTTACCCTTTTCAGCCCTTTCTAATACAAAAAGATAGTGACTGCTAAGACAGAGCTTACTGGAAGAATGGGACCTGAGACAGAGTGAAAAGCTGAAAACTGGGGTTTGAAAGGCAGGAGAAATAAGGACTCATATAAAAATAACTGCAAAGCCAGGTGGATTTGGATAAATCACCTGCTTCAGATGGCAGTGGTCTAGAGTGACTGGAGTAGAGACACACTTACCTGGGTTGTCATTCATTCCCCTTCTAGGAACAAAGTGCTGCACCTAACCAGTGTGGAACTGGATCAATATGGAAATGTAATGAAACAACAGAGATTTTAACGAAAAATCTCAAAAGACTCAAACGCAAAATACATATTTCTGAGAGTTGTATAGGCCCTCCAATATTCAGTCAGTGCTTGAATGCCATGAATTCTCTTTTGATGGGTGTATTCTATGGGAAACCACGCAGTAAAGCTCTTCTTTCTAGCATGATTCTACTTTATATAATCTTTTCATGAATGAGAAATACTTTACATCACTTCTCTACAGCATATACCATGTATATACTGTGTATTTCCAAGAGATACTGTTTTTCCCTGTGCAAGTTTCAAGTTAGAAAAAGTCTATATTGGATTATCTACTCTGGAGAATTTTTTAAAGTGTTATTTTCTATTCTATTCCAGCATTTCTTTACTTGCCGTTGTCCCTGGTCCAGTGAGCATCTCGTAGGGGCTTTGGCAGCCAGAGAGGACACACGTAGGTCCTCATTTGTCCCACGTAACTTGGCACTATCCCCTCATGTATGAGTTAGGTCTGTATCATGTACACAGGCTGCCTTAATGGACAGTGGAGAGGCACAGACATCTCCAGAAGTCATTTCCACCTGAGATCTGCATGGAGGCTCCCATGGCTTCCCAGTTGTCAAGGATTTTTACAGCAACAGCTTCTAATTGTCAGCACGGGATTTATAAGCTGCACATAGACAGATTCCGCAAACAGTCACACAAGGCCAACCCGCACACCCAAATGGATATTTCCCAGCTGCTCAAGTGGGGTCCCCTGCTGCTATCTTTGTCTTAGCAGCTAGGAGGGGCCTTCTTGCTGCTTCAGGGTCAATTTCTCTTTCCCCCTACTTTTAGAGTGGAAAAAAATAGGTTCTTACAGTGTTCTATCTGAGAAGGGAGCCACTAGCACTCCAGCAAGACAGTAGTCTTACTCTTTGGGACAAGAACCATCAATGGCCTTGTATAATATTGTACTGCTGCCTTAATTTGATTTGATGAAGATAAGAAAGAAAAAAGCAGGAAGAAAAAGACTGCAAATACTGAACGTTAGTTTTGAAGGTACCATAGAGGAGCTGGCACTTACATTCAAACATCCTAACAAACTTAAATGAACTGAATAAACAATTTTTATGACTATCATGAGTCAAATCCTGGAAAAGCATGTTAGTACATAGCATGCCAGCATAAACATTTAAGTAAATCACTGTGTGTTATTACAATAGCACTGAATTTGAACAAAAGTTGTTAGAAATCCCTTCAGAAATTAACCCAGTTATTCTTATTAGTAATTGTGGCTTTTTGCAACCACATCTGGATTAGTCCTCTTAGAAATACAAATACCTGTAATTAGAAAAATGGCAGTAAAAGTAAAACGCTTATAGATTAGTGGCTGGAAGTGTGTTGTTCTCTCAGCTCTGAGTGTTGCTGCACTAGCTTGCAGCATGACTGCATACAGCAGTTGGTCAGGAGAGCTGCTCTATGTACATTGGTAGAAGTATTTCTGCACTCTAGAAAACAAGAAATGACAGGAATATGTTGTAAAAATGTATCCTCTCTGTTGGGAGGTTTTTTATTACACATACATTTAGTCCAAATAATTTTAAACTTACATTTCCACCAGGGCTCATCTTTGCTTTAACAAGTGTTTTTTATTAACTGAAACGATGGGTTTTTCATTTTGAACTGGAATCTCCTCTTGTTTTCAAAGGGGCATATATCTGAACGATTATTTTAAAAAGCTGAAATGCAATATGTTGAAAAAGCAGTTGTGAACTCTTTTTCTGTAATTGAAAAAATATATGAGTTAGGCTTTAAAGTGTGAAGAATGATACAGCTACTATCTGTGCTGACTCAGGCCAACTTGTTCCATGCTGGTGTGACCTTCCAATGGAGTTAGAAAAATCACTTGAGGAGAAGAGAGTGTCTGTGTAAAACTCAAAACTTTTCATCACTGCATGCAAAATATCAAGTGTAAAGCTTGTTATCATTTTGATCTTAGCATAGCTTTTTCTTATATTAACAATATAGTCCAACTACATAAATATTCTGAAAGAAGACTTTTGTTTTATAATTGCAAGTTATGCAGCAATAAATTCTTTTTTCTAAAAAATGTAATAAGAAGCAAGTGTCATTGAAGCTGCTTTACTGTAACACAACTCCTTTGTTGTATCTGACTGTATGTTAATAGCCAGATCTGAATGTAGAGCTTCATCTCCTCGTCTTACTAGTACGTAGGGATCAGAATGGTCATAAGAAAAAGTAGAACATTTTTATTAGTCATACAGAACTTTATCAAACTTATTTGATTAGTTTTTAAAGGCTTCTAATCCACACTGATTATGTTTAAAGGATTAATATTACTTTATGTTCCAGAATTGTCACTGCAAGTCCACAGGGCAGCCAAGAATAATAGCTAGACAGATCCACCATTCTGAGATGATTTTAACTGAACTTCCTGCTTCACTAGAATTTAAACTCAAGGTACCTGTATTAAACTTAGTCAAAATCACCAGATTAACTTTTTAGTATAAATATGTGAAACTTACAAAAATGTGTAGTTTTGTAGCATATTCGTCAAACAAGCAGTTATGTAATTTGACAGATTAGATTAGTTGATTGTAGGGTAAATAATTTAGTATTATTAAATGAATAGGATCATGCATTCAGAGAGAACTGGCGGCAAATCTGCTCTTTATAAGTCCAGCAATCGATGCTTAAAAATAGATGTCTAATCCATGGTAGCCACTCATACTCCAAACACACTGCCGAGAAGTGGTAGCGCTGCTACCCAATTAAATGTTTGACAGTTCTCAAAATTTCTTATCTGTCACCACAGTGGATGTCCCTTGGTGTCACAGCATGTGGCATGGCACATGGTCAGTCACTTGTCTGTACCTACCACCAGTTGTGGAAGAAACTGCGAGGTCACATCATAACCCAGAGACTTGTGTGGGTGGAAGATAGATGACCTGCTGGTCGGCTGGTCAAGGTCACCTGTTTATGGTCATAGTCATAGTGATCCTACTGTGGGATTGCTTCTGTATATTATATATCAACTCCTGATGAATATAATTTCCACTGTCGTGTAGCTCCCACCTTTTCTTTCTTTATTCTGGGAATTAAGAAAGCCATGGAAAGACTAGAACAAGCTCTGTGTTTATCCCTGTTTATTGCCTTTCACAATTTCCTAGCTTTCATGGGCCATTACTGATCTTTTACAGATATTTTGGTACAGCTCTTATCTTTATTTGCTGAAAAAATGGGGTGTTAAAATTACTTCCCAGACACTTCACTACCAGTGTCTATTGTTGTTGGACTTCACTAGTTTCCAAGAAGGAAAAACAAAAGAGATCACATGCATGTGCAGTCCAGAAACAACACAAACTAAGGCTCTTTTGGGACCAGGACCCTAACCAAGTCCTCCGAGTAAGCAGTAAGGAAGGATATCATCATCATCATCATCATCACCGTTCTCTACCCAAGACTGCACCATCTGTTTCCTCAGATTCTTGCTCTATAATCTAATGATCAAGATCAATGCACATATTACCATTTTTCTGCAGAGTTTGAACAGCTTTAGTGAGTGATGTATTGCATCCCTGCCAAACCCCTTTCCTGATATCAGACCATTTTCTTTTATATTTACCTTTTATTATTTTGACTGTTGTTTTCTGAAAGTCAATTTACTAAAGAAATACTGAGTATATTCAATTCCAACAGTCTGACAAGCTACATTAAATCTATATAAAACTTTTTTTTTGCTGCATAGCTGAAGAGCAATATTGCTTTCTGATTAAAGTTTGTGCCTTTTCATTGACTGCTCTGCAAGAGAACATTGATATTGCTGTTTCTTAGCTGGAGCTTTGCTACCTACGTAGGTTTCATTTTTCAAAATATACACAATTAATAGTGCTCAGTTCCTTAGTTCACTCCTCTCAAAATATTCCTGCAACTTTTCACCCAGCCTCTTGTTTTAACCTCTTGTAACTTTCAGTGTTGGCCACGCGTCTTCATCCAGGAGACTCTTTGTGAACTCTTGTCTCTCTACGTCTTAATACTCAGTACTGATGAGACAGCAGTACCCAGCTTTTGTAACAGCATCACACATTCCTCTTGGCGGTATTTGTTAGCATATTGGAGCATATTTCCTTCCTCACAGTGTGGAGCCTCTTGAAGCCTGTACGTTGGCAATCATGCTGAGAACCTCTGGGCTGCACGGGGTCTAGTGGCTGCTTGCACAGACGGGGTGTCCTGGGAGCCGCGTAGGCAGCGGGGCAGAACCCCCCCGTATCAGTAATTGCTGCAGTTTGTCAGGCAAAAGTAAGTGATTCACTCGAGTGACTGGGAAACTATAGCTCTCCTGTAATGGACTCTTTATTAACACGGTGAGAGACAGAGTCTAGCAGTTGTGGAAATTCACAAATCATCTGTCTTTTTCCTAATATCTGTGGGTTTTGGCACCTCAAGAGCAGGCCCCTTCCCCTGGAGAGACTCTCTCATAGTGCTCAATAGTGCATCTGTTATTAGGAGAAGGATGTTGAGAGTTTTGAACGCAGCGGCTCAGCTGAAGCAGCTGTTCCTTGAGAATCTACAAAAGCAGAAAAAAAGGACATTTACAATTTTTAAATATATACTCCCATGTGGTCCATTTCTCAGCCGAAAAAGGGGCCTTTGCATTGCAGCTGCCACCTGTCTGCAATGGGGGAGGCTTTTTAAAGGGGTTTCCTGGCGCTGCTCTTGGCCGCTGTTTTAAAGCCAACTCTTGAGCACTATTGTAAAACGTGAATTCAGCTATTGCTCTGCGTAGGTTTCTCATGACCCTGATGTTCCACAGGGGCTGGCAGTTACGGTGGGTGACATGGTAGATCCTGGCCAGCGATTGCCAGCAGCACACACAGTGAGCTGCCCGATGGGGAGAGTTCGCTTTGACAAACTGTGGGAAACAGCTACGATTCCCCAGATAACGAGGTGCTGGTACCCACAGCGAAGGGCCGTGTTTCAGCCGGGTAGCATCCTCATCCTACGGGGAACCTCGCAGGCATCCCCTGGGCGCTCGGTGGGGTAAGGATCTGCCTGATCCGATGCGGTCGCAGCACTGCAGTAGACACCAAAGGGGATTCTCCTGGGGTTTGCAGTTAACAGTTCTCTCAAGAGGGTGCCAAGAGAGAACATCTTGTACTATATAAATGAAGGGAATTTCTTTCTTTTCTGCTGGTTGGGGTCCCGTGGATATGCTGTGTATGTGTTTCAGATAGCATACTTGATCGCACCCCAGCTGCCGTGTTATGTGCTTACCGCTGCTTTTCCGAGCAGCACATATTTACACAGCTCGGGTCCTGCCGCCCCCTCCGCCTGCTTTCTCATATTAGTAACACTTTGCTCCTCAGTGAATACAGCTAACAACTTTTAAGGGGATTGAAACTCAGTCCTATAGAAAGTCCTCTTTTAAAGCTGTGTCATATAGCAATTTAGAACTTCTTTAAGTGTGGAATGAAAAACTGGACTGTGATTCATGCAATGGATTCCATTCTTTTGTGTTTTGAAAGTGTAAATCAAAGGTAAGATTTATATGAATAAAATATAGCAAGCGTCCATTAGCAGAGAGAGTGTTAGAATTCTGGATTTGCCACATGGATGTGCGGAGAGCAGTGGGAGTCATATGTCTTCACTGCATTTCTAGTAGACTCTAGAATTCAAGAGGGAGTATCCTCGTGTCCTTGTTGCATATTACTGTGTTTATCTTCCCTGGCTGCACTGATTAACACACAGAACCATGCTAGAAATTATGACTTTTACAGACCCATGTGATTTTACACTGATACAATACAATAAAAAAAAAATAAAAGGAAGAGAAATGGAAATTTATAGTTCAGTAAATCCTGTATGCCAAAATCTATAAAGGGTTTCAGCAAAGCTTCTTGAGTGGCTGTTCTTCAACAGCATGCTCAGCTCCTCAGCCAGAAATGTTAGGCTTGTCTACACTTCCCACTCTGCAGAAAAAATAGATTTTATTTTTATGTATACATACATATGTGTGTGTGTGTTCCTGCATGCACGTATACATTAATTTATAAATATATATTTGTGTGTGTGTATGTGTGTATGGCAGTTACCAGAGAAAATTGAAATGCCGGGCAGTTTTCACTCGGTCACAGAGCTATGGACATTTATGACACTGGCATTTTTTCTGTAACTCCAGCTCCTGGAGCTTTGAATTACAATGGACTTCTGGTGCTTTAGTTTTTAAAGGTAACTTCCTTGTTCTTCTAACTGTGGAAAGCAAAATGAAAGCATGAACCCTTAAGACTAGGAAAACAGAAATCGAAGTGTTGGAGAGGGTTTGGGGACTACTTGAGAGCCCTTTGTGCCCTTCTGGTTCCTGCACAGAGTCAGAAAGGTGTAATTACAGCTATTTGTAATTCACCTGTATCTTACTAGAATTATGAGTAATTATTAATTAAATCACAAGGAATAGACATTTATTTGAACAGATGCACACTTGATCGCACTGTGCCAAATTTTGACCCTTTTGCTGGCTGGGTGGGATTTAAATCTATTGGAAAATGGCCCTATAGTGGAAACACTGATTTAACTTTAATGTATTGTATAATGGTTCATCTTCAGCTAATTCTGAGGTTTGGGAGGATTGTTTTGTCTTTTTGCTGTAAGTATTGTCCTGTGAAGGCTTGATCAGTCTGGTGGTTTATTTTCATATCAAAGTTTAGTAGTAAATGTTTTATTAACAGACGTCTGTTTCAAGAACTTTCATTTGGATACCGGCCCTCAGTAGAGCTAAACTGCAAAATAAGAACAGCTCCTGTACTGCAATTATAATTTTCATTGTTCCCAGACAGGAACCCCACTTACGAATGTTCTTACATATTTCCTCCAAGGAATAATTGCAAAACAATCAGAGCACATCTGAATGGGGCTCAGAGGTGAAAACTTATAAATCACTTTTGTCAACATTTTCCATCAGTGGCTGATTTATGATAAGACTGAGTGCTATGACACAGAGATCCTAATTTGTAATTGTCCAGACTCAAAAGTATAGGGAAGTGTAGAAAAACAACAGAAAGTAAAAAAAAAATCACTTTCAGGTGAGCTGATTAAACAAGCTGAAGGAGAATACATCATAGACAACCACTCAAACATTGCAACATGGAGTTTTGCAGTCAACATGTGGAGGAATGGACTATACTCCACTGAAAACTGAAACTGGGTAAAAATGCAAACAGTTTTTCATTTTATATTTATCATTTTGGTAAGGAGTCCTGGATCTAACAGAACAGTAATATACTGGAATAGCTTATTTCACTCATTTTCCAGCCTTAATACACCATTCCCTGTTCTGTTTCATATTGGACTAGAGCAATGGTTTGGGGAGGCTAACCTAGGCTTGGAGATTAATTCCCTTTTTGATGTGCTCTTCTGTCTAAGAGAAAAATGAGAAGACAAACAATCTTATGGAATCACTTAAGTGAGAGACTGTGATGACCGGTTAAATCATTTATTTCACATCTCTGAATAGAGGCTGATTTCATTCTCTGTGCGTGGAGGTTGATTCAGTATATTTATACTCTGTAGAGCTGTAATCAGTCCACCTTTAAATATGTCAAGTGATTTGGCTTTTATCACTTCCTTCCGACAATATTTTCATTGTCTGATAGATCTCACACTGAATTTTCTTCTGATATCCTGCCTAAATGGCTTAACCACATGTTATTATCTTCTCCTCTGTTCAGTTAAAATTCCCTGGCAATTACTGCGCTGGGAGCTGGTAGTTCAGATGTTTAAGTACAGATCACAAACATAGTTAAAATATTTTATCAGCTAAGTCTTTCTCGTAAGTATTAAAGCATTTGACATACAGAAATACATATATCTTACAGATAATTTCATGCAGTCATATGTGCATCCCCACCCTTATTGCCCACATGTCTTTGACCGATATCTTTTTACATGGGCTAACATCAGAGAGGTTGCAATGTGAATCCCTTCACTTAAACAATTACATAATTGGCGTTTTTGTGAAGTTCTGTTTACTGTAAATGTTGGCATCTCCTCATTCTCCTGACTCTTTACCTACCATCTCTCGCCAGCCTATATGGGAGTTGGTCTCATATTTTGCTTCTGTTCTTAGGAAGAAGAACATTATATAGGCCCTAATGGGGTGTCAGGGATACCAGTTGTGCATGACAGAGTAGGTCGCTGTTACTCACTTGCATTAGGCCTTCAGGTTTACTCCTCCATAAATCCCTGCAACTTCCCCATTTACTTCCCCGTAAATCCTTGTTTCCACTGGCCCTACAGCACCATCCTTATTTGAAGAAATTGTTTTGCTGAAGTTCTACCTTGGAAAGCAGTATGCTGACATATACAGACGTGGTGAATGCAGTAAATTTGGGGCAATATAGCAAGACCTTCCTGGTATTATAGGTTGAGCAGAACAAATGGCTGTAGTAGAGCGAGACCCTCAAGTCAGGTCTGCTCTCAGTTAAACTGGTCTTTCTTATCTTGGGCTTCAGCAGTTGTGGGGTTGATCATGAGGGATGCATTTTACAAACTTGTCACATAAACATATGGGATGGTAGACGAATTCCTGACATATTAACCTTCCCATGGGACAGCAATTTCTGCAGCAGAAACCTTTTTTCAAGTGGGATTCTGTCATACTGTCTGCAAACTCTTCAGGCAGCCCTAGCAGGCCTTCTGCAAAGAAAAATAAGAAATAAAAAGTCCAAAGTGCAGGTTGATTTTTGTTTTTACCTTCTCTCAAACTGGCAAGATATTTACAAATGGGAGGTGTCATTTATTTGAGATAAACGCTAGTTTTAAGACTGGTCTTTGTGCTTTTGTCCTGCCCAGGTACTGAAGCGATGAAAAACAGACATAGCAAAATTTTAAGTTAACATGTGCTTGATCTGTGAAATTAATACAATTTGAGACATTCTGCATAGCTGTAAACATGATGAACTCAATCACTGAGCTACATATTTATAAGGAGAGAGATACTTTTATGCCTTTTTTTATTATGCTGTGACAACTCCTGTAGTACGTCAGTATTGAATGTTTCCTTATGAATACTTTACTGTTAAATGGAATCAGTTGCACATCCTGTTCAAGAGATTATCTTGAGGGCATGTGGCTAACATGGTTAAATTACTCCGTATAAGAAACAACTGATTTTCCAGGGACTGAACAGTTACATTGTGCTACAGGACAGGAGACATATGGCTGATGAGATTAGTATCAAGAAATACTCTTTTAGTGCAAGCTTTAAGCAGCCAGGGCAGTGGAGCAGTCCATTTCTTTCTTAGCACCTTTACCAATCAGAAAAGTCTGAATCAGATGAGTTCAGGACCACCCATTTTTATTGCTGGGAGCATAACAGTCATTGTAGAAGTTAATATCCCTGAATAATACAAAGTAATAATACATCAGAGATATTCGCTAGCAGTTGAGAAAAATAGAGAACACACTGAGATATTAAGAAGTATATTTTTCGTACTACTACATAAAGACTTTTTCACATCCCAGTCTGAGATTTGTATTGATAAAATAAGCTCTCTCTTTATAGCATGTACCACCAGTGACTGTGGTCACATAGTTTCTGTGTCACATTGCCCTTGAAAGTCAATATCCTTCAGTTTCAAAGGTTCAGATCCCTCGCTAAGTATTAAATCATTTGAACTAGATCACGGAATTAATGCCTGCCTTTAAAAAACCTATTGTAACAGTGCGAAGGAAGTCTTCCATTAGTGCTTAAGAGAATGCGAGATATTACAATACATTTCNGCACCCAAAAAGCCTGATTTGCACTTGCTGAGGATGTGCAGGATGTGCCAGTAGGTGATGGCAAGGAGCTGCCAGGATGCCACTGCGTGTGGAAGCGCACTTNAATATCCTTCAGTTTCAAAGGTCCAGATCCGTTGCTAAGTATTAAATCATTTGAACTAGATCACGGAATTAATGCCTGCCTTTAAAAAACCTATTGTAACCGTGCGAAGGAAGTCTTCCATTAGTGTTTAAGTGAATGCGAGTGTTTAAGAGAATGCGAGATATTACAATAC
>VWPW01012099.1:0-41620 GCA_013389825.1 Crypturellus undulatus | reverse complement strand
TGTTAAATACAATAGAGAGTTCTGGAGGTTTTAAAGGACCCGTGTGAAGGAGGGAGGAGAGACCCTCACCCCCGTGAGGCTCCTGCCACACGTACAGACAGCTCAGGGCCTTTACTGCTGCCATGATATTGCTACTCACTCAGTAGCATCTTACAGAATCTACCATTTACACTATGAATATCCATTGCTACTGACCTGCCAAATGGTGCTTTGTTTTGGCTCTTTATCCTTAAAGAATTCTAGAGTTTGTTACAGCACTGCAAGTTTGAAACATACGTAATTCTTTGGCAGTGAAGGAAGGAATGTACTTCAGACACTGTCAAAATTAATCAATATTCGTCAATTTTGGACACAAAGAAAAGGCCTAGACTGAGGAATCTAACGTAGGCAGTATTGAAGAGCCTGTCATTATCTTTCTATGAAAGGATGAGCTGAGATCTAAATGCAACAAATCAACAGTCGCAAAGTACAGAGGATACTCTAAAGGATGAAATATCACATATTCAGATAAGAGCATGCATTTTTCAGTGATTCTATGCACTCCATTCCAGACTAATACTAATTGACCTCCTCCTGAAATCAGTGTGTAGAAAATATCCCACAATATAATTATAACACTATAACATAGAGTTTTCACCTGCAAAAGTATTCAGAATTCAACTCATCATTAAAATCGGTATCATATTAACTACTTAGCTATTCTTATATGGGGAAGCCCTCATTAACATTGATAAAACATTGTAAAGATAGAAATCTTCACTTCTTTCTAAGAGCTCTCTCTGGCCTCAGTAAAATTCTCCTCTTGATGCTCATTGGAAAGAACTTCAGTCAGAATTATTAGAAATAACACGATCACTTCCACCATGAATGGAGGACAGAAAAAGGCTTTCAGGATGTATTGTAGCAAAATCCAGAAGGCCATTTTCTACACTTTATAAGAATATTATTACTATTATCATTATTACTATTATTGTTAACGTGTCAATTACAGATAGATAAAAAGTTACATTCTATTAAAAGGAAAAAATGGATTTAGGTTTCTATTATTAGTGCAACTACCAAATTGAGCTAAATGACTACTTTTTAATTCAAACAGTTCACACTTCACAGTGAGTGCCCAGTTATGTTCATTTACTTTATTAGCTCTTTTTTAAGTAGAAATTCACTAACTTCAATACTCTCCATTTTGAAGCTCAACCCAGTATCCTCCACACTGCAGCCCTTTGATGCAAGGGCATTCTTGAATCTCTACTTCACATGAGTACAAAGCTAAAATGATAACGGCAGCGCTATTGCCCTGTGTGCTTCGAGCTCTCTCCGTTTTATATAACCCAGGAACACAAGTAGGTTTTTCTTCGGTTGATAATAACTCCAGATGTGGCACAGCCGTACCTATGACTAACACACTCAACAATAACACTCATAAAATATATCGGTCAGGAGGGCAATCAAGCACACAGCACTGACCTACATCACCTCTGGATCTCAGCAGCCATGGAGCATTGTCATCCACTCGCAATAAAGGCACAAAACCCAAGGAAGATGCTGCCTCCAATACCACGGCTATTCCAGCGGACAAAGGAAGCTGCCTTTGCATCCCAACCTCGGAAGAATGTAGCTTGCGAATAAGAAAAATTCAGCTGCTGAGAGAGATTGGATTTTGATTTATACTTGGTTGGGTCAGCCTCACAGCAACCATGTGAGGTTCCTTTCTTTCCTCTTCATTCTCACTGCTGTTTCACCCCACTTTAATAGTCCTTCTGGTTGGCTTATTAAAAGCATTTTCAGCACCACCAACAAATTAGGAGTTTTAAGCAGACACACATTTTCCAATGACAGTAACTGGTGTGCATCACTCTACACCGAGTCTTGGCATCCTTTCCTATGGTAGCAAAACTGAACTAGAGTGAGGCTTGGCCTGATAAAATTTGCTGGTCTTGTTTGCCTGGGCATTTCTCTAAATATACTACTGTATCGAAATAAGCTGACAATTATATTTTCATCCCTCATTATGTGCATTGGTCTAAAGCTGATCCCTGTAGTTATTGAGCAGTGGTATTAGGGGAAACTTCTGCCAAATCTGCAACTTTGCTGTTTAACATCCTTCTTCAAAAACAAGAGCCTGCCTCTGCCACAGGTCTTGTAAAAGCAGATCTTTTTCACACTGAAATGACAGGATCCCTGTTTCCTTTGGCTCTCTCAGGTCTCTGGGGATCACCATCTCCACATGCCCAACAAGTTGGGGGGAAAATGATTAAGCTTTGCTGCGAAACCCTGCCTCCCTGAGCTCCCATGGTGAAGGATGGCTCTGTCCCGGGACCTGCTCTGCAAGAGGCGGGTGTCCCAGGCCGAGGACAGCCGTTCCCTTGCTCCATACCCTAAACCGGTTCTCAAACACAGCATACGCTGGGGTTGACACACAAAGCTATCGATGACTCTGACGCAGCATCTGCTGTACCCAGAGTGTCAGGGAAAGCAAACAGATTGTTGCATGTCAAATCCACCTGATTTTGGAGGAGTGCCTCCCATTTTTTGCTCTGTCCGGAATTTTTTCTGAAGCTTCCAAACACCTCTGACTTGTCTAGATTGGAATTTGGAGGTAGGATGGCTTCATAAATGCATTGAGAAATAACACTTAGTAATGGACAAACCTGAATCAATGCATCCTCCCGGCTCCTTTGAGATGTGGCTTGGCCAGAAGAGCCTGAAATTGTGCAATCCCCTGGAAGAGCAGTGGAACACGCTTGCTGCCTGCAATGCCTCCCAAACGAAGCTCAAAGGGAGGCGGCCACTTCTGCTTTTGCAATGTGGACAAGTGTCCACTCAGACTCAGACTGAAAAGCGCGTTCTCAGCACTGCAGCAGGCGCTGGTTGGAAATGACTCCGCGTGGCAGCTTCTGCACAGCTCAGACGTGATTATGGGGTGTGCGTGGGGCAAGCGATCAATGAAAGTGGACTTGCAGCATAGGAGGAGCAGGTTAAACCCAAATGACATCAACACCCCCTCTGCTTAACATATATAAGCGATACAACACATGAAAAGTGTATGCAGAGGCCTAAAATATTACTGTTCTATTCCTACCCTTTCCCATCCTCTGACTCTGTCAGTCAGTTTGTTAATCTGCTGTTAATATTTAAGCACATAAAAATACCTCACTCAGGATGAGCAAAACTGATGAGGGCTCAATTACACTAGACCCCATACACACAAAAAATAGAGCTTGGTTCCAGGGCTGACAGGGCTTATGGTGTGAATAATTCATTTAACGACACTGCAGTATAGCTCTCATGGTGACAGAGATTGCACGTTAAAACTGAGTAACGTTTCTGAATGTTTTGAACGATGGAGGAACCCGAACTCTTCTTACTCTCCGTAAATCACAGGGGGTGGATTCACTAGAGAGCAGGGACCTACATGATTCTGGGGATGGAGCCATATGTTTTTGGAAATGTCACACATTATCCTGCACGCCGAGATACAGCTAGACAGAACTAGCTATGCGGAAAATTATGACCGCGTCAAGTAACTGTCTCGCCAACAGTATCTCCCTAAACAGTTATTCCGAAATGCCCTGTTCGCACCGATCAGCAGCTAATTGCAACCTGCCTGTAAGATCACCGGGATCATATTGACACGTAAGGAAGTGATTATGAACACAGACCTTCCTAAGAAGCAAGGGCTGTCCCAGTTTTCCGCAGTAATGTTGGAGAACAGAAATTTCCGCAGCGCTCTAATGGGCTACAGGGGTGAGCTCACAATAAGCACTCTTTAATTAAGCTCTTTGAGAAAGTCAGGCTCCCACTGGGCTTGTTGTGAGAGCAGCAAAGCTCTTGATTTATAGCAATTCAATGCCTAAGCTTCCTAATGCTGATGTAGGACACCAAATCACCAAGACCTCTCCGGTGTAATTAAAGGCAGGATGTGCTCCTGGCTGGCTTTGAAATGGAATGCACTCAGGTGTATTCCTGAAGTTTGCTCCTCTGGTTTATACACCGTGTTATATAATAGCTTGCATTTATGGTATAAATGTTCAGTTAATTTGAAAGGAGAAAGAGTCAGTCACTTCCAGTCACCTCACTGGAAGGTTATTCAGGACCTTCTGAGCTCTGCTATGCCATAGATTTACTCTTAAGTTTTGAGAAGCCTAAAGATTCTCTTTTCCTCTGTTAAATTAAGTGAGAAAAATAATTAAACTCATCAGCATGCAAGGTTAATTAGTTACCGTTTGATTTTCAGAATGTTAAACAAATTCCAGATCGTTGCTGGCACTCCATCGCTTTGAAAATCAGACCGCATGGTGTTATATTTTGCAGTTCATAAAAGTTAATATTGTTCCTAAATTCTAAATCCACCTGTCAACTGCCAAAAGCTCTGGCTAGGTCATACAGCACATAAGATGTCTGAGTTAACTACCATTTGAGCATCCAAATACACAACCCCCTAGCATGGTACGTGACCAAGGGCCACTAACCAAACGTACACACTTTGTGGTCATCCTTCCACCACTTTTAGCCCTCTGCAGCCTTTCATTATTCTTCTTGAATTAACGGAAGAATTGCAGCAGTGTTGTCATGAATGCCAAAAGTAGAAAGAATAAAACTTAACACCCCTGGTGATATTCCTTCTAGCAACAGCATTGGGACTGTTTACCCATGACCCTGAGGACAGGCACTGCTTTCAGTCCCATGACTCCAGCTTTCCACCTTTCTCCTTCTACACAGGATTGGATTAGCCCATACCAGAATGTCTGCTATGGGCTTCTCCTGTGCAGCCATTCCTGTTGCATTACTCACCAAGGCTGGACAAAATGGAAAGAAAATACCTGTAGAACTTAAATCACCATTAGTATTGCTACTTTTTCATCAAAAACGCAATGGCAATATTGGGGAAAAAAAATCAGTTCTCTAGTTTGCTCCAAATTACCACAGCAGTAAAAAATGCCAACAACATATCTAGACATTTCATGCTTTTGAGTGTGTTGTGGCCACTATGACTGTTTTGTGGGTGAAGTTAATTCCTTCTCAGGGGCCAGTCTGAGGCCTTTGTCACATTCGACTCTTCCGAATATGTCCCCACAGCAGGTAGGGAGCTCCTTGCTCAGGACTGGATTTCACTGCACACATATCAGACAAACAGGATTTGGTTCAAAGGAAGAGTTTGAAGGGGGATTTTCTTTCAAGCTCTGTGACGTGTGAAAACACCCAACCTATCAAGAAGAAAGGCATGAAAAAAACAATAGAGAAACCAAAAGTATAAGGGCGGAATAAAGGCATCCTTTGGGATAAGGCAATGGAACATGTGTGGGTGGAAAAACACACAAGAGAGATATGGAAAGTATTCAAAGAGAAATTACTGTATGCCCAATGGTTATGTGTGCCATTGAGCTATAAATACTTCAGGACTGGAGATGAGGATAAAATTTATACAAGCAAGTAGAATAAAAGTCCTCTGATGGGAGGAGAAGGGCTCTAAATTGATAAATTTGAGGAGGAGAATGGAAGAAAAAAACAAAAAGGAGGGGAGGAAGAAAAACAGGCCAAATAGTGAAGCAAAGAGCATGTGCAAAGCTGTGCTCTCTTCATCCGTGTGCTGTTTTCTCAGTGTGCACATATTTAAAATGTTACTCTTAGCAATGCTGGTGTCTATTCAGAATGAGCATCTGTTGAGAATGGGGCTGCCTTGATGCTGCATGCAACGGGGGCTGCGGAGCCGCTATCGGGGCTGGTTTACGGTGACCCCCGAGACCAACCCCGTTCAAAGCTCACTGCTGCCTTGCGTTTCTCCTGTTGACCCGTGGACACCTCTTGCCTCCCACACTGCCTTAGACTAAAAGTCCTTTGGGCTTCTGACTGTTTTTCTGTTTGTACAGCAGCAAAGTGCCCCAGTCCCGAACCACGCACCGAGTCCCAGCAATGCTATGAATAACAATGTCAGTCCCAAGATGAGCTGTTACCTCCAATAACGATGCACATTTGTTCCCGTTTGCCCAGACTCCTGTCTTCCTATTGACATTTATAAATGCAGATATTTCACACCCACAGGTGACAGATGTGGCTGTACAAGTAAAACGTTGCAAATCCTGTAACAACCGCTGCACATCAGAGAACCATCCACAAGAGCTATGGCCACAGGTGGGAAAAGCTTCCAGTCAGGGCAATTAGCTGTGTGTTACTGAAGGAAGTTGGATTCCCAAGGACAGAATTTATCTCACCTGACTTCAGTTATTTAAAAGTTAGGTGCTTATTCTAAGCTAATCATTCAACCTCTTTTCTAAAAGTTCCCATCCCAGAAGATTACACCCAAGGGCCCATCCCTCACCATGAGCAGCTCATTGGAGGCAGCACAGGTGACTGAAAACTCATTGCAGGCACTTCTGTTTTCCTTAAGTTTGGATAACTGTCAGCAATTTTTTGGGGACAGGGAGTTGAGAATATTTAAGGAAAGGGTTGAAAAGCACCTTTAACCCACTGCTTTGATCTGTCATGAGCAGCCCTACACAGTGGCACCGTGAAAGTCCATCCTGAAGGGAGGACGCCTCTGCCATGCTGTCATTTCATGACTGGCAAACACTTTTGTTCTTTTTAACCCTATAGCCTCTGCTGAGTGAAATCAGCCCTCCCTACAGGAGCAATATGCATCACATCCTCAGTCATAGCTTTCCCCCCACCCCAAGAAGTAAGGACAAGAAAGCTGAGCTCGGTGGCAGGTCCCTGCCTGGGTTTCTCTCCTGTCCTACTTGCTTTCTTGTAATTACATAAGCAGCATTTGCTTGGCTCTTACTTTCTCATTTCCTTGTCTTGTTTTCTGTCTGATTTTTAGGACGCATTTTTACTCGAGTTACACTGACCTCTTTTGAGGGAGAGGCTAACACATTTTCTGACTAAAGCCTCTTATCTTCAATAACCTGGCACACTTACTGCACAAGTCAATAGTTAGACTTGGGGATTCTTTTTATTGTAAAAGTGACCACTCTAATCAATAGTGAAACCCAACAGCCCCTGTAACAGAGAAGTGGTTACTCAGAAACGTAGCCCACCAGCAAGCAGCACGGGCACCCACAGAAAGCATCACAGTGATTTTTTTCCCCTTTCCCTTTCATTCAGCAATAGAAAATATTTGAATACATTGGAGGGCATCTAAGCCACCTAGTCCTGGCATGGCACAGTCATCTGCAAGTAATTCCGCTTTAATTACAGGCGAATAAAAATAAAAATTAAAAAAAAAAAAAAAAAAAAAAGGTAGCACAGTTTATATTCAGGCCTGCTAAATACCACTTTCTGCAATAAAATGGGGCATCAATGTACTCCACAGCAAACTGCCCTCCTCTCCCTCCTATTTAACGGTGAGGCCACAGCTGCCTGGTGCCCTATCTGCCTCCTCGGGGGCTGGTGCCGGGGTAGCGTGGGCAGCTCACAAAATTTCAGAGAGCCACATGGCAGGCGCTAGATCTTCTTTCTATCCAGTGACAGAGCCTGGGTAACATGGGAACTATTCTACCCCATTGCAATTATCAGCATATTTACCCTCGCAGGAGGGAAGGGAAGCAGGAGAGCCAGGATGGGGCGAGAAGAGCACACAGGGATGAGAGGCACCGCGATACTCAGCTCCGTTCCTGCATGCCCAGGGCACCGCGATGCCCAGCAGCCGGTAAGTGCCCCAGGCACCATGCTGGGCCGGATGGGCAGTGCAGGACCAGGATCTTCCCAACATATCTCTCCGCGTTGGGCAAAGCTGCACTTGCAAGTGCACGATTGCAAAGTGCATGGGGACATCGCGTTGCACGGGATACACAGCTTTGACACACCAGAAAAAAACTATGTGTAACAGCCTCCTACCTAATAGTTTTGGCCTCCCAGCCTTAAGCTAAGCAAGCGCCAACTCTGACACCTGCAAAGCTGCATGATAAGTTTCACAGGAAAACTGCGGCCCAAATAACCACAGGTTCATCCCCACCAGCAACCTCTCGTACACAGCACGGCATGACAACGCTTCTCTAGTCAAACACAATGGAAAATTAATCAGATGTTAAAAATTACTATTCAAAAGATACTGTGTCATAAATATCTAGATCCTCTGCAGTGCATTTGGCGATGTGTCATGAACCCCTTCCTCTTAGTGAGAGGAACAGAAACTGCTTCTCCTGCAAAGGAGAACAAGAGTCATGATTTATTTTGTTACAAAGAAGAATCAATTTACGATAGCAGACTTAAAAATAAAATAAGAAAAAAATAAAAAAGCTTAATTATAATCTTTCTGGAGCAACCAGGATGGCTTTAGGTTATTTTACATAACTGTATTAAATCTCCCCTGAGAATTATTCACCTCCCACACTCCAGGGTGCCTGAGCTTAAAAGATGGCCAGTTATTTAACAGTTTCTGAGTAGTTAAAAATGTACCAGGACTTCTGGAAAAGAACAATTGCTGGTGGGTTTGCTTCATTATCTTCACAGCCCTCGTACATTGGGCAGTAGATTGCTCTTTGATAATGCATGTTATTTGGAAATGTGTTTTGCATCTGTCTTGCTGTGTATCCAAATTGCAAAGAACTTCAAAAATATATATAATGGCCAACTTTGCAGTCTCTTTTCAGGCAGTATTAACCTTGCAAAACTCAAGCAGTTAGTTTGTACAGAGACAGCATTTTTTTGCTTCTATAATTTGGAAAAGGAAGCAACATCTCATTTTCTTGCATCGTCTTCCTAGGAAAGGAGAAGCAAACCAACTAGTGAATAGATTAACATTCGTTGTAAGGATGCAGAAAGGTTACTGGAAAGAAAAAGGCAGCAAGATTTGGCCCCTCTCATGCTTAACCCTTTTTCCCTCTCAAGTTGGATCTATTCCTTTTGATGTTTGGTGTTTAAAGTGTTTTTAATAAGTTTTTTATGTTTACCTAATATAAACTATGAAGAGAAATAACAAAGTGAGGAGAGAACAGAATTTTTTTTTCCTAGTGTTTTTATGAGACCTGCAGATTTGAACAGAGTTTGCAAACAGGCTGCAGGAGTTGCAAGAAGCGCCTCTGACCTCACCCAAATCTCTCCTGCTGGAGGATTCCCATTTTGTCCCCGTTGCCTCCTCTGTCTTTTCAAAGTAGTGGTAGCTACCAAGGTAGGCAGGCAAAAACAGCGAGCAGAGACCGGGCTCCTCTTGGCAATAACCGCAGCACCGTCTCCTTACAAGAGGGGAGCTGTAAGACAGGGAATTAGGGTTGCCGGGTCCATCCTACAGTTGCATCCTACAGGACGAGCTTTGCAAAAGGCCCAACAGGCTGTGGCCCCTGCACCCAGGAACCCCGTGCCCTGTTTGTGCAGCGAGTTGGGCAACAGAGGCACTTCGGGCGCTCGCAGCAGCCGGCAGCTGGATTTCCAGCACGCTTGGCAGGGCAGAAAGGACAATATGGTCCCGAGAGCGAGGAGTGTTGCTTCTTCGTAACTAGGAACTGAAGTGAAAACTTAGCATTAGAGTCAAAATTGAACAGGGGGAACATATAAACAGGTCGCTGTATGAAAATCCAGTTGTCTGTGAATGAGGCAGAAAGGAGCACGGCCGACAGTTACTAACTGCTTGGGAAGGCCAGAAGTTGGTCGGTTCCCAGGCGGGAATGGATTAGGTGCTGTTAGCAGCCCGGATCCACAGAGAGCCCTTGTGCTTAATGAGAGGGTAGCTGAAGCGATGGGAAAGGGCCGGGTCACGTCTGCGGCAGGGAATCCCTCGGCTCCGCGCGCGGATCAGCGCAGCGCCTCCCGTTACACTTGGCTGGAGCTGGGCAGGAGGATGGGCCAAAGCGCGAGGCTCCAAGCTCGGAACGGGAGAGGGCACAAGCAGAGTTCACAGGCCTAGCAAGAGGAGGGAGACGCAGCTGGGCTGCTCAGACTGAGCTGTGGTGGCCCCAAGGACCTGGTCAGGAGCAGCAACGAACTGGATTGTAAATCACGTGCAGGAACGAGGGTGCTGGGGACCCCCCGGCAGCTCACGGGGTGACAGATAGGCACAGCCTCACCTGCTCCATGGCCAGGGTCCAGCCTTTCCGCTCCACGTGCCCTGATATAGCCCATCAAACTGGGATACGCAGCCTACGGGCCCCGTCTCTGCTGGCTCTTACTCATCTGGGTCTTACTAGGCAGGAAAGAGGAACTCTTGTTCCCGCTCTCTCCTCCTTTTGTCTATGTAAAAGTTTTCTTCTGAAATAACGTAGGCAAACTCATCTAGAAACAAGCAACTCAGGTCAATTTTCCGAGAACGCTTTGGAAAGCATTTGATTTCATATTTCCTATGGTACAAATTTGGTCTGAGTGACTTCAGCGGAACTACTTTGAATTTGCCCCCCTATAACTGCTGGCCATTTTTGAATACAAAGAGAAAACATAACCACTGAAAGTTAATATTTTCAATCTAACTTTAAAAGGCTGCATTTGAGAGCTAGGACAAGTGCTCTCACCATCTTCTATTAGTATAAAAAGTGCATGACTACCCTGGATTATTATAATGGCAAAACTGACAGGGAGGTACAAACCTTCTCTTAATTGCTGGAAAGTAAGTTAAGAATATCTAGTTGATAAGCTTATCTTATTCACCTTCTGGGTTCGCCACTTTTCAATTCAGGGGAATAAACATACATCATTTACACATGTAAGTACATTATGTCCTTTCTTCCCCTTAAATAAGTCCCAGTAGGGAGCACTGCAATTGAACTGCCAAAAAGGAAACCTCAGAAAAAGTCAAAACACATGGTTTTAAAGCTTGAGCACATTAAAAATCTACATTGTCTGTGTGACAGATCTATATTTTATAAATCAGGCCTCTAACTGGCTTTTTAAAATATAATGGATCAATCCCAATTACTACTTGCAGCACAGCTAGCGAGGAGTGGGGGATATAAGTGGATATTAAAAAGGAACGATTTAAAGAGCAGTCCCAAGCACTAAGCCCCCTCCCTCATCATGTTAAAATAAAAATGTCCCTCAAGTACCTGATTCCACGAGGCTCAGGGAGAAACCTGCAACCAGGGAAGCAATAACGCATGTTGGAAATTTTTTACAAGTTTGTGGAACTTTTCAAAAGGAATTAAGTGCTATTTGAAACATGGGGCTCATGTCTGCAGTGTGCAGCCCTAGACGGTGGGCAGCACCATCAGGTTGAGCACAGGTTTGTGTTTGAAAGGACGGTGACAGCCTTCCTCCCGTAAGAGAGCGGTGGCAGGAGGCCACAGGACAGCAGATCGAGGCACATTTCTGCTCTCCAGACTGCGGCAATCCCACCAACGATGGAGACAGTACAGAAATCCATCTGGAAACCAGACAGGAGCTTGGCGATTACAAACCCTTCCTCGTTGACACGCTCTAGTGAGGACAATCATGACAAACACAGAGAAAGCATTGACTGCATCAGCTACTGCACTGCAATTCCTCTTGCATCTTCTTATAGTGACAGTGTCGTAGGGAACCTCAGGATTCTTTACCTCAATCCTACGTAACTCCATGCTAAAATCAAATCCAAAAATTCAGCGGCAACTCTTGTTGGGTTCCTTTACTACTGCATTATCAAGCAGGTACCCAACTCTACTCATCTGATATTAAAAAACTGAAATATAGACTCCAAGACAGGCACTCAACTTGGCATATAGATCCTTTAAACAAGTGTCAAGTAAAAAGGATTTCCAAGAATATCCTAAAATAATCCGCAGGGGAAGCAAATAATCTTCCCTTTTCAAACCAACCTGAGATTAGTCCTATAGGAAAGCACGCAATCTCTTCTTCAGCAGAACCAAAGACTAAACTGGAAAATAAAGTTGAAATATTCTTGAAGGAGCACATGGGGATTAGCAGAGTGTTAGGCTAGGCAAGCACAATTTCCATTGAAAATAAGAGACATTTAAGGTTTATGTAACTTAAACATTGCTGCTGTTCAATGAACTGTAGAAATTAAAGGGTAAAAAAAAAAAGAAAAAAAAAAAGCACCAAGCCATCTGTGCCTCCTGTCTGTTCAGCGTGGGTTAGAATCTTAACAAAGACAGATTAATGTGTGGAAATGGAAAGAACCACACACAGAGAAATGCAAATAAGCAACAGGACTGCAGAGCCCAAGCAAGGGCTGAATCATAATGTTGAGACAAATGGAAACAGCAGCTTTTCCACAGTTTGTTAGGAAGCGGCTTTTGCACCAACTGAACCTTTTCATTGGCGAGCAGAGAAGAAGGGAGCAGAGCGAGAGCGCTGCTCTGCCGAGTTGCACCTCAAGGGCCACTATTACCTAGAGGTTGGTGACTGCAAAAGCTACCAAGGGAAGAGAAGAAAGTGTAAAGCAGGGAGGGAAACCTCCATGACCCTGAACCCTAGGGAAGGGAGAGGGGGAATTGACCCACAGGTTCATCCATGTACCACAAGGCAGGGCCCTTCCAGGACAGAGCCCTGCCAGATCTGAGCTGCTGCGGACTCAGACTTTCCTATATTACATATAGGCAGTTATTTTTATTAATCATCCCCAACTGACCCCATTATCTAGCCTTAAAGAACCCATTTTTAAAAGGTTACACGTAGAAATAACAAGAAACACACTTAGTTGAAACCAAAAACAAAACTCCACAAAATTTTTCGGTTGCATTTCTCACAGAAAAGTGGCAGAGCAACCTGTAGGCAGCACCGCCGCTCCTTCCAGGTTTCTTTTCCCCTTTCCCAGAGAAGCTCTGACCTCTAAAATCCCGGGAGCTTTGCAGTTGGTCAGGATCTATATTTTCCAGGAGAATACTTCAAAAAGCACCTGAAAACCAACTCGGCTAATCCCTTTGCAGAAAAAGATGTTTTCTTTCCTTCCTTCTTTCTCCCTCCCTACCCTTTCCTACCCTTCAGTGCATCTCTGCACTTTGGGATTCTCCCCCTTCCCCTCCTCTGGTCACTCCTCAGCCATGCAGCACCAGAGCTGCCCGCTCAGTGTTTCTGCCCTCCCTGGGGCAGAGCAGTCCCCAGGTTTCCACAGCCCAAAACGAGTGTCTGAGCCGAGTTCCCCATCCCTGGGCTCAGCACCCGCCGCGGGAGCAGGACTGCGGCTCACATCTCAATCTACAGAAATATCAACAGCCTTTTACGGGAAAAAAAGTGATTTTTTCCTAAATGCTTTGGCAACCCAAAAGCTTCAGGAGCTGTTATTAATAGGCTGGGCTAGCTAGGAGCAAGCTTGCTGTATATACTAATGAAAATGTGCCTGAGTACTTTGGAGCCCTGGATTTCTATTTTTAGGGAGATGTGGGTAGTTAAGTAACCCCTGGCTGTTTGTGTCAGAAGCAGCAGCAAGTGTCCTGCTTATGGAAAACCCCAAGCTGCAAAGGAAAGAGGAATGAAATAATATCCTCTAACGCTGAAAGAGAGCCCTTCTGCCTAGGGAAACCCAGAATGGAACAGAGAATCCCAAAAGACGGGTAGCCACAGCGCGATGGCTTCACTGCTGTGTGAAGCCAGACTAGAAGCTGCAGCTCTTAGACAGCAGCCAGCAGCCCTGGCCAAGGATTTAGGGCAGCAAGGGAGGAACAGCAGCTTTCCCATTAAAACTGCAGCTCAGGTAGGCAGCTCTGTACCCCCAAAGCCGTAGGGTCTCCCTAGAAAGTCTCTCATTCAAATGGCCACCCCATTTCTAACCTCCTCCTCTAGCAAGACAAGACCAAAAGGTGCGAGAGGCAGCAGCAGAGACGCATCGCTTTCACACCGAGTACAGATGAAAGCAGCTTTCATCTTCGTGTAATCAAGGGAAGGGACTGTGCAGAACTTGCCGTTTCCTACTCATCTGCAGACAGAACTGGGTTCACTACTCACCACGGACTTGGGCACATCTTGGGTCAATGTGAGTAAATAACTAAATCCTAGTATTGCAGCCAAGGCTTGGAAAGGTGCAAACATGTCTGTGGTGGCAAAGCGCAGGTATCCCAGCTCCCTGGACCAATAAGCAGCAAGTCCCTTTTCCACTGCACTTTTTCTCAGTGGTAAAAGGTGCCACACTTCCTTAGGAGTAATTAGGAGCAGCAGTGAGAAAGACTCAAACCCTCCTCTCTGGAGCAGGGCAGATCTTTTCACCAGCATGACAGTAAAAGGTTTCTCTTTCCTCACGTTTCACACATGCAGAATGAAACAGAGCCTCTCCCTGCTCTGACACCCAACAGCTTTAGCTCCTCCTGCTCTCCATTCCAGGAGATCCCACTGCATTTTGCCCTTTAATGCATTGCCCTTGCAATGCCCAAGGTTTGGAAGCATCGCCTATGGAGGACGAGGAAGACGGAGCTAAACTTCATAGTGCCTCGCAAAAGGGCAAAACAGGACAGCCAAAACAAGGTGAGGCAAGGGAAATTCCAGCTGCAAATCTTTTTCCTGATTTGAGCCTCCAAGGAGACTCTCAAGTCCTTGGAAAGTCTCAATACTCAACAGGACAGGGGCCTTAACATCCATCCCCCTAAAGATGACCTTGTTTTGCGTGGGAAGCTCAGGACCTCCAGATCTCTTCCAACAGAAATTATTCTATGATTCTGTCTCATGACTGTAACCCCCAGAAGGAATTTCCGCAAGTGTCCATACTAGTATGAGGCCCAGACTTGTTCAAACACTCCCTGAGACAAGTTGATTTGCCCAATTTTCAGCAAACTTTAACTCAGTGCTTCAAGGGGTAAGCTACAGGCACGGAAATAGTCTGCTGGCCCTCAAGGCTGTTCTCAGACTGGAATTTAGGCTAACCATCTCCCATGTCGGCCAAAAAAGAGTCTATTCTGGAATTCATTTGCCTTGAGCACCTTGCAAAACAATTATATTTTTGTACGATTATAAAAATGTCATTAATATTGAAGTTTGCCTGTGCTCTTTTAATTCACCTGGAATCATCTTAGCGCATTGCAGCATTTGGAGAGCTGCAGAGAGGCAAGCAGCCCAAGAGCTGATGAGAATCTTACGATTTGATCTGTGTAGCAGCCCTCTTCTATCTTTAATAAGACCTGAGCATTTTATTAAGGTATCCAAGTGGATGCTTGTGATCCTTCTGAGTACAGTACAGGTGCTTATCTTAATGGCATCTCTGCCCGTCACTAGCTCAGACTATTTATTAAAGACAAAAATGGAAAAACCTAAGTGGAACAATTTAAACGTGTCTGTGTGCATGGGTACAGAGCGAGCCAAGAAAGACGGTTCAATTCTCCAGTTCATTCAAAGTGGAGATTCTCAATCTCTTCTCTTCTGGCACTTTTCAAAATTCAAAACGAGAACTCTCAGTGAAGAATTCTCCCACAGACATGCTAGTTTTATTCTGCAAACCTCTTCCAACACCTCAAATAGCTAATCCATACATCAGTTGCATATCTAACCCACTAATAAAGGCTGCATGGATGGAAATCCTCTTATTCCTCTGAGAGGGGATGTAAACTCTGATACAAAAGAACTCAAAGCTCCCAAAGATATTGAGAAAAGTGGACTGGGTGATTCCCAACACTGCTACTCCAATGGCCCATTTGCCAACGTAGGAGCCACTGCTGGGAGTAGATGTGTTACCCAAACCAAGGAAAGAGGAGCAATCTCTTTCCCCTGAAGCTTTTTCACCTAGAGGAAACCTGGTATTTAGAAGTCAAGAGATCAGAATTTCAGAACTACCCAGGATCTAAAACCACAGGGAGAAGACTAGAGAGTTGCTTGAGAGAGCTGCAATTGTGACTGTTCCATATTCCAGGCACCGGTTTGCTTTACCACCTGTTGATAAAAATGGTCTTTGCTGTTGTAAAATTCTTTCAAAAACAAATACCTGCATGCAAACATTACCATAACCTTGTGCTGATGACAGAAAAAGAAATGCCTCCTTTCACACAGCCCTTATGAGGATAGACAGCAACTGTGGAGCCTTTCACACTTACAGGGTGTTCTCAGATTTAAAAAAAAAAAAAAAAAAAAAAAAAANAAAAAAAAAAAAAAAAAAAAAAAAAAAAAAAAAAAAAGTCCTACCAGGTATAAATGAACAGAAAAAAAAATATATAATATAAAGCCTCAGCATAATTAATGGAATAAAAATATGCTTGTGTCCAAATTAATTTATGACCCTAAGTACAGCTTTTTTTCACCCTCTCCCATTTTTCAAATAATTCTTGAAAATAAATATTTTTGTTTAATTTTTTCCATGGGTGAAACAGAGAGGAGAAACACATGCACCATTCTTTGCAACCTATTATTTTTATATTCATAAATAGCTGCTGTATTAACAAGCCAAGAAAACACAACTGTGTATTTAGTCCCGAAACAAATTTGGTATGAGCAGAGCCAGTGCCGGCTCCTCTCTCTTGGGCCTTGCTCTAACATATTTCAGCTTTGATTTGCAAAACCATCTTTTTGGGAAGGCAAATGACACAGCTCCATGTCCCTCTGTCTGCTTGCCTGTCTCCAGACAGCTGACCATGGTGCTAATGAAGGCAAATGGGAGGAATGAGATTTTCAGAGAATCTCTCCACACCTCTCACGCTCCAAGAACCCCAACCTCAATCCCTTGCAGTCTATGCATTGGTTACTGGGCTGAGCCCCAGTTTGCATGGGTCCACAGAACAGACATCAGATGATAAGAAGTTTTAATTGCTAATGGCCTGGTCTGGATTTCAACGCGCGACACAGAGATAAAGGATTCTATATCCTATTATCAGTCCCCGGAGCAACTGTTACATCTTATTAAGCGTAACTAGATTCACGGGTCAGAATCTCATCCGTGGAGAGGATATGTATTTTCTTTTATGGGAACAGAGCATTATTAGGACATTCCACTGCCATAAAAATGGTTTGCAAGTTCCTAGGCAGAACCCTTATACCATCCTTTGATAGCTTTACTTTCCTGCCACAGTTGCTGAAGTGACAATCCTGGGCTGGGGAGCTTATTTGCATAGCAGAGATGAGGAACAGAGACAGATTTCTGCTCTTTTATGTTGCTATCCACCTGAAGAAGTCTTGGTAAAAGCAGCTTCATCACAAGCAGTGCCATCAGGGTTTCACAGTAAGAGGGATCAAGGCCAAACACAGCTTTAGCCTTTGCATATGATCACAAAACAGAGCCGCGCAAGTGCGGCAGCAGTGCTGAGCACATGTAACAAGCAACAGACCATCATTTCCCACACTAACCCAGCACTCAGCACCTCGCACAACCGGGGCCTCCAGGGTGAGATCTCACATATATTCTCCAGCGGTCGCTGGACCGATTGCCAGTGCCGAGGGAACTGAGAGGCAGCCGTGACAACGGGGACCCTGCTGAGGGCACAGCCACCAGGAACCTCTGCAGCTCCGCAAGGTTAAGCCCCCTGCAAACGACCGGTCTTCCAAGAGACGACGCAGTTGGGCTGACGTTTCATTACATGGCCATAAAAAGAGCTGTATCCCTACTCTGGAAGATGGAGCCTCGTGGGTTTAGTGGATGGATTATCCAACCCCACCCATCTCTGAGCAAGGTATTATTCCCCAACTTGCAAAAAGTCAGTCAAGAGACATGAAGAGGCATGTGAAAACCGTCATGCTGAGGGTGGCCGTTGCAGGCTGCACACAACAGCTCCTGGGAGTGCTGCTGAGGCACTGCCATTAGATACCATTTTAGCTTTGCAAGGAGCATTAAATGATGCTGTTCGTTCTCTGTCCTAGTACATCTGGTCCGGCGGCAGAAAGTTTTCTGTGAACATCTGATTTAAGCAAGAGATTTTGGAAGGCACAATCTTACCCCAATTCCTACTTTTTTTTTTTTTTTTCTCCTTCTCTTTGATTTCTTTTAGATGAGTTTCAGAAGCACTGAAAACTCGATGAATCAGTTGGCTGAATGGCCCACATAGTTTCCTCTTAAGTCAGCTCTGGCAGCAAGCCACTGAACATATTCTGAGGCTTTGCTTCTAGTAATATTTTTATTGGGAAGATTATTCAAACACCTGGAGCCAGGCCAGCCCTCCCCAGTGCATCCCACTCTTCAGACTTGAAAACAAGGAGGAGAGAGGATTGGCATTTGGATACGGACACCGATCAACAGAAAAACTTGCCCCCAAGATCTAGGAAACTTCCCTTCGGATATAACACTATGTCCAGCTGCAAATCTGGGAAAGCTGAGCAATATCCCACTGGTGTTAACGGCTGCTGGCGCCGACCTCCACAAAGTGACTGAATTGGCCCTCTGCGCTGGCAGGAGAGGCAGCTCCATGGAGCTCCTGTGGCCACATGGGGACCACAGGGCCTTGGTGGTCACCGTCCCCAGCACCAAGGGACAACCTGTGTGTAAGGGACTGGTGGCCTGACACACAGGACAAAGCGGGGTGGGGGGGATATTTCAAATAGAACTCCTCAAATCTCCTTTATTCCAAAACTCACCATCCTGAGCTAGGTGCAAACATATCCCAAGGGACCTTCTCTAATCCATCCCCTGGATCCTGCAGCAAATGACTATATTCTCCCAGAACCTAATTCTGATCGATGCCGTGTCTCTGCACTCTGGTCAGCTTGGAATGCTTGGAAGTGTTGGACTTCAAACTAATAATTTACAAAGGCCGTTTTTTTTTTTTTTTTTTCCTTCTTCTTCTTCTTTTCTAGCAACTGGATTCCTATTAGCTTTACTTTTCCTTTCCAAAAAGGAAGCCCCCATAAAGCGGGCGCGCTGCAGACCAATCACCTGAAGCTGCACAGGAGGACAAGTTCAATCAAACGCATTTTGCTGGTTTAAAGCGCTGCTCGCGCTCATTTTAGACTCATTTTAGCATGGCAGGTCACAGCAGTATAAACATTGTGGGGGGGAAAAAAAAAGGCCGAGCTGGCAAACAGTCAGAACTTGCTGTTCCTGACCCAGTAACCTACTTTAGGAACATCACGTAACACGAAAGCCACCCCCAGCTCAGACTCCCGACGTCACCTCTTACTTAACTTCTTAGAGGCAAATAGTGGGTCTGGCTGGGAAGAGCTAGATGACGTGGTCATCATTTATTTCGTTCTGGCCACAAGCATCGTTTGAGCCTAGACAGAAATAGGAAGGGTGGTTTCTAACCTCAAGTCATTCAAAGGCACCATCTGAACACGCGTGCTCCATGCAACAGTTTGGGCTCTGCAGTCCACCACGCAGACACACAGAGGAACCTGAGGTTTCTCCTACAGCACCGTGCTACTTTCAGCACCACAACCATGTCTAAAGAAATCACCCAAAAGAACAGCGCATGAAACTAAGAAATAGGAAGGGTGGTTTCTAACCTCAAGTCATTCAAAGGCACCATCTGAACACGCGTGCTCCATGCAACAGTTTGGGCTCTGCAGTCCACCACGCAGACACACAGAGGAACCTGAGGTTTCTCCTACAGCACCGTGCTACTTTCAGCACCACAACCATGTCTAAAGAAATCACCCAAAAGAACAGCGCATAAAACCGTTTGTTTTTTTCCTGTTTTTTTTTCTCTCTACAGCTCTATTTTAGCTATTTATATCCCACCACTCTCGCCCTCACCTGACATGACATTCGAGATCATANCTAAAGAAATCACCCAAAAGAACAGCGCATGAAACTATTTTTTTTTTCCTGTTTTTTTTTTTTTCTCTCTACAGCTTTATTTCAGCTATTTATATCCCACCGCTCTCGCCCTCACCTGACATGACATTCAGAGATCATAAAGCTCAGTCTTCAAAGGCACTAAAGACCCGAGAACCTTGAAGACAATGTGAACATCTAACAGCAAAAGCTGCTCTGGTGCTGGCTCTGCACTCCTGATATCCTTTCAGTGGGACAAGTGCGGAGCTGTCAACACTACCCGTCCTTAGCAGGACATCTGTCTTCCCTTTCCCTCTTGTTTCCCTCCGGATTTCTAACCTACCTCAGTTTTCAGCAACCTGAAAAGCAGCCCAGTTGATTCTTTGCCACCTCCATCCAGGTTAATGAAAGATCTTGGGGAAGTGCTAAATATGGAGGGGAAAAAGGGTATTCTTAAGGATACACAGGATTGTACCCAACAACCCCGTAAATATTGTCCTTCCTCTGGGACAGCCCCTGGAGTGCTGGGAATTCAAACCTGTATCTTATTTAAGGTCCTTCTTCATTTTATGACAAAAACACCATCGCTAGTGGAAGTGGGCCTGAACAGTGTCAGTAATTTGCAGAAAAGGAGGAATCTACGGCACTTATCATCCAAAGACAGTCCCAGTCTCCACACTTGCTGTCCAAAGGGGTCATGCAACAATCCCAGGCACAAAGTTGGCATCCCTCTCCCAGCTGGATGGATCACGTATTTACACACTGTATTCCTGGGAATTCCAGTGGTCAGTATTCCAGTGGTTTTTCCATCAAAACCAATATGGAGACGAAGTACTTGAGTAAAGTTTTCAAACGGTTTTGTACTAGAAATAAAAAGAAGGAAAGAAACAGAGAAAGGTACCAACCGAGAGGTGCTTGAAACTATCTGCCTGCCTTAACATCCTGAGAAATCAGTACCAAATAAGTAAAAGAAACCAAAAGACTAAATATATATTTTACATTTATAATTGTATAAATATACAATTTATAAATATACCATTTTTGAGAAGTTTAATATTTTAGTGCAAAAAATACTGGGAAACCAAATATGGTATTAGGACAGGGTGAGAGAAGTTAGAGGGAGTTCTTTAGGGAAATGAATTTTACTGGAAAGTTTTTGCATGCTGTTACTTCCATTGTGTCTCTCAGTTGAACACAGAGAAATAGAGAACGGGGAGAGGGGAAAATCAAATAGTTCAGTCAAACGAACATTTAGCTTCATGTGTTTAAAAAAAGAATCAGAACAAAATGCCTTCAAAGCTATTCAACCTTTCAACTGGCTCAATATTGACTGAGATGTTATTTCTGTTAACATTTTGAATTGCCTATAGCGGGGCAGAGAGGGCATTAGGATACCTTAAAAATTCTAGTTACATTTTCTTGCACCATCACAAGTCTTTTTTCACCATCTCTTACCAGCAGTTTTAACTTGACCTAAGAGTTAAAGCACATGGAAGTATTTCACAGTAGCTGGCATAGCACAAAAGTAAATGTGCTAATAGACATAAAAAGTCATTTTTCTTTACTACAATGTCTAATTTAGATCTCCAAAATTGTAAAATTAAAATCTATTCTAATCCATACTTACACAAAAATGCATTTCTAGCAGATTACAGTATCTAACTGCTTATTATACAAAAATCTTGGAATGACTGTATTGTAAAAAAAATAATTGCCTAATTATGAAGTCCTGATGAGAAAGACACCATTGTCATGAAAACATCTGGGACACCAACCCCCCAGAATGTGTGAAATTTCAATAGGCAGAAAAAAATCAGGAGGCAGATGAAAGAAGAGTTATTAAGAGGTCCAGAGAAAAACCATCACCCATTGCAATTTCTATATCAAAGTGTGGGTGATGACTACAAACAAACCAACCAGTAATAATCTATTCACAGCAGAAGAGCAGCAAACATTTATGTGGAGATAAGGAAAAATTAGCAAATAATATGCATATTCTTGCGTAACCTTAGGGAAAAAATATACATCTATTCTACCTCTCTATAATTAGGACCTGGAAAAATATTCATTACATCAGGGTTTTAGAAGACAATTTGGCAATTTGGTGCCTTAGAACAACAAAAGACTTGTCCAGCTTGAACTGAACAGCAATCAGTACTATTTCTATAGCATTTAACTCGCATGAAATCCCATTTAAATTATATTTGAAGAATAAAAAGGAACCAAAATGAAGGAGAGGGAAAGGTCAGTTACATGTAAATAACAGAAATAGTGAAAAAGAGAACTTTGACTGTTGCGTTGAGTTTGCCCTCATCACTCCAACAGGGCTCATCATCACCACGAAACCTGCTTTCTGTTGCTACAATGGCTCTAAATGTTATACACTCAATAGTGAAGTTAGCAGGTATGGATATTTTAGTTACTTATGAAACAATGAAAGCTTTTCTTGAAAAACTAGGAATGAAACAACATTGTTATCCCAGATCTGTATCGGCTGCAGCAAAAGGACCAGAAGCAGTAGCAAAAATGTCTTTGGTGAATCAGGGGCTGTAGTCTAGGAAAGCTAAGCCTTGCACTTGAGCCATCATACATTAAAAGTGTATCTAAACTCACATGAATGTTTTTCTCTTTTTTTTAGGTCTGACCCCAAACCCCAAAGTCACACACACACTACACCTTTAAGTGGCTCTGAGACCTGGGTAATTCCAGGGAAGCCAATAAGGGCCCATTACTCAGACAGTTAAAGGTTAAACAGGAGCATTTGGATGCTTTACAGCTCCAGCAAGACTAGATTTCTTCTATCTAGAGCTCTCACCAATGGCACTGACTTCTCACTATTGATCAGGCTGAATCTTGGGCTTCTAAAACAGAAGCCTCATACGTAACTAATCCCCAGTGCCCCAGAACCAGACTTTACGGATGAGACACCGGAGGATGACGTGTCACTGATAGGATAAGGCTCTTTTTCACCAGAGTGATTAGAATGCAGATGGCATTAAAAGCACAGTAGCCTTCTCACATGGTTGCCATCTGGGAGTCTCTGCAAAAGGTTACATCAGGACTTCCATTATAAAATACTGCCAGCTGAGATTTATAATGCAGTGGGCAGCCAAGTTCTCAGACAAAAAGTCCCTTCAAATCAAAACTGTTCAAATGTATCCTGTTCATGTTGGATATTTTTGATTACTAACATGACCAAATCTGCAAAACAGCTTCTGCATCTGAAGCACTTTCCATAAATGCTTCTGCACAACAAACTGGTGGAGTGGTTCATCTAATTTGACCCTGTGTTGCTTTGCCTGTTTGCACTGTGTTCAGATGTCAGGATGAAACTCGCCTCCCATGCAAAGCATCACCACAAGATCCATGCAGCGCTTAAGTCTCCCCAAAGCCTGATATTTCGGCTTACAGGGGATTTAAAAAGTGTGAGTGCTGGGGTTGGCCCAAAACATACTGGTGAATATAGCCACACGTGCTAGGAAAAGCTTCCACATTTTCTAAAGAAGTGTTACTCTTCTGCTAAGTAAATAAAGATGTGTCTGTTATTTACTTTCCAGCACATATTGCAAGGCTCATGCTAATTAAACTTTTAAAACACACAGTAGAATAAATCTGCATTGACATAATGTCAACAGAGTGTATATGAACCCTCCCCTCATGCACTTTGTAAATATTTGCTTAGAAGAAAATACTTTGCTGTGTCCTGGCCAAGAGATGAGCAAGTTCAGGCACCCGGGCCAGCAGCCCTGCACGGATTCCAGGGTTTAGAAGCTGGGAACCATGGATTTGAAATACAAGACCTTGAGCATCAGGCAAAAACATTAGAAAGGAGAAAACTAGGATACAATTCTAGGTCTGATTCTAAGCTTGCTGTTATGGCAGGCAGTGACAGCTGTGCGGCATGAGATGATCTTGGTACAAGATCAGAGAGACCTAAGGATTTTCCCTGTGTGGTTTGAATTTTAGGGCATAGGTGGTATGGGAGGATGGTCCAAATTTAAAACTGTCTCCAAAGCTCAGTGTATGTAACACTAATAAGACACTCATCCTTCAGAGGAGCCAGGTTGCTGGAGCTCTCAATATCTGCATCAGAAACACAGGCACACTGCAGTCTGTTACTGATTTACCCTTAACTGAATTTCCTAAGCACAGAAACTCTAGATACACACAGGTTTCTAAAACATAGCTTTTCTTGTCAAAAGATCTAGTTATTCCCCCCACAAAACACCTTGTCTGACATTCACAGAACACTTTTTTAGATAACTATTCCATCAAGGCAAGTACAAGCTAAATGTTAGACTACACAGTGACTGAACTCCTCATTAACAGCAAAGCTACCTCAGACTTCAACAAACACAAGTTCGTACCTAAAACCCCATGAAATTTCAGTCATGTTTCAGACCCTTTCATTCCTAATCTCTACATATATTTACTTCATTTACTTCTAAGTGAGTTGAATGATTGTGCAAGGCTTAAAGGGGTGGGAAAGAGCATCCTCTTTGCCCTGGAATAGGGTACAAAGCAAACATTGTGTACAAATATACAGAAATGGGCAGGCAGATCAGCATGGCACTTTTCTGGCTCTCATTTTACACAAGCTGAGATCCTTTTCCTGCTGCCACATCAGTTTTTGACACTTGCCAGTAACTCCCTGGCCAACGTCAACCGGGTTCGGACAAATTTCAAGAGAAGTGCAACTATGCTAACACAGCATCTTAAACCTCACATGGACAACCTGACAAAGCCCATATCAGAAAAGAAGCAAACAATAAAGAAACCCCACAATATTAAACTGCCACATTGCTCAGGCTCTCCTGCCTTTTTTTCCAGAAATATATTATACATATATATATATATGTGTGTGTACACTATATATATATATTTTTGTATATATATATATATATATAATATGTATATATATAATTGCTGTTCAGGAAAGAAAAGCATTACTACTGATTTCTACATACGAATAAGATAAATACAGCTTAAAGACAGCTATTTACATAAGTTTTGATGACTCATTCAACAGATATAGAAGTCTTAATGCACTTTGTTCTCCTACACGGCATGTGTTCAGTGCTTTGTCTGGAGCTACTTCATGATAGAAGGTCTAATTGGGCTTTTTTTTTCTCTCTCTCTCTCTCCTTGTAAGAACTGTTTCTAGACACCAACACTATTTTCTGCTTCAATAGCACTGTTACCTGGGATATCATTACTGAGCCACTCACAAAGCAAATCCATTGCATCCCACCAAATTTCAACGCTGGGGAACACAACATGAACTTCTCATTTTTGAGTTGCAATGCAATAAGCTTGTCCATTAAACAAAACAAAAAAAATCCAGTAAATAAAAAACACATCCCTGAACTTCCTTCCTAGCTGAAGATAGTTCTTATATTGACTTGATGTTAATTTGGACCCTTATTCAGCAGTTGCTTCAGTGAAACTGAGTGGTGCTTAGGTTCATCCCTAATCAGAAGGTTTTTTTATGAAAGAGGAGAGATTAGCCGTCACAACTTTTGTGTTTTAATAGTTTTCATTCGTTAGGTAAAATCATTATTATCAACTAAAAAAAGTTCAGCTTCTTCCTCAGTTTCTGCTTCTTAGTTTCAACTTGCTAAGGTTCAATTGCCTTCAGCATCTTTACCAAAAAGCCTTACCAATAGCATCCAACTTAAAAAGACCTAAATAAACACTCTCTCCAAAAAAACAGAAATCACTCCACAGCTAAATTAAAGTGCAAACAGAAGCAGGCTGCCTACCTTGCCTGTCTGCAACAACAAATTCTGGCTTGTCTAAACACAGCTGGGCTTGCAAATGCCAGTTGTAGCTCTCATGCAATGAGATGTCGCTTTAGCCTAAGTTCTTCTCTAAGAGTGACAAAGATCTAGACAGTAGCAATGTTATTTAAAAACACACTCCTCTAACGAAAGCCTTGGTTTGGGGTAGAGAAGGCCAAGTAATGAACTGCAGAACACACCGTGGCACCAGGGAGCAAAGCCATGGCTGGATCTCACTTGCTCTCACAAGGAACAGTGCTAAACTCCTGGAAAGCGGCTTTGGCCAAAATGAAATGCCTAGAAAGGGCCATTTTCCAAGAAGTATTGAATGTTCAGGGTCTGAAATAATTAGACCCGCACAAACCTAGACTCACTCCTGCTCAACAGGATCACTAGGGCCTCTCTGCTTTTCTGTGCTACTGACTTTAAATTGTGCCACTTTTCTGTGAGACGAGCTATTTATAGGAATATAATGCCAGCTTTCCAACTCTGGTAATTTAATTTACTAATGATCTTTGATGTCTGTACCTGCCTGTTTTTCATTCTGGAATGCAGCACAGTCCTAGATTACAGGGAAAATGATCACTTGCATAGTAAAACACAGAGATAAGGTTCTTTTAAAGACCTCAGTAAAAGAACAGTATTTAGAAATAATTTTCAACTACCTACATAGGGTTTTCAAAAGACAGACTCAAAAGCTTTCTTTTATTTTTGTCTCTCCCCCTGCATGTTTGTAAAATCTCACAGAGAAAGACAATTTCTGCACTGATTTTTGATCCATTACACAGATAACAGACAGAATGACATCTTTATGAATTTTACTGTACACTTGTTTTTCTTTATGGAAAAAGAATTCACTCAATTTTAATGTGCAGGTTTTTGAAGTATTTTCTATAGTTGTTCTGATTTGTATGCATAATTTAAATAAAAAAAAAATCCATGTCTCAAATTAAAAAACAACACACATTCATACCTGGAAGAGTTCTGTTTCCACGCTGTTTCACGGAATTTATTCTCAGCTCTCTTCTACCAAACTCTTTTAACCCACAGTAATCCTGGCCACTGGCTTACTTTGAATAACAGTTTTCGGAACAGGACTGCAAGCAGGAACCAAAGGGGCTGCATCTTTGTCTCTTGAGCTCTGTTCTCAGGTCCCACAAACAAGTCCGCCAGTCCCCCAGACAGATATACTGATATTTAACTTCAAGCAAAAAGCAGTAACCTCCACATCAATTGGGCAATTTTGGTGTAACCATCATGGTAAGTATGCATCAATTTGACAGCCTACAGCCCTCCAAGGGAGTCTTCTTGACTGTTTCCCAGCACTATCCAAGGGTTCCTCAGCAAGCCCCTCAAACCCCTAGTAGACTCCCCTTCCATCTGGAAAGTAGGCTAAGTTTGGGAGCACTTTTAAGGCATAATCCCTCAGCAGATCTCTCCAGTGGCAATGCAGCATGCCGATCCTTGTAGATTTAGCACATAATGAACCATCTAAAGAACATTTGAAATCCTAGAGTATCCAGCACCTCCTGCAAATTGTTGAACTCTCTATAGCAGCCCAGTGGCTGAAAACTGCAGAGAACATGCAAACCAAGTAAACTTATCAGTAAACATTTTTCCCCACCTTAAAAAGTTATGTGGTCACTATTCCAATTAGAAATGATCAAATAAAAATGCTATAATAGACCTGTATTTTTCAACAGCTTCTATTTACAGCTGATTCAAGCTACCAATGATGAGCTCTTTAGTAAGACACAAACTATTTGAAATTCAGAGCAGTGATAATGTACTTTCAGCTCTATGTTTAGCAACCAGTAACCCAAACACATCCAGAGGCAAACACCAGCAGAGCCTGGGATGTGTTTCTCTAGGGCTAAGTCTGTGACCCCATTCTTCTGATGTTATCACTTTATCCTCATTATAACACGTCAAGAAAGAATAACATCTCATACATTAACATGCTCTTGCCTTCTACAAACAGCCTTATTCAGCAGCCCTCAGGCTGCAGTTCCATGGCCAGCTCAAGCTCTTCTTGCCATTGAAGAGGCATTTTCTCCATTCCCGGGTTCCCTTGCATGGGCAACCACAGTTGAAAGCTAAAGGTGGAAGAGAAGGCGGATTCAAAAAAACAAAACCCAAAAACTAATTTACAACATAAATACCTGTGCTGATGCAATGGAGATGGTGGGAAGCAGAAGACAGCAGAGCTGCTTTTTTTTGGTTTTAGATCATTACTCCTGAATCCATATCCTTCCTCACCCTACACATTATTTGCAACAGCCATCAAGGAGTCTCACAAGCTCCCTAATACCTGCAGGAAATAGTAAAGATCTCAGTTTTAGATCTCAAAAACATGAATGTTGTTGGTTTTGGTGGACTGATTGCCAGGAACTCCACACTGAATCTACATCCCATCACTAAGTGATTTAATAATGCATAAACCATTTCCCATCCCCTCCTTTTAAAATATCATTTAAATAACAATTTATTGTCCTGTTTTCTTATACTTAAGCTCTGGCACTCACTTTGGCACCTACCTTTCTTTGACTGTTGTGAGTATCCTTGTGGGAAGCAGACAAAACTGCCTGCTGAATCTGCTTCCAGACATGTTTTCCGCAGTCTCCTGATTTCTAAATGCACATTGTGATTGACTGATTTCAAACACTAAGCACTATCTATTGTCCCAGATTAATAGAGCCCTCTCACCTCATTTGGAGCTTTTTATAAAACTACAATAAAGACAATACTATTAGCAAACACCCTGTACATGTAGAGCACTGCACAAACAACAGGACAATTTACAGAGTACACAATGAAGATATTCTTAAACTCTATTAAATGCCACAGAGAAAAGGCTGTTAAGAGCAGATATGAAGATCTGCAGAGAGGAAACTATTCACAGCATTCACCACAGAGTTTTATTGCTCCATAAAGCTTAGGCACTATGCCCATACGCTTCAGCATTATCTGAGGAAACTGGATCTGTGACTTAATGTTTACATTTATAAACATTTCTGTAGCATAAATGTTCCCAAAGATTAAGGACGTGATGCAGAAATGGATGTAAGCACTTAACCATTAAGCAGCACCTCCATCAATTGAATTATCTATTCACATTTACGGATCTGCTAAGCATTTTGGCCAAATGCGTGCCAAAACCAAGATGCCCATTTCTGAAAGTGGCCTGGGTCTTGCAACCAATGTGTGAAGTGTCAGCTTTAAGGACAGAGAAACTGGATCACATCTACTTTCCTACTCTGTAGGTATAAAGAATCTATAGTTGAAAACCAAGAAGTTGATGAAGGGAAGTATAAGCAGTGCCCAGACCTTTCTCACTCTCCCAACCTACACCAAAGTTATATTGAAGTGCCTGTGCTTTATAGGCTCTGGTAGAGGTTAAGTTACAGCAGGGTCTTTCAGCTGCAGATGGGCAACTTGTCAGGGAATAGAAGGAGAAGATCCTCTCTGAGCACCACTAGCTCCCACAGGATGAGAGCTTTTGTAAGCGTCCTGTTCTACCAGCTGGGCCCCAAAGCACTGGATTTTAATATGTAAGGCTCTGTTCTAGTTCCTCAGGTTGTTTGAAAACCACTGTGCTGGGTTTGCAAGCAATGTACGGAGAAAAAACAGGGATTAAAAAAAAAAAAAATCTATATGGCTTCTGTTCCTCACAAATCCTGCTCCTTCGATTTGACTGTGCTTGGGATAACAGTTTCCAGGGGACAACTGTGATCTCAAGGAAAGAAGACTCCAAAATTGACTTTGGGTAGGGCCCTGTGGTGGACTGGAATGTCATTTTGCCCACCTCACCTGTATGCTGTATTCAGCTTACCTGCAATAGGACATATTTAGCAAAAGTGACAGTTCCTCGCTGACCAGTATCATTAGATAGTCCTGCCATAGGAGCCAGACATGGTGCTCCATCTCCTAATCAGCTTATTAATAAACATAAGGCTGGTAAATTATTTTCCACCAGTTGAAGCAGTACTTTGGGCAGAGGGTTGCCTGACCTATGGAAACTCCAAATCTAATTCTAGCCAGAGTGAGATCAGAAAAGCAAGTAACTTCAGAAGATTAGTCTGAGGGACTGGCATGCCTAAGCATGGCTACAAGCCCTGTATTTACCTTTTCTGCTTATCCTTTTATTTGGCCAAATCATGGAGTCTACAGGGAACAGCAATCTAATCAAAAGGTACTGAGCTCAACGAAAATATTGCCATTTATTGGTCTTTAGACTCAACTCCAAGGTATCAAATAGCCTCACTGTTCCTTCCTCAGCCAACAGGGCTCTGCACCTTCCTTAAGGTGCTTAGTGTCAGCAAGAACTTGACCGCTTTTCTAGGCAAATAAAAGAGGATGCACATAAAGAAAGAGCACCACCTGTTAGATAAACATGTTTATATTGTAATGTTAAGACAAGTTCAGCTGAAACAGGTGATTAAATATATGTTAATTTCTGCAGCAAAACACTTAAACTAGAAAAAAAATGTATGAGTAAATCAGATTTAGGCAAAGACACCATACTTGCTAAAGGCTTGTTTCTATTTTAAAAGGCAATCAGCACAGTTCAAATTCAAGTGACAAAATGGTTGATGACAAAGGTTAAAAAATTAGCCCATCAGACTGAGGGTTGCCCTTTACACACAGCAAAGCTGCATATGGCACCGTTCCCCTTCCCTGCGCTGCAAGTGGAACTGTGCACCTGAGCGGACGCGGCACTTTGCAGTTAATGCCGCCCAAGAGAATGATTCACAAAGGTCTTCACGGTAATTCTAGGATCTAGCAAGTCTGCAATAATTTCTTCAAGTGAAGAAAATGAAGTGTTTTTATTCTAAAGTACACCTGTGGGGAAAGAGCATCCCACTATCTAACAATGAGCTCTTTCTTGTTTAAAGATATCCTGGGAAATGTTCCAAGAGCTACACTGAAATGGGAGAATACTCTGTTATTTACTTCAGTTTTTATTACCATGTTTGAAATCATTCTCCCTCTATCCCCGCCTCCCTTGCAAAAGCAAAACATAATTTTCTGAGGCTGGGGCAACTCTAACGCTGCTTGTTCTGACCCTACTTCCCTCTTCCCAGAGGACATCCAGAGTCTTCAATGCTGAGTTTCCCTTGATGATACTTGGATCAAACCCTTGGGGGCTCAGCCCACCGCACAGGGTGGAGGGGATGAGCAGTGGCCACAAAAGTGGATCCAGCATCATCTCCTCATAAAGACCTTACATTGCAAGAAGTGTCTGGACTGTCAATCAAGCCCACCTCTGAGCTCCTTCCAAGAAAATACAGTAGGTTTTAATCCCATTTTAACACCCCGAAAGATCTGTAAGCACCAGACGGTCATTTTATTGCCAAGTGAATCAAACAGCTTTACCTGGGCAAGACTGGTGGTGAGGAACCAAAATTGGCACTCAAGGCTCTGGCAGTTGCCACAAGGTGGCACTTGGCTGATGTGACAAGGGCAGACTGGGATGGGCAAGAAAACAGGCACTTGTTCATGTGCCCGGTGGGGCTGAGGGGAGCCCTGCCTGCTGCTCACAAGCCAGTTATGTCGCCCAGGCCGTCCGTCCCAGCGTTGCATCCCCCCTAATGCAGCCCCAGCCAGCCCCCTGCCCAGGAAACCTTCACCCCTGCCCAGAGCAGCACCAGACCTGCCTGCTTCTGCAACACGAGGACACTCGGTGCCCAGTGGCTCTGGGCACTTATGTTCCAGCTCCCGGCAATCTGCCTTGCTTTTCCTGAGTTCTCCTCTCAACCAAGAGATTCCCACTGTCTCCCTTGTACAACACACCATTATACTTCTGGTGCAAAAATTTCTCAAGGACTTTTCTTCATCTGCCCTTGTAGCAATAAATATGTGCAAATATTTACAGTTTTCAAGTCTCACAAAGAGGTAGGAAGATTTAAGAGGGCAGCACAGAAGAGCACAACTGAAAGTGTCAAAAGTTTCAACAAGAAACACACAAATACCTCCCATTATCTGAAACACTCTTCCCTGTACAGTAAAATAGGCTAAGTATTAAAAAAAAGCCACTTGACTTTTAACAACAGATGCCTTCATTCAAGGCTTTATGCTTATTCATAACCTTGGAATTGGGTTAACATAGCCAAAGTTCCTAGGGTTATTCATGTATCTAATCACATACATTTTAACATTCTCCTAGATACTGCTTTAGTTTGTTGTAAATACATTCAAGTCTCCAAACTCTCCTCCACAACAGAGCTGCTGCAGTAATTTCAGCAGGTGGTGATATCCCAAAATCCCACTCCTGTTGCTTTCACATGATCCCTGAAAGGTGCATTCCCTTCTTTAGCCAGCACCATTATAGTTTTATTTGAGCATTTAGAGAAATAAAACTGTTCTCTTCCAGTTCTGGTCCAATCCACCCCAGAACTGACCAAACACTGTCATCACCTGTTGATTATAAATAAGAATCTGTTTGCTTACACTTTATTTTTTGTTGTTTTAACACATACCCCTGGTCCAAATACAAATCCCAACACATGATCTACAAGAGACACTCCACTGGTCTTTACTGCTATATGGTCTGATGTGCAAACATTCAGTAAGGAGCTGTCTACAGCACAGACGAGAGACAGAGCACTGAACATGTTTCACAACGCAGCAAAGTTGTTTCAAATATTCACTTAATTTAGAAGTTTGTAAGTGGGAATAAACTTACCCTTTAGAAAAGCTGCCAAAACTCTTAAGCTGTTTCTTTTTGGTTTCCTAAGGTGATGGGCTTATGCAGTCTTGCGCCCTGTTCCCACCTCCTTGGTTACCTTCAGTTTATTTGCCACTTTCATGCCAACTTTTAAGTTTCAGAGAGGTTTCCTACAATTTTATGACAGCAGGCATTTGACCAGAGTGTTGTGGCCACGGCAATGAATTTATTGCACGTGGCAGAAGAGCTCTTCTAAGTACTCTAGCAGTAGCTGAACTTCATCAGCAGCTTCTTTTGGAAACATGCCTTGACCCAAAATAAAGGGCCAAACTTCTCATCCTGGCAGACAGGTGGTGGGCCGTGTGCTCCACCAGCCTCTGTTGGCAGCGCCTCAGCACTGTGCTGGTTTATCCCAGCTGAACTCCAGCCCTGCAAACACCACAAGACAGGAAGCCAAATGGCAAAACTTCAGTCCAACAGGCATCTCTCCCTGTGCTGCTTCAAAGGAAGTAAAAGAACATCTGGGGAAACCACCTGTTGGTGCCTTTGGCAGGATAACTGTCAGCTAATAAAGCCCCACAGTGAGAGATGCAGAGCTGTTCAGCCCTAGGTACTGCACTACAACACGACACTGCGGCTCGAATGTCTCTCAGAGGAGGTACTATTCTTTTGGTTGCATGAAGAAAAGAGTTTTTCAGTGATATTAAATTATCTCCACAGGGACTTTCCTAGAATACGCAGTAGCTAGGTCAGGAAGACAAAGCAGTCCCAATTACCCTTGTTGCCTATATCAAAAGAACTCGCCCTCAAGAAGCTAGTTTCTCCTTGGGGAAAGCTCTTGCCGTGGCATTTGGTCAATAGGATTTTTAGCCACGCAAAATTTCCTCTGTAAGACGGACTCAGGAAAGCTGTTAACACAGTTGTATCCAGAAGTCAGTGACAAACAACAGGAGCAACAGTCTGCTCGTTCACAAAAGTTCGAACAACAGTTTAATGGCAGAGTGCAGATATACTTAGAGCAGTTTAGCCAACAACAAAGACCTACAATTGAATTGCAAATCCCAGCTATGCAGAATGTTATAATGATATTTTAAATTTTTATTACTGTTTCATAATAGCAATTAAACACAGGTATGCTCATAGAGAGCAATCTGCTCTCTATACAGCACAAAACTTTCTGTTTCTGCCAGACTCACTCAGGTCACCAGCCCTCAGAGCCCACCAGCGCAGGCTGCCTTCCTGGCCACGTGCAGGAATCAACCAGGACCCCTTGGGCTCAGCTGTGGGGCTGTAAAAGCCACCAATACCAAAGTAACAGCGTATGAAAGACTAGGCAGCTGTAAGATTTTTCTAAGCCTCTGGTCACTTTTGGCTTTCTATCAGCAGCATGCAGGTCCAACTACGTACACTGCTCGGAGAGTTTTTAGTATCTGAGGCCTGACTCCATTGCTTTCATTCACATTTTTGCAAATCTGAAGAAGGCTTTTGGATTGCAGATATCTGCACTACAAGCTGGTGTCAGTCCTGGAAGCAGAAAGCAGAGGCTGTTGCCTGTCTAGTTGCCTATCTTGCTGCTTGATGAGAGTGCAGCACAGCCTACAAGCTGTGGTTAGCACTTGGGATGTATGTTTAAGTTCCCAGGAGGATTACCTATCACTTCCAATTGTTGCAATGATTTTTGTGACTAATTATGTGCTTTTACCAGCCTTTGTTTCCTGGCCACTCCTATGCGTCTATTCAATGACAGGCTACCCTAGAAGTAGGGAGAACAAGAGAGGTGGGTTGAACTGGTGCATTTTTCAGTTCAGCTGTGACCAAAGTTGTTCTGGTTCATTTCCAGGATGAAACTCATTCTTGAAACTATCTGAAACAAGCTCATACAGAGAAAACAAAAGCGGATGACACAGTTGGAAAAGAAAAGCCCTTCCCCAGATACCTTCTGGTCCAATGCCAGCATACAGCACCACTCAGATTCTCAACATGTTATCCCAGCTTCTTATTCCTAAATTTGGCATAAATGATGGGTGATAGTCCAAACAGAACCAGCACTGTGGCAGGGAAGAGGCAACAGAAGGCAAGGAAGGGGCTCCCCAGAAAAGCCATGTCTGAGCACACGCATCCCTACAGTGAAGCGCCCTAGAGCAATGGCTGAGAGAAAGATGAGAACAACAGGACCTGGTGAGTGCACAGAGAAACAGCAGCAAAGCACCCCATGCCTCTCCGTTTCTGGAGAAGAAGAATCAGAAATATGCCTGGTCTGCCAGTAGGGCGAGTTCAGCTTGACTTCACCTTGTGCACTGAGGAAGATACTGAATGAGAATTCATCAGGCAGCACAGCTCAGTGTAGAATCAAAACACATCCTGCACCCTCTGGCAAGGGAGAAATAGGGAGAGAATGGACAGGAGAGAGCACATTGGCATTTGGTTTCAACGCCAAGAGTCCTTGCAAGGAACACGTGTAAGAAGACACTGTTATTTTCAGCTGGACCTCCATCCTGGACCAGGAACCAGACCCTGCATTTGTTACTGGGATACAGACTTGCTTCATTACATCTCTTTCAATAGGACCTCAACCTGCAGGTGGAACCATTTGCTCTAAGCCTCTGGCAGAGATTAGCCAGGAACTGGCCATCAAGACATAGATGCTCTATATCTAAATACTAAGCACACATTCAAATTTGTGATCCACTTCTGACTTAGGAAATGAACCCATCTGCATCCAGAAGAGACCCTAAACCCAGGTTCTAATACGCCCATTGCACTGCATATATCCTTGTCATTCTGCACTGCTCATACTACTTGGTACACCACTGAACCTACACCTATGATCTGCTGAATGTGCTTGGAGTCATAGAAAGATGAATGACACGTTGCCATCTGGTACTGTAATTACTACTCATCTACTGTCCTCCCTGGAGCAGGGAATGATGTAGCCTAAAGCAAGCACATACCTCTGACAGACATACACTTGTTAGTCTCATCCATAATGTCAGCTTGGCTTGTAGGAGTGTGCTGGCTATGCTAAACACTCAAAAGTTTCTTCATAAAATAAAGCTTCTGTCTTTGTAGCCTCTGTGGGTGAACAGAGTGACCAGAACACATTCAAGTACCCATCACCATGGAGGTTCAGCATAAAAATCAGTTTGGCATCATGCCCTCATGGAGCCTGCAGTGAGACAGCCCTCAGGTCACCACCCTGCTGCGCACACACAAGTCACTTAATCAGACAGGACCTGGCCTGATCTATGGGACCACCAGATCCAAGTTAAGAAAAAGGAGCAGAAGAAGGAGCAGAAGCGATGGGAGAGGAAGCAGGCCCACACATTGTTATTCCGTCTGAACACTGCAAGGAACAAATGCAGAGCCAAAGTGACAGGGATTGTGACATCAAGTAGCTTTTAGATGGTAACAAAAAAGAGTCTAAAAGCTCAGCACAAGAGATTCGCAGTCCTAGCAGCATGCGAGGCTGTATCTAATAGCGAGTGATTTTTCTGCTACACAGTTCATTTCAGGACAACGTTCACCCTTGCAGTGCCAGTCCTGTAGCCTGGAGCTGCTCTGAATTTAGGCACCTGACTATTCAGGAACAAACATCTCTGTTTGAATAATTCAAAGTCTCTTGATTATTTAGGTTCACTTCACTTCTGTCTCCGTTTGCATCCCCTGAACTTAGAGCTAACGGGATTCGTAACTCTGGATACGCAACCCCCCTCCCCAGCCGTTCTGCTGCCGTAAGAGACTCAGCAGCTTCAGCTCTTTGGCAGACTCAGCTCTTTGGGCACACGCAGAGCAAGCTGCTCCCCAGCACAGCGCCCCAGAGCTCAGGAGTCTCTTCCCTGAGCATCTTGTTGCAACCCGAGACCACTTTGTGCCCCCAGAGAGGCACATTTGACACAGCAGCTCTGCATCACATGATCACACACACAAGTCAGCTACGTTGTCACACTGGCAAACACATCTAGACCTCCAGCTGCAATCTTAAATCACAACAGACACGGGTACCCAGCCCTCAGATGTGCACGCTGCACTTGCTAGTCACCAACAGTGTTCTTCTCTTGGACTAACACAGAGATGTACCAGCTGAGCAGCAAACAGGCAGAACTTTGTGTGTGCAAACAGCAATAGCAAAACACCAGCCAGTTTTGTTCTAGGCACCTTCAACATCTTGTGATTGCTATCTGTAAAGCATTTCACTGCCTTAGCATAATCTTCACTCACAAAGTGCTACTACTGCTATAAAATTTAAGGGAAAGCCATTTAAGCACAGTACAGTATATTCTTAATTATGCATTTCAGACACACATGGTCTTCTTACAGGAAAGCAAATGAAAAAAATATTACAAACAGGGCATAGAGCTATTTAACAGAGCATCACTAGCCTGAAATCATCTTAAAATAAATGGAGTTTCAGGCAACTGTGCAGAGTGACTGTGCTTGCAGGAAGCAGCAGCACTGGCTCTAAGTACATTCAAGCCTGTAATTTTGAGCACCTTTTCAGCCATGCAAATACTAACATGCACATATGCAGCATGCCCACAACAAGAAACATATTCCTGACTTACCTTTGAATCAGCCAGAAGCACCAAACCCTCTGAAATCTCCTGCAGAAGAGTTGACAGAGTTTTGCCTTATTACTCATAGAGACAGTTATATAACTGGCACCATTTCTGTAGGCAACGAGTATGTACCAATTGCACTTCCACTCAGAGATAATTCTCATTTCCCATCCCACACAGCCACATCTCCCACAACAGCCACTCCAGAGCAGCTCGCGGAGGGGCAAGGTGGGCTTGGGGGTGCCAGTGAAAGGACAAACTAAGCGTATCAAAGGAAGTTCAAAAGGTCCCTGACATTTATTAAGAGATATTGCTACTATGAAAGGACACAGTGCAATAGTATAATGTTCCTTAGCCTGCTGAAAGCAGCTTGGCCTAGATTTTCCTGTACTGTTTGATGTGACCATTCATGCAAACAAGAGTAAAACTTTCTCTTTGCTTTTAATTAAGTACAGAACACTTAAAAACAACAAAAAGGGCGACAAATACAAAAGACCTTTTACTGCTGTCATCTGGATCTTCTGCGCTACTGTTGCACTGAGAATACACAGGAATCAGCCCCCATTGATTAAACTATTATTAGTAGCAAACAAACAGATGCGCTCAGTGAAAGACAGGACAGAAATGATGCTCTGCACTTCTGGACTAGATGCAGAAAGGGGGTAGGGGAAAAAAAAAAAAAAAAAAAAAGACTATTTTACCAAAGACTTATTTGGTATTTTAACAGAGGAAAAAGGGAACATTCTTAAGCATGATCTACAAAAGCAAAGAACACACTTTAATCTAGAGAAATTAAAATAAACTTGTATTGCCTTAGCTCTGTTCCCATGCACAAAACCCCACCAGCTTCCACAAGGCAGGGATTGGGTCCTGTGCTTGAAATGTCACCCAGAACAAAATGCAGCAGTTCAGTAGGTTCCTGTACCCATGAACAACTGGTGGACACAATACACAGCCCCACTAACATACAAGCCCTGTAGCTTTAGTGCAGATATAAAACTCTTACATAAGGCATAATCCTCTCTCAGACTCCTTATTCAGTGCTTTTGAGCTCCGCGCCATAGGAGCCTGCTGGCATTCTAACGGGTTTTAACCCATTTGGAAACGGGGGGAATCCCAGTTTGCACATTAAGCCCCTCGCTGATGCCCACACTTGTCACTGCGCAGATGCCACAACCTCACAGATTTTGAATCGAGCAGCGTTTATGTAGGCTCATATTTTGGTCCTCTGCAGAACTGGCGCTGTTGCTTTCTGTGCTGATTGAATCACTAGGATTAATCTCCTGCAGAGTGCACTGAGGCTAACGATAATCAAGTTAAATTTACACTATATGATCAGAGTTTAATTAGGTACTGTTATACAACTCCTATTAATTACAGCATTAATACCCTTATGAAATGCAGATGAGAGGGTGGGGCTGTGGTTGCGGGGGGCTTGGCTGCTCAGAACATTTCAGGAAAAAAGCCACATTAAAATGCTTTGCGAGTACCTTTATTTACCTGCCTGCTTCTGCTGGTGCTCAAGATGAAACAAAAAGCTTAAAAAAACTATAATCCTACAAAATGTAAATTTAGAAGATGAGATTAAAGACCTCCCACATGCTACACTATCACCTTCTGTTTACACCAAGAAGCAAGAATGTCATTTAAATTCTCAAGGAGCCTAAATCATTAACACGTTCAGCTTAAAACCCTACACAGAAAAGCATGAAAAAGTACCAGTCATTTAGTCTGTACTGGTATTAACTCAGCTGAAACTAAAGCAGGACTTTTTAAAATTTAAAGCAAGCTTCTCCTTATATCGCTGGAGTTTCTCCCTCTGGCTGAGGGAGTGGGTCAGGAGAGGGACGGTGCCAGCTCACACGCACTCACCTCTGATGGGGACCCCTGCTCCCTGACGTGTCCCCTTGTCCCTGTGCTCCTGAAGCGCTTTCACAAGACGCTGTGGGGGTAGGCGACCAAGCCTAACGCCTAGATTAGCCAGTTCTGAGACAGACATTCAAGGACGTGAGATAGAGCTGTTGGGTCTCCTAGCACGCCGGGCTGCAGGCGAGGGCCAGGTGGGAACAGGCACAGCAGATCCAGATATACAGCACTCGGGAGCTGCCCCTTTTGGACACAGGTTGCTCCACAGGACACTTCACGGCAGAGACCAGCTCTTTGTTTTGGATAGATCTTGCCCGAGGTGTCCCATACAAACAGCAGCGCAGCTTCCGTTCAGCAGCTGTTCAGCGTGCTGGTGGGTGGATTTAGTGAAATTGGTAATAGACTTAATGCTCTATCTCTTATTAATATAGTAATGCCAAGAGCCCAGCCTTGCAGCTGTATGGTCAAAGATGTAGGAAAAGGTCTACAATACATAATGGAAATAAGCACCACAAAAGGGGAGGCTTGTTGACAAGAACAGATGCTGCTCTTGGACATATGACACCTGTAAGAGCTTCCCATCCTCGGCTCCCCCCTCCAAACCTCTTGCTCAATGAGTGTAGCCCAGGGGGAAGTCCTGGCACTACCATTGCTGATTATTTAAACACACAAAACACACAAAATGCACTTCTTCCCTCCTGTAATTTCTCACCCTCTTCAGACAACAGCAAACTATCAAAGCTAACACACCTAGGCACCCCATCTTTGCATGAAACAAGGAAAAACAGTGTGTTATGGTATTACATAAAATACCAACTCCCCTGCCATGCCAAATACATCCTTATCTTCGTAAGCTCTCACTACATCCTAAGCCTGCCATTTACCCAAATGGCAGGAGCACTGCTGCTTCGGATCCAGAAGCAGAGTCCCGCTAGCAAAAGGCTGCTAACTCCCATCCTACCTCCCTTTTCTCACCATCACAAACTTCTACATTTTGTATGAAGGAGTTTTATTGCCTATAAGGCAATTCCACAAGGGTCTGCATGGACCATATGGAACCTCCTTTATGCCCCAAAAGCCTTTCACTCTGCAGAAGTAGAATTACACTCTCACCTGAAGAAGGTGCCTGAAGTGGGCTCCCAGGCACAGTCTGGTTTGTACACAGAATAGAGCATTTCAATTAAATAAAACAGCGATATTTTAGACACCTTTCATCCATAACTATGAAGCCTAGCCAGGACCAGGACATTTCCACAAGGTTTGCCTCGTGCATCTCCATCCCCTCACTGCAGGACAACAGTGTTTATGGGAAGCATCAGTCAGCTCCTGTGCCACATTTTGTCCCGCACTGCTGCGAGTAGCACTAGTGACACATTAATGGGAGTAGAGCGATGCTCCTGAAGAGAAGCTTTGATTTAGGAAGCAGAGCTGCTCAGCCCACTCTGCTCTTGCTGATGTAGTGACCTGGTTTTGTCAAGTCTGTTTTTCTCCCTTCGCCTTTGATGTCATTTTAGAAGGCGAGTCATGAGATTTTCATGGAGGTACTGACTCAAAGTTGGACTAAAACAAAGCCAACCACAATACCATTATAAACGAATGAGGCAACAATTTCCCCTTAGAAGATTATAATACTATTTAGGGTTCTAGTACATTTATTTCTGCAGTTTAGTAATCACTTTCACGCTTCTCATCAGACTATATTCTAATCCATTTATATTTTAAGATTGTAACAAGTTACAAGGATTTTCATTCAGTTCATAATAAAATATGCTCATCCCTTACAAGCATTTAAACAGCCCCAGCACTTTGTAAAAAAAGAAGATCCCTCTTTACAAGCATACATTTACAAATGAATTAGGTAACTAGTAACATGCTATATGGAGCATCAAACTGCAAGATCTGGATTGTGCAAGTTACTTTCCCATTAAATAAGACATTTATATACACAGATACATCTTCCTAACAGAATACTTCAAAAATACTTTTTGTATAGGGAAATTTGGAAATTACAGGGATTGTCTTCTGTATTGGGAATGCCGAAATGCCCATGCTCACTGAAACCAGCTGAAAGCCTTGATATCTCTCAGGAACAGGAGCAGGTTAATGCCTCTCTTGGCCCACTAGACATGAAACGATCAAGAATATTTTCTCTTGTAATTATCTTCAAAGAAGAAGAAAAAAATCACCTGTCAAATTATAAAGACATTCCTCAGCTATTCATATAACTGCCTAAAACTTTCCAGAAGTCTCACCCAAGCTTTTGGCTTGGTTTGCCCTACTTCTGACCAAAACCCTAACTGAGGTAGGAAGACAGGGGCATGAATTCCCACCACAGCCTGTAGGCTTTGTACAGCAACGTACAGTTCAGCTTCACATTTCTGTCACGGTGGAATCTCCTCTTCCATATGCTTCCCCGCCTGAAGTGTTTTTCCCCACTGGAAAATACAAAGCTAAAAGTCTAGTGCTGCTTTCAACTTCTATTCTTACAGATGATATTTCATAAGGCAGAAGGACATAATTAACTTTGTATACTGTTCAGCACTCTATGGGACGTAAAGCTTAACCCTTACATATGACCAATAAAGTAATTTTACCTCCATAGGTTCTTACATTGAGAACTATATTGATAGCTAGACCCTTGCTGTGGAGAGTTCATGGAAAATAAAGGTACTGCAAAATCACCACAAACACCTTTTAAGAGGAGTCTGCAAGCAGCCTGGCCACAGCTGGAGTTGTGCAAAAAGATGCTTGTAGCTCTGGCCAAGGGAGAGAACAGACATGTCTGCGCAGCAGCCTCTGTAATTAGAGCCAGGCCCTCCCACGCCAGGGAACAGTGAAGGGAGGCGAGGGTTGTGTGTGGAGTTTTATTGTTCCTGGAAACCAATTTCAACCTTCTTCACTTAGTTACATACCAGTCATCCCAATAACTACAAAACACTATTATCAAGACAGGACAGGGTGCAGTGATTGAATAGGAGGGAAAAAAAACATCGTGTTCAGAGCATGTATTTCTTTTTGCAAAGCTGCTTCTTTAGCTTTGCCTCTTCAGATTTTACCCAAAAGGAGTGCTTGGAAAAGCCCGTCTTGCTCTTGAGAGGATCCTGAATAATTAAGCAGGAAAGAAAGGGCAAAACACTTGTCCCAGATTGAGACGTCAAATACATATCACTGCTTTGGCCTCACACGCTACCCGCAGCCAAAGGATGATCCACACGTAGACAACACTAATTCAGGAGGTTAGTTCTGTTCCAGGTTACACAGTATTTGCACCATAAAA
>VWPW01012095.1:21628-37687 GCA_013389825.1 Crypturellus undulatus | reverse complement strand
AATGCAAGACCACTTCCATGCTTGCACTGCGGAGATTCAATTATTCTTAGGAAAAGGAACAGTCTCTCGATTAGGATTCTCAAATCTAGACTGAAACACATCTTATTTACAAGAATTTCCTTGCCTTGTTCTGCAAAGACACAGCAGAAAACAGGACCTAAAGCAGAAGTATTATAAAGAATAAGATACTATCATACAAAGAAACATATTACTAGGATAATTCGCAAAAAAGTGTGCGGAAAATTCTCGCTGTCCAGAAGTGAAATGTCCAAAAAGGAGACAGAGGAGACCTAAAACTTTATTCGAATAAAGGAAGAGTCCACCGCGCATATCCTTGTGGGGTCTCTCAAATTGCTGGGGGACGCAGCCCCCCTTTTATCCTATTTCCCGACGAGAGACGCCCTCTCCTTTTCCCCATTGGCCAAGGTACTCAGGAGTTACAGCCTTCCCGGCCCGCCTACACCAAACTCCTGCCTCCCTCCTTCTGTTCACACCTAAGGTCACCTGACTCCTTTGTCCCCCTTGCTGAAGAATGTGGGGGAATTCCAGTATTTCCCCTATTTGTAAAGGCCCTCAACTCTTGGCATATGTTCTTTTGTCCTCCTCAACTCATGGCTCCACTCAAGTCTCCTGCTCCTTTGTCCTGCTCTTCAGCCAGGCTGTGGGAGAACCTCTTTATTTGTAAATTCACGCACCTGAGCTTTCCTCACAATCCCTCCTTTTTTTTTGTAGACAATATTTTTATAAACCTCTACACTCATCTTTAGAATCATAGTGGACTATACATAGGTTATTAACTAACCACCTACATTTGATAGGTCTAGTACCCCCATGGGTAGTCTTATTTCCCGGACTCCCACAGACCCAGCAACTGAGCATTTATTCTCCAGACTCACTCCCAGCCAGCGGTACAGATCTACAGAGAGTCAGCCTGGGCTTTCCATCCTCTTCCTTCAACTGAGAAGTCCAGATTCCTGGAGTCTTGGAAATCTTAACTCTGGTATGATGCTGTCTTGATTGATGTTTCTGTGGTTAGTAACACCTGATAAGGTCCACGCCACTTTGCTAGCAGTGGTGCTTCTTTCCATCCTTTGACCAAGACCCAATCCCCTGGTTGGATATCATGGACTGCAAAATCCAAGGGAAGGGTCTGTGCGAGCTGGGCTTCCTGTCAGAGAGACTTCACAAGAGAAAGTATTCTGGCCACATATATATCACTTATGTCCACCTCCCTGCCAGATTGGGTGTTAGCAGGATAGAGAATCCCAAACATTATTTCACAAGGAGACAGTTGAATGTCTCCCCTTTGTTTTGCTCTTATTCTTGCTAAAGCATCTTAGTTTTTTAACACCAATTTCAAAAGATGTAGACCTTTTTGGGGAGGTTCACCACCTCCAGCAGGCGGGTAATCAGATCCTTATGAATAAACCTCTTTCTTCCCACAGTTTTCTNACCCCATATTCATACTTAGAATCTGTAAAGATATTTACTAGCTTGCCTTCGTATAATTCACAGGCTCTTATTAGAGAATACAATTCAAGCCTTATCAGAAGCTTTGCACAAAGTTACAATAGTGCTGTCTTTTTTATTAATCATCCCCCACAATATCAATTGACATTCCCAATCTAGCCATCAACTTCAACCCCTCAGCAGATTACAGTGACAATTTTGGACAGAAAGAAAATCATACATGCACACATATCCACTAATAGGGCTGGATAAGATGCACTTGCTTGTCTTTTCCACTTACCCCTTTGATAACCAAGGAATAAAGTTCATTGAGAGGCTCCTGTGTCTATAAACACACTTCTCAGTCCAGAACTCCCTACGTGTTATCAAGAGCTCCCGCATAGTGGGTCCCTCTTTCCCTGGAATCCAAAAAGGATTCCTAAAAGAAAATCTCAAACCTTCCAAGTGTAATCTGTATTTCTTAGATATTCATCTATCTTTTCCTCCACCCATATAGGATCACATAAATAAGGGGACAGTTCTTTCTTTAATGGTCTTATATCCTGTGTGATCAGGGGCACAACCACAAATCCAAATCACCCCCGCACCATCCTGGCCTCAGTGGAACCTAGTAGAGAGGCATTTGACTTTGGGGGCTTTTGGCACCTTGTCTTGTTTTGAAAGGGACAAAATGTCCCATTTCCCCTTCAGATTCTTTTGTTACATAGCCTCTAGATGTTGCCCTTAACCATATTGACGCACATTCTTTCTCGATGAGACCCTTCTCAGTATCACTGAGATACAGGCACAAAACTTAACAAAGACAAGGATTGTAGTTCGACCCTACAAGGAGCCACCTAAATACCCCTGGTAACTTATATTCTGGCCAAACAAAACAACAATATTTTATCGTTAGTTCCTTGGTTGTTTCTGGGTGAATGTACAGTTTATCCCAAACCCTCAACAGTCTCCCCAAGGAACTATATGGCAATAAGTCGAGGTCATCATACCTTTTCCCAACATTCTCTTTTGACTTCCCTTTGCTGCCCTCCCTGGGTGTCCATGTCAGGGTCGTCACCCCTATTGTTCCTCACTGTCCCATAGTACTCACCCATGAGGTTTCAATGGTCCTTTCCGTCAGATCCAGTCCTCTCTGGTCCTTTCCGTTGGACTCTAGCGCTACCCGGAGGTCCCTTCCTTCAGACTTAGTCCTTTCCGTCGGACTCTAGCGCTACCTGGAGGTTCTTTCCTTCAGACCTAGTCTTTTCCGTCAGACTCTAGCGCTACCCGGAGGTCCTTTCCTTCAGACCTAGTCTTTTCCTTCAGACTCTAGTGCTACCCGGAGGTCCTTTCCTTCAGACCTAGTCCTTTCTGTCAGACTCTAGTGCTACCCTGAGGTCCTTTCCGTCAGGCCTAGCCCTTTCAGTCCTAGTCCTTTCTGTCAGCCTGTTAGGGCCGAATTTCAAGCCGCAAGCGGGACAAACACGGAGAGGCTCAGGTAGGCAGGATACCCTTTATTACCAGCTAGCTGGGGTCTAAGGCTCACCCGTGACAGGGAATCTTGCCAAGGACCCCGTCGTTGCCACGCGTTCGGTTTTTATACATCTCAGAGGCATGGTTACATATGGTTACATACATTCCAGGAAGTTCTCGGGTGGTGTGGTGTAGTTTGTTTGCTGAGTTGTGATGAGTCTTAAGGTTCTGTTCCCACAAGCCTACTTGAGGTTTCCCCCCAGTCCTATTATCGAGACCTTTTCCTCCACTGTCCTACCTAGAACTGCCCTGGTCCTACCTGCGGGGCCCCCTGATCCGCTTCTCGTCTGCTGTCTCCGGACAGTCTCGGGAACCCAATCAGTCTTCCGGTGCTGGCTGACGACGAAAGGAGTCAATCACCAAAAACAATGGTGAGGCCCACCGTCGACCCTGATCGACGTCTGCCGCTCCCGGAAGGTGGAAGGATCCCGGACGAGCCCCCAGTTGTGCGGAAAATTCTCGCTGTCCAGAAGTGAAATGTCCAAAAAGGAGACAGAGGAGACCTAAGACTTTATTCGAATAAAGGAAGAGTCCACCGCGCATATCCCTGTGGGGTCTCTCAAATTGCTGGAGGACGCAGCCCCCCTTTTATCCTATTTCCCGACAAGAGACGCCCTCTCCTTTTCCCCATTGGCCAAGGTACTCAGGAGTTACAGCCTTCCCGGCCCACCTACGCCAAACTCCTGCCTCCCTCCTTCTGTTCACACCTAAGGTCACCTGACTCCTTTGTCCCCCTTGCTGAAGAATGTGGGGGAATTGCCCTATTTCTCCTATTTGTAAAGGCCCTCAACTCTTGGCAGATGTTCTTTTGTCCCCCTCAACTCATAGCTCCACTCAAGTCTCCTGCTCCTTTGTCCTGCTCTTCAGCCAGGCCGTGGGGGGACCTCCTTATTTGTAAAATCACACACCTGAGCTTTCCTCACAAAAGCAACATGTAAAAATAAACTAGTGAGACTTATCAGAACATTTCTACTTTACTCATGCTGTGCCTGTATCCCATTATTGCTAGCATAGCTTCAGCACACAACGTGATCCAAACGCACATGGTTTGCTTAGCCCTCTCCCTCCCAAGAGTATTCCTTTCACTGCCACCATCTCAGCCTTGTCACCCACTAAGACCCATCATTATTCCTGTCATATCTTTGTGATTATATTAAAATGATCTCAAATTTTCCATGCTGAAGCAATCACAATTCTCTTTTCCCAAAGATTACTATGTAAATATATGGCACTATATTGCCAATACATATATCAAGATATGAAACAAAAGTAAAATAATTCATTTAAAATATTACCCTCATTAATAAGAGGCACAATTACCACTACCTATTATATCAGATTTGCCATTCAAATCTATTTAAAGAAATTACATTTTCCACAGGCTAGCCAAGAGAATATAAAGCAACATCTGGTGTTACAACAATGAAAAAGCGCTTACTGAAATAGCACTGACAAGCATAACTGACTGTTAAAGGGGAAGTGCTATGGGGAAACAGCACTTGGGTCTATTTTTTTTTTTTTTTTTAATTTTGTAACAGAACTACTAACTGGGTTTTACTCTTGAAGCTTTCAAGCCATACATGCAGACACTCTTTTCAAATGACTTAAAGATACAATTTATATTTAAAAATGTCAACATTACTTTCTTTTGTGGGAAAATTATATTATGTTTTCCTTCCCCTAGCCCTACAAACACGACTATGAAATATAACATAAATCATATGCAGTTTTTTGCTCTGCACTTTTTATTCCCCCTGGAAGTCCTGGCAGGCTCCCCATCAGACACCAACAATAGCCAATAATATTTAAAGCAATAAAATCTGATATTGCTTAATCATTGTACCATCAAGTTTCTGCTTAAGATACATAAAATGCAAAGAAATTCAGATGCCTTTTTACTTTTATTTGCAAAAATCTATAGATTGGACCCTGCACTAAGTTCAATGCAAGACCAAAGATTTTCTTGTTTTTTCACAACAGCAAAGCAATGAGTTTTAGCTTTGAATTATCAGCATGCACCTGCAGTGGTGGCTGATACTGCTTCATGTTCTGGGGTGTTGTTTTTGAGTGCATCTGTGTGTGTGTACACACACATATTTGGGGAAAAAAAAGACTTGTTATTATATTTGAACTATGATTAACAAATCACTATTTTATGAGACTGAATAGTTTCACTGATTCATTTCCAAAAAAAGCACTGTTAGAAAGAGAGAAATATATACATGTACTTGACTGAAATAAGATGAAAGAAAGTTCATGCTTATCAGTGCTTTGATTGCTAACTCATTGGAACAGAACTACCAGCAGAGATATCAATGCCTTATAAAAATAGCACTTCACTTGCTGGATTATTTGCCTGGATTTCTGCAGTAATTTCTGCAAGGTACCTGACAGGCACCTACATTTCCAGTTTCACCGCTGTGACACTTGAACGGAGCCAGCAGACAGACGCTAGGCAGAGGGTTAGCAGCGCTAGTAGATCCCTGCACCAGAGAGAAAATCTAAAAATAAAGATTCCCACCGCAACCGCCGAACCACTCTGCGAGAAACGCAAATACCTCAAACCTACCAGGGTTGCAGCAGTCCGGGGCGGGGCCTCGCCGCCTCCTGAGCCGGCTCCTCCGCCTTCCCCGAACAATCCCGGCCCCGCGCAGCGCGGGGCGACCGCTTATTACCTTTCAGCGCCAGCAAGTGCTCCTGCTTGGACTGGTTGACGTCCATGATGCCAGGCCCCACTACCTGCATCAGGGCAGTCAGGCCAAAATACCCCCGTCAGGGGCGAATCACGTGCGGTCACCGGACACAAAACAGCGACGCTCGGGAGCCTGGTGCGGCCGTTCCAGGGTGCACTTTGCCGTGACCCAGTGCCGGCGGGCAGAACTGCAGCATCCAGAACGTCTTGCGCAGTCACTACCGCCTACGTCCCAAAAGAGACGCGCAGCGGAGTCTCCGAAGGAACCGTCGCAGCGCATGCTAGGATGCACAGTCCTCGCAAGGACCTAGGCGGGGCAGTGCCGCGTAGCACCACGGGAATGGCCGTTCTCCGGGGCGGGGCGCAGACGCGGGGCGGGGACGCATGCGCACCTCCCCCAGCTGGGGCTGTGCGCGCTCCCACCCGTCCCTTCCTGCCGATCAGTGCGGGTTTCCGCCCTCCCAAAGATGGCAGCACTAGGTGTAAACAGGGCTGGGGCCAGCAGTAGGTTGGATACTACTTGCAGGTCTGCCGATAGTGGCTGGTGGGTGCTGCAATTCCCATCCCGCACGCCGCAGCGAGAGAGCTGTTCTGAGTGGAGCTCGTGTCCATGGCAGGAGTGTCATGAGCAGGCACAGGCTTTGGGGTCGATGGAGGCCCGGGAGAGTTTTGGGGTGGCCCTGGGAGGGACTGCAGGAAATATTATAAAATGTGTTACTAGTATTACACTTCTTCTGCTAGGAAGCTTGACTTTTCTATCAACTTAGAAACAAATACAGTCTCTTTTTGAATCACAGGTTCTTGAGTGTGTTTTTGTTGCAAGGTGACAAAGTTCCCCGGTTGCTTTTGTGTGGTCACACAGTCTGCCATGACTGTCTGACCCGACTTCCCCTTCGTGGTAGAGCAATTTGTTGTCCTTTTGATCGTTAAGTTACTGAACTAGGTAAGAAAATGTAGTTATTAAACTTAAAAAAGAAAAAAAAAAGACTGAGTTACAGGAAAAAATGCACAGAAGCTTATTTAGCTTTGTGGGCTAGCAGACTGTGTTTTATGCAATCACAGTCTTTGTTACTCATGTCTTTGATTTTTGCCCAAAACCCATGAAAAGGGGGAGATAGAGGAAAAAGGGGAAGGAATGAATGATGGATGGTATGGGTGAATAGGTGGTATAGTGCAGGAGCCAGTAATATGGGTGTGTTAAGAAGTGGATTGTTCTTGTGCAATAGTCCTTAATCTTAAGTTTTATTAATAATGAATATTTCAAGTAATCATTTCTTCCAAAGAAGCTCTTAACACTGTGAAGCATTAGTAAAATAGGTATCTTCAAAAAAAAAAGCATAAAACTAGTCTATTTTAAATTAGTGTTTTAATTGGTGAATGGCTATTGGTTTCCTGTTGGTCTGAATGCTAAAAAAACCATGCAATCAGTTTCTTTAGTGAAGCATATTTGTCTGCGTTAATGATGAATTGTTTGAAAGGGAGGGAGGGGCTAATGGTAGCAAACCTGTTTTTAAATTGTATAATACTTCTTTATATGAAATAACTGTCTGATAGTGGCAAACTCTCGACAGGAATTTCATTCCAATGCAAGTGTCTCCAGAGAATATTTGAAAGACTAAGACACTGCTTTTATCCGTGAGTGGGAGTTTGTTCTAGGCGACAGATACTTATAACTTCTTCAAAAAAGAAATTGCCGATTCAGCATATGGTTACAGAGAAACCACTTATCAGAAGAATTTGTACCAAGGAGAACTTGTTAACAGAATTGGTTGCACTAGCTCTGCATAGCACAGGGGAAAAAAAGTTGGAAGAGTTCTCCAAGAGGGAAACTTCTAATGCAGAAATATATGAAAGAAAAGTTCAAATACCAGGTTAGCTTGAATAAGCATTTTCTTTGTGCAGAAAGGAGAATCTGTTAGAGTGTAGACTACCCTGATAATAATATTAGGACAGCTGTTGGCAGGCTTTCATAGAAACTGAAGTCCAAAAAAGAAATATGAATCTTGTATGAAAAGAGCATTGGCAGGGGGAGGAGACAGTGCGAGTATTGATCTAAAAATATGGCCAGAACAGTAACAGTTGTTTTAACTTTTAGTTGTGACTGCACAGCTGCGAGAGACTTCTTGAAATGGCCTTTCAGAAGGGGCTCAACCCTGCTGCTCTTGTGCAATTCTTCTATGTAGGACCGTTGCTTAAGCCTTGCCAACTAAAAGCTGACTTTTACTATATAGTAGGAAACTTGTTCTTTTTTTTTAAAAAAAAAAAAAAAAGTGAATTGTTTTTTATTTGTGCATTCTTTTACACCAGCCATCTGAAAGTATGCTATAGTCACCTTTTGGGTCGTTTAACAAGACTTAACAAGATCAAAGCTTTATCAAAACATCCGATATATCTTCAACTTATACTGAGGTACTTCTGATGGAAGAAAAAGTGGAATGTTGCTAAACTAGGCTAAGACCTGAGAAGGTTTGGAGGAGAAAAGACAGCTTTTGTGTCTTAAAACTAGCTTGTAGGTCTAGGATCGAGAACTAGTTGCTCAAAAAAGATGTTAAGTGGTAAACTAGCAAAATAGCTTGAAGGTAAAACTGTGTCTGTGAATAAAGGTGTTCTGCTTGATCCTTTGGACCAAGGGGTCATAGCCACTGCAAATCTCAGCAGGTACATTTAAAAAGTATTGTATGCAGCATATAGAAATGGAATGTTCTGTGAATACATCTTCTTATATACACTTCTTATATAGCATGCACTCTAAGAGAAAGGGCCTAGATGTTTTCTGTATAGAGGCTAAGAGAATGATTAAAAACCGAGCCAGTACTCAAATACAATTATCTTTGAGGCACTTCTACCCTGTAAAAGTGTGTGTGTGTGTGTGTTTTTGGTGTGTATGTTTAACATAACCATAAATTTAACAACAAGGAAAAACAATCACTTGAATTTTAGGGTTCTTGTATACATGCTAAACAACCTGTGTCTACAATGTTTAGTAGCAATCATTGCTATGGAATTCTTTTTTTTTTTTTTTTTTTTTTTTTAATTCTCATCAAGTAACTTCATGTGCCTGGAAGGTAAGCTCTGCAAAATGAGGATGAAGTAGACATGGACTACTGCTTTCTTCTAAGGAGTATGAGATTTCTTTTCACTATATGTATTCTCTGTGAGTCTCCTTTTCTGAATATTTTTTAGCTTTTATTCTGTTTTTTACTAGGCTGAGATCTGCTATAGGTGTTATATTCCCTAATTGCAAGATGCAAAGTTTGTCAGTGTGAGTTCTCCATAGCTACTGTTGGTACAGTAGAAATGTTCACTGTTGTAGTCAGCCTGGGGCTGGTGACGGGGAGTGTCTCCTCAGCACATGGGGGCCCTGAGCAGGACCTGCAGCCACGCAGCCATCTCATGACCAGGAAGCTCATGGGATGGCCTCGCGGGTGGTCGGCGCGTGATCACCTCGCTGATTGGCTGGGTGGGTTGCTGGGCTCCACGTGCTGCCGGGCAGGGCGGGGGCTGCTCTGGGGTCGGAAGCTGTACAAGGCGTGTTTAACCCTAAATAAAGGTCTGTCTTCACCATCACAGAGACCCTGCTCCTCAATACGCCCGCAAATGATGCCCAACATGGGGCTTGAAGACTAGCTGTCTCTCCGGTTGCACCACGAAGACTAGCTGTCTCTCCGGTTGCACCACCCAGCTGAACTCTGGGATTCACACTGAAAGGAAGCGTAAGGATCATGCTGAAAGGAAGCCTCCTTTGTGCATGCACTAAAAGCCTCTTGAAAGGAAAGAGATAAGCAGCTGGGAACTATGGGTTCATACCTAACGAAGGAGCAGAAGGACTGAGTCCGCTCCTTCGCAAGGTGCAACAAATGGTGCCCGAACAGGGGCAGGAATAGGCAACGGACGTGTTTGTTGCACCGAGGCGTAGCTCAACTGAACAAAGGCTGAAAGGAAGCTGTGCGCACACAATTGCCTCCTGCAAGATGGAGGTAAGTAGTTGAGAACAATGGGGAACTCCATGACACAGGAGCAGAAGAATGTGGGAGAGGCGGCTAATTTGAAACGCAGCTTGATATGGGCGCGTGAGCAAGAACCGCATCTAAATACTCACAGAGTGCACGACTCATGAACGTGGGATAAGGTCGGGGTGATAGTATGGGACAGAGCAGACGTGGCTGGCAGCGGCTCCGTGGCCGCCTCGGCTCGGCATGACCCTCAGGCACCATGACGGGGCGGCGGCGTGGCCCGGCGACGGCCGTGCTGCTTGGTGGTCTCCTGGGGTGCGCCGCGGGCGGGTGTGCTGCAGCGTCCCCTTCAGGGTGAGCTGGCCTGGCACCGAGCTCAGCCTGCCCACGAATGGTGCTCTGTATAACTGCATTGTCATGACCACTGTGGATATCCTTCCGCTCATACCCAGGGGCAGTGAGGAAGAAGAGAAGGACTACAAGGGTCCTACTCCAAGAGAATTGTTGGAACGCCTTTTTAAGAAGAGAAAGAAACTGGTCAGGAAACAAACCTCCAAGAATACTGTCTTGGGAATATGATGATAAAGAACCCACTGTCAGAACCAGATCAAGAAGAAAAGGAAAATCCAGAAAAGAGTGCAAAAGAGGTACCTACAAAAATATAGAAGAGCAGATGACCCTGTACTATCCTGTAGAAATGGCACACCTTGTAGCTTGAGACAAAACCTACCCCAATCAAGCACAGTGATGTACATCTGCCATGCAGAAGCTAAGCACAAGATCCTCTCCATAGCCGAAATCACAACTTGTGAATATGAAGGGGTTATACCGACACTTCTGTTACACAGCCATCCTAAATATAGGTTCAGGGCTGTGAATGACATCTTTTTCCAGCCACTACCAGGATCACCACGTAAACCCCATAACCTGGAACAGCCGGAGAAACGGCAAGAATTGATGAAGATGCCTTTTAGAAGAATTAAGGAGGAAGAAATGCATTCAACAAAAGAAGAGAAATTTTCTTCCACCCATAGTTGCTGTTGGAAACTACCAACTATTGACTGTGGGAACAACCCATATCAACTTATAAAGGAGTTTCTTAGTGGTTCCTACTGCTTCACTGCGGGGGTTGGTTGGTGGAGGTACAAATTCTGCTATGGCAAATATGTTACCACGAGGATAAGGAAAGCAGACGAGGACATGCCAATGCTGCAGCATTTTGGTGGAAAAGAACCAACCCAACCTAGTAAAGCCATGGTGGAGGTGCGGGCCCCGGGGATGGGCCGATGGGGAAAAACAGTACCACTGATAACATGGGGGCGAGGGTATGCTTGTGTCTCCACAGGTCAAGGCTCGCAGTGGATTCCTGCGCGATGGGTCCGACCGGCACTAGCAACGGCCTCCTCCTCCCTTTCTTCATTATCCTTACCGGAACCACAGTGTCAAAAAACAAAAAAGGGGGATATGTTGCAGTCAGCCTGAGGCTGGTGACGGGGAGTGTCTCCTTGGCAGATGGGGGCTGAGCAGGAGAGGCGGGAACTGCAGCCACATGGCTCAGCGCATGACCAGGAAGCTCATGGGACAACCTCGCATGTGGTCGGTGCGTGATCACCTGGCTGATTGGCTGGATGAGTTGCTGGGCTCCATGTGCTGCCCTGGCAGGGTGGGGCTGCTCCGGGGTTGGAAGCTGTATAAGGTGTGTTTAACTCTAAATAAAGGTCTTTGGCTCACCATCACAGAGACCCTGCTCCTCAATGCGCCCACAACACATAGGTTCCTAAAATATATTAAAGTTGTATAGTTTACATGTTTACATTGACATATATATTAGCATATTCCTTACAGTCTCTAGAAGGATGTTATTGCAGATTGTTTTACAAGTGGCTTTTTTTGTGAACTTATGAATAATCGTGGTAGCCCTTTAGTACAGAAAACCTGTGCAAATATTAAATAATTCCACGGTGGAAAGAAGAAAAGGTAAAGAATGGGAAGGTAGTGTGAACTTCTACAGATAGAACAGTAGCTATAGCTTGCTCCAGTTTTCTGTCTTTGGTATTAGATTGTCAGAATCTTTCCTGTGGTCTGTGGAGCCTCTCATGACAGTATTTGCTTGGAATTTTTTAATTTTCTCTCACTTAATCTACTACTTCATTAAAAATAGGAGATTCTGGTGTCTGGGGCTTGAAAAAGATCTTTGCTTTGTTGGAACTGTTGGAACGACTGCAGAATGGACCTGCTGGGCAGTGTGGGACTGCAGAAGAAGCTATTAGCCTATCTGGAGAGGTACTAATTGAAAGAAAAGTTAATTACTCTGCTTGAAATGTATATTTAGATGTGAACATTCTGTTCTTAGCATAACAAACCTGAAATCTAATTCCATATTAAATGTGAAGTTTTCTTAAACATTTGAAAGCAAGTCTTTCCCAAGTGTTGCTTTTCTTCAGTCATTTAATATGATTACATCGTGTGATAGGAAATATTTAATAATTAAAACTGACTCCTTTAGTCATCTTGGTATTAGCACCTACTGTGGAAAAAAGTATTGTGGGCTGCCATTCTAGGAACAGATTTCTGTCTTAAGGACCTATTTGTTTATGAATGTTTTCTCTGTCTGTAACCTTATGATTTCTTTCTATAATGTATATATAAAAGGTAGTGTCTAGAGCTTGCATGCTTTACTCTCAAAACTTCTACTGAAGTTTAGATCTGTAGAATCTGTGGACCCTTCTGGAAGAAATCTTTGGAGTTTACTGTAAAACAAACAATTTTTATTTTTTTTTAATTTGATGAAAAATTAAAAGCAAGCTTTGGAAGTGTTCTAAATATTTATTAGCTTTTAAGAAAAGCCTACTTGTTAGATTTATGTTGGTGATAACTTTTATGACTTTTCNATGATTTCTTTCTATAATGTATATATAAAAGGTAGTGTCTAGAGCTTGCATGCTTTACTCTCAAAACTTCTACTGAAGTTTAGATCTGTAGAATCTGTGGACCCTTCTGGAAGAAATCTTTGGAGTTTACTGTAAAACAAACAATTTTTATTTTTTTTTAATTTGATGAAAAATTAAAAGCAAGCTTTGGAAGTGTTCTAAATATTTATTAGCTTTTAAGAAAAGCCTACTTGTTAGATTTATGTTGGTGATAACTTTTATGACTTTTCCCCAGTTACTGGAATTGGAGAACAATTTCAATTATTTCCTTCTTTCCTGCTGTTAGTGTATCGTCGGTTGCGACAAAGACGAAGCCCACGTGGCATCTGTGTACTGCACCGTGTGTGCCACTCACCTGTGTGCAGACTGTTCCCAGCTTACGCACTCGATCAAGACCCTGACGAAACACAGACGGGTGCCCCTTGCTGACAAGCCTCACGAGAAGACCATGTGCTCCCAGCATCAAGTGCATGCAATCGATTGAGTTTATTTGCTTGGAAGAGGACTGCCAGGCTATCCCCTTATGTGCTGTGTCTGCAAAGAATATGGGAAGCATCAAGGTCATAAGGTACTGCTTAAGACGTGTTTGTTGTCATGTCATCTGTTAGCTTACATAAATAGTACTTAAAAATTTAAGTGCAGAAAATCGGGAAAGAGGGTAGATGTTTGATACATCTTTTTGGAGGTAACTTCATATTGTTCATTCCTCTATCATTCATTTCGGATAACTGCTATGGTAAAAATACAGGGAGGAAAAATTGTTTCTGAGACCACAGTATGGTTATTTGTACGTTAAGATGGAAAGGGCCTTTATCTGAGGCAGTTTTAAATGTCACTGTGCTGTCAGCAGGTCTGATAATTGTTATTTACTAAGCAAATATTAAATTTGCCCAACCTAGTACAGTCCAACTCTGTTTTTAGATGTGATTATGGGAAATAGCATGTTCACTAGTGTAACTGCTAGATTGCTATCTTTAATCGCGATGTAATGTAGTTAATATATTTTAATTTTCAAATAATTTTAAAATTTTACTTTTCCTTTAAATATATAGGTATACATAATTTTTCCTTCCCTTCCTATACATGTTGTAAAATGGGATGCTTAAGGAAGATGTTTGTTTTGAACTTTGATATGTTACTTTCAGTTAATGGCATTCTGTCTTGGAGCCAGAAGCAAACCAGATTCGTGTATCCATTTTAGACATGGCCCACTGTATAAGAACTTTCACAGAACAAATCTCAGATTACTCCAGGAAATTAGTTGGAATTGTTGAGCAAATAGAAGGAGGAGAACAAATAGTTGAAGATGGAGTTGGAATGGCCCATACTGAACATGTATGCTTTTTCTTTTTCCTGCAAGTGTTGCATATTTCTTTTAGTAGCTTGTGTCTGTCTTTTTTGTTTTGTTTTTTAAATTTTGACTCCTGTGTGTGTCATTTAAGGAAGTTCTTTGTGTGTTTTATATGAGGATTTTTCCTCATATAAAATGTTATCTTTACGAAGTCAGTCAGATTTGAATATACTCGGCACATTTCAATTTTGAGGCTTAAGACCATAAATGGAAGAGGAACTTGTATTCCACCACAGTGTCTTTTTCTCTGTGTGAAAACAGAGATGCACTAGCATGTTATATAACTGCAAGTTATTTTAGTCTTGGGGCTGTTAAGATGCTCTGTGCAACTGAAACTTGAGATGCATACTAGCCAGACAGATATGACTGTGAGTTAGAAATTGGAATAAAATGCAAAATATTGTATTTCTGGGATCAGCTGTCATCCTTAATCAAACTTCCTGTTGATCTCATGACTGTAATGCTGTAGGTGCCCGTGACTGCAGAGAATGCTCGCTTGTGTGTCCGAGCCTATTTTTCTGATCTTCATGAAACCCTTTGTCGTCAGGAGGAAATGGCTCTAAGTGTTGTTGATGCTCATGTGAGAGAGAAGTTGATTTGGCTTAGACAGCAGCAAGAAGACATGACCATCCTGTTGTCACAGGTTTCAACAGCTTGCCTTCATTGTGAAAAGACTTTACAGCAGATAGGCTGGCAAGCTGTAGCATGGGGCAGGAGAGAGGGAACAGTAAATTAAGCTTAGGCTATTAAAAAAAAAAAAAAGAGAGAGAGATGGTTTTCTGCTTTCTTGTTTCTTTCGTAATTTTAAAACACTAATGATACACCATGGAGTATTTGGTATACATGAATGACATAACTATTTACAACAGTATCAAGTTTTCCTATTCCTGGAAATACTGTGGCTGCAGCATGATCCATGTACTTTGGAGTACTCTGGAGTAACATCTAGTCAGTTACGGGGTGAGTTGGAAGAAAGAGAGAAACTGAAGCAAAAAAACCCTACAATACTTCTGGGAGGCATTTTGCAGTTATGACCAGTATAATGTTTGAAAATAGTTTTTATGTGACAGTGATAAAGAATGTGTTCAGATAGCTCTCTGTAGGCCTTGCTGTCTGGATAGTTAATATTTTATTAAATGTGGAAAAAACGTGGCTATTTGATAGTACTGTTATTTACTTACTTTGATGGCAAAAAGTAAACAGTACGTGCAGCAAGAAATGAATTTGACAAATGTATTATACTTTCTTAAAATTGATTTAGTACTAGTGTTTGATTACTTAGTGAAATAGACATTTAACTGGCACTATTTTACATTACCATCATTAGTGCTGGGTGTTAATCTTCTTTCTTTATTAAATATGTTGCTGTGTGCTGCAAAGTGCTGTTTTATTTTAACTGCTGGAGTGAATGATATAAATGATAAAAATATTACTTATGTTTTTCATTGCCCTGTAGTGTAGCTTATATTTTTATTCCTAGAGAACTCAAAGCATCATTTTTAAAAATGGCAGAACTCTTTAGAATTTGCTAGTATTAAGGAAGAATTACATTTGTGATTTAAATAGCATTTTTTGTAAAGGTTAACTTTCCTTAAGAAAATTTGAAATGTTTTATTTCCAGACACCATGTTTGTTTTGGTTTTGATCATATAAAATAAGTTACTAATGGGAGAGGATCCTTTTGTTTTTATCTGTTTTAGGATGACTGCAGAGTAGTGTTGGCCAAACAGGAAATTACAAGACTTCTGGAGACATTACAAAAACAGCAGCAGCAATTTACAGAACTGGCATATCACATCCAGCTGGATGCTAGCATACCTGTCACCTTTACAAAGGTATTCTTAATCTTGTGCAAACATACCTGTCATTTTATGAAGTTCCAAATGTCATTTAAACATAAAGTTCACCATCAGTTACAGCCACAGTGTCTTAACATTTGATGAGGATCTATTGTCACTGTGGTGAAACTGAGGATGTAAATACTTCTATTGATGTTTTTCCTATAGGAAATTGATGCTTTCATGTGGATTAGGTTTAAGTATTATTAGCATTGCTATCAACATCTGTTCTACATGGCTTTCTGTTACAAGTTTTCGTGCCATGTCCTTTTGGGGGGGAAAAAAGGCTTTTTTTTTTTTTTTTTATTCTGTT
>VWPW01012095.1:0-21623 GCA_013389825.1 Crypturellus undulatus | reverse complement strand
TTTTTTTTTTTTTTTTTTTATTCTGTTGCTTTTGCAGCAAAGTAATTCAGAATTAATATGTATGACTTCCATTGTGCAGCTCTTCTCCAGCTTCATCATTAATTGCTGTTCTTAATTACCTGTTCTGAGACCAATTAATAACTAGTGTTCTTAAGTGCCTACATCTTGTCTTTCAGTCTACTTTAGGAATGTGCATGTTTCAGCAGTGTGGTATGAGAAACTTAATTTCTGCCAAATACTTTATTTTGTAACTTCAGTATGTTTTAATTTCCATGCAATTACTGCTTTATCTGCCTCAGGTAGAAAGTGAAGCTTTCAGTCAAGAGATCTATAAATGCAATGTTTTCACTTCTGCTCCTCCTTCCCCTAGTTAGCAGAGGCAAGAGATACCTGGGTGGAGGAGACATCTGTCTGCAACTCTTACTTAAATCTAGGTGTTGGTGCATATGTGAAGCAGCAGGTGCAGTTTTTGCAGAAGATGAATTACATCTCGCGTATTCAAGAAGCTGACTGGTAGCCAAGCCACTCTCCATCATCTTTGAAAGATCCTGGAGAACGGGGGAGGTGCCGGAGGACTGGAAGAAGGCCAATGTCACGCCAGTCTTCAAAAAAGGCAAGAAGGAGGACCCGGGCAACTACAGGCCGGTCAGCCTCACCTCCGTACCTGGAAAAGTGATGGAACGGCTCATACTGGCCGTTGTCTCCAGGCACGTGGAGGACAAGAAGGTGCTCAGGACTAGTCAGCATGGATTCGCGAAAGGGAAATCATGCTTGACTAATCTGATAGCCTTCTATGATGGGATGACTGGCTGGATAGACGAGGGAAGAGCGGTGGATGTCATCTACCTTGACTTCACCAAGGCTTTTGACACCGTCCCTCACAACATCCTCCTGGACAAGCTCCGGAGGTGTGGGCTGGATGAGTGGTCGGTGAGGTGGATTGGCAACTGGCTAGATGGCAGAACTCAGAGGGTGGTGATCAGCGGTGCAGAGTCTAGTTGGAGGCCTGTGTTGAGCGGAGTGCCCCAGGGGTCAGTCCTCGGTCCAGTCCTGTTCAATTTATTTATCAACGATCTGGATGAAGGCACAGAGTGCTCCCTCAGCAAGTTTGCAGATGATACGAAGCTGGGAGGAGTAGCGGATACTCCAGAGGGCTGTGCTGCCATCCAGAGGGACCTGGACAGACTGGACAACTGGGCGGTCAAAAACCTCATGAAATTCAACAAGGCCAAGTGCACAGTCCTGCACCTGGGGAGAAATAACCCCAGACACCAGTACAGGCTGGGGACCGACCTGCTGGAGAGCAGCTCTGCTGAGAAGGACCTGGGCGTCATGGTGGACGACAGGTTGATCATGAGGCAGCAGTGTGCCCTCGTGGCCAAGAAGGCCAATGGCATCCTGGGGTGCATTAAGAGGAGCGTCTCCAGCAGGTCGAGGGAGGTGATCTTACCCCTCTACTCAGCCCTGGTAAGGCCACATCTGGCGTACTGTGTCCAGTTCTGGGCCCCACAGTACAAGAGGGATGTGGAGCTGCTGGAGAGAGTCCAGCACAGGGCGACTAGGATGATCAGGGGCCTGGAACATCTGCCCTATGAGGAGAGGCTGAGGGAGCTGGGCTTGTTCAGCCTGGAGAAGAGAAGGCTGAGAGGGGATCTGATCTGTGTCTATAAGTGCCTCAAGGGAGGCAGTGAGGAGGATGGGGCTGGCCTCTTTTCACTGGTGGTCACTGACAGAACCAGAGGAAATGGCCACAAATTGAAGCATAAAAAGTTCCACGGGAACTCAAGGAAGAACTTCTTGACGGTGAGGGTGACAGAGCACTGGAACAGGCTGCCCAGAGTGGTTGTGGAGTCTCCTTCTCTGGAGATCTTCAAGACCCGCTTGGATGCAGTCCTGTGCCATGTGCTCTAGGTGGCCCTGCGTGTGCAGGGGGGTTGGACTAGATGACCTCTAGAGGTCCCTTCCAACCTTAGGCATTCTATGATTCTATGGTTCTATGATCTCACAGGACAGACTTGCACAATGGAGTGCCCCTCTCAGGCTCCTTCTTTCCCTAGAAGCTGTTAATCTAAATCAGAGAACCTCTATCAGGAATTTGTGAGCATTTGAAAAAAGAAAGTTGTAGCCATCTTGGCTACAGTAGGAGATCTGAAATAGGTCCTGGCTCGGGGTACTCGGAAGTCTTCAAATGTCTTTCCCCGTTTCAGCGTTCCTGGGAAAGAAATGGGGCATCTATTGTTCTGTCCTGTGACAGACTGGGATTCTCATCAAGTCATGTGAGGCCCAGATTTGATGTTTCAAAGGTGCCGAAGCAAATGTCACTTTTTCACAAAAATAGCAGTAGTCATGGAAAAAAGAAAAGGTGAAAACAATTGCTTCAGTCTCTTTTCCTTTTGTGTTTCCTGATATGAAAGGTCTCCTTCTACACAAAGGTCTTTCAGGTCTTTTTACATTGCTATATTTGCACTTTTTTTTTTTCTTCCTTTTTCAATTTTCCCCCATTTCTTGTCATTTCTCAAGGTCTTTTTACAAGAAATGCTTATGGATATTGCAGTAGCCCTAAGGACATTGATTTAAGCTATACTGAGTGTTCTAGCAGTTTCCTGCTTGCTCTGTTGCAGAGGGGAGAACCTCTAGAGCTCAGATGGGGATCACGATGGCCTACAGCTGGCTGTATAAGTGGATCTTATATGTGTGCCACAGGATGTGGATGTCTAGTTGAACCTCACACTGATGCACATTGGTTTTGGACCAAGATAGGTTGCATTATTTTGCACTCTAGAAATAGTATTTCTAACACAAAAAGAAAAAAAAAACGGATGGGGTAAACACAGACTTTTTACATTGTTGCCCAGCACGATGATGCCCAAAAACTCCAGATCTTGCAGGAAAAACAAATGTAATGTGACAGGGGTCTGGTTTCAACTCTTTCATTATGAAAACATTTCAAAGTACTTGAAAGATACATTTCTGGGATATACATATGTTTGTCTTATGATTTATTTTCTGGTGCTTTTTGTTAGTAATGCCGCTTGATCATTTTGTCCTCATGTTCAGTACTCCAGGTAGCTTGATGAATAATAATTCATTGACTACAAATATGAAATTCATTCTCTGTTCTTGCCACCAGCTGAAGCAGGTTACTTTTACACTAAGTTACTGCTCTGTGCTCATCATGTTGCTCTAATGTGCTAAAGGATTGCAAATGGCTTGAGGTGAAGAGACAGAGCTAGGAGCTTCCTGCTAAAAATAATTCTATGAGTGTGGGTGTTAATGCTGCAACAAAACTTGGTGTAAAAGCTCCAAAATCAGTAGGGAATTTTCTGGTCAGAGAGTCCTCGCTAATTGCTGTGAACAGCTTGTAGGATTTTGTGATAAGCAGGAATGTAATCCGTGAAAAAGTGGTTTGTGCTAATGAGCAAATGTGGGGGAGTACAAAAAGTTCTGTAAGCAAACAACGGGACTCAAAAAGGGCATGCCCATTAACTTTAAGAAGGGAAAGGTTCACTGAAGGGAAAAGTTCACTGAGGAAGAAGAGGAGCCTTCATCAAGAAGACCACCAGGGGGGTTTAAAAGATCCCCTAGCAACAAGGAAGGACATGCGCAGAAAAGGAAGAACTTTCGGGAAGGACGTGCGCAGAAAAGAAGGAACTTTCGAGAAACGGAGATAAGAAAGGGATAAAAAAGGTACTTCCACGGGCTATAGGCGCGCCGTTGGTGGAGCAGAGACTCCCCGGCCGCCCAGCGCTGCTTGCTTGCTATTTACAATAAAGCAGACTGGCAAATCAATTGGCTCAGAGGATTTGTCCGTTTATAACATTCTCCTCTCTCCACGGCTGTCGGTGTTGATAATGCCGGCTTTATCTATCGTGCTGGCACCCAACGGTTTTGTCCTGCAACATGAATACAAGCATACCCTCGCCCCCAGGTTATTAGAGGTACTGGGTCTTCCCATTTTTGTGTGTGCAAGTCTTTATATATTACTTTTGCCTGTCCCTCTCTTTGTGGCCCTTTCCTTGTCTGATGATGACGTTCTTTTGGGATCAACCCATGTTCTTCCCAATTTAGAAAACTTAATACATACAGTGCCTTATTTAATGGTCTTGGGGGGTGTACCCTTCACTCCCCCTTTTTTGTTTTTCTAGTATTCTTTTCAGAGCGCCATGAGCACCTAATTCCCATTTCTCGCTTTTCTTTTTAATGACACGCAGGTGTGTTCCACGGGCTGGTGGACGGCCTGGGTGGCCTTGACGTATTTGGTCCACAACAAGTTCGCAAAGGTGGCGCAGCTTCTCCGCAGGAGGGGGCCCACTGATCCACCCACACTGGCTTGCCCGGGAGCCATGTGAGGGTGAGAGTCAGCTGTGCATCAGCAGCTCCTAGGTAAAATGCAGTTGCTCCCCATTGACCAAGAACATCCCGGCCCCAGAGGGTTACAGGAACAGGCAGGATACAGGGGCGTAGAATTGCTACCTGCCCCTCAGGACCTTCAATCAAAATCATATGGGAGCTGACCCACGGAGCTACCGCGCCTCCCACCCCTGTAACTTCCAGGGACGTGGCTTGGGTTGGCCATGTTGGCGGCCAATCTTTCTGTGCAATAATTGTTGCCTCGGCCCCACTGTCCATCAAATCCATGATTGTGCACTTGGCTGCCCCAACTGTCAGCTGGGCGGACCACGTTGGTCGCTGTTTCACTTGTATCTGGGCCAGCCAATAGACCTGGGCTATCGAATTTCCAGCATGCACCTTGTGTGGTGGACATGGTGCCGAGACTTGATCATATATTCCGTGCTTTTTGGGTGAGAGGATTAACAGAGGTGTTACCCAAACACCCGACCCTTCCCATCCCAATACTAGAACTGGTCCCTCTTTTCACTGTGTGACTTGCAAAGGAACCTTTTTGGGATCAGCGGTGGTCCCCTTTACTGTCCTCTCTGCTTCCGCAGCCGTTTCCAGTTGAAGTTCACGGGAGCCGCCATCTCGGGATCTATGTCGGTGGTGTGCATAATTTGTGTCCTCACACAAGCACCCCCCTCCCCCCCACACTGCGCCTCCTGTTTCCCGCCTTAGGCAAAGATCGCCCATCTTGATGAACTAGAGAGCGGCATTGATGTGCATAATGCCTCCCCTTTCCACAGCGAGGGCAGGGTCTCCGTGCCTCTGGGGGCTTATGGCGCACGGACAGTCTTGCTTAAAGTGACCCATCTGTCCGCATGAATAGCAAGCCCCAGAACTCATTGCCGACTGAGTTGTGGCAAAAGATGCATAAGCACTGGTGAACACCTGCAACGGATCGCTCGAGTTATCCTCCATTTCCTGACAGGCTTTAACTAAATCAGTGATGGTCGGAGTCCCTCCAATTCTCTGCTGAACCCCACGGAGTATTTTGCGGCAGGTTTTATTAGCATTTTTCTCCGTCAATTGTTCAAATATCAGCTGTCTAGGTCTGTCCCCGGTCATCTGTCTGCCCACAGAAGCCTTTAGTCGATCTGAAAACTTCACATAAGGTTCTCCTTTTTCTTGCATTACTTTTGAGAAAGGTTCTAAAGCTCTCCCTTCTCTTTCAGCTGGAACAGTTTCCAGCGCCTGGAGGAAAAGTTCTTGTGATTGTATAATTGCCTCAGTCGGACAGCGCATCTGCACTTGGGGCTGCTGGTATACTCCCTCTCCTATTAACATCTCAGTATTAACCCCTTGCAGTGCCGGATTTTGAGAATGTAAATTATGCAAAGATTCTAGGTTAGCCAACTCGCACGCCTCTTGGAGCACAACTGTCTGTTGTACAGGCGTTAATATCATTCAAAACAGCATTTTAAAATCATGAGCAACCAGACGGTTGTCTTCTGCGATTCCTCGAATGAGTGCTAGGGTATAGGATGCCTTTAACCCATATGCTGTCACAGCCTTTCACATTTCCTTAATAATTGTGTATGGAAGCGGAGTGTGTTGGGGCCCATTTGCATTACTGAAAAGCACAGGACACGTGCACATTCCCCGCTCTGCCGCCTTGCCCACATTGATATTACCGTCCTGCAATGCCTCACGCCTAACCGTAGCCCACGGATTCTCGGTTCTTTCCCTTTTACTATCCCCGCCCAGCTCCACAAGTTGTGACAGCAGAACCTCCCTCAATCCACTGTCCAGAGGGAGGGGAGGCTGCATGTGGAGACCCAAGCCTGGAGATGGTGGATAAGTATATGCTGGAGGATAGCAGTCCTCTGCAAAGGTGGCAAAGATAGTGAGGTTTTGAATCACTTGGCGGGGGCGGGGGGGAGCCCGCACTTTGAGCGCCGGAGCTTCCAAAGCTTGCAATTCCGGAGCTGCCAATGCTCAAAATGCTCTGGACCCCTGAGCTTCGGAAGCTCGCACTCCTCCATGCTCCGGAACTTCCGAGGCTCGCGCTCCCGATCGCCGGAAGTTCAGAGGCTTGCACTCTTCTGTGCCCCGGAGCTTCTGAGACTCGCGATACTCCGAGCCCCAGAGATTTCGTGGCTCACATTACTCCGAGCGCCGGAGCTTCCGAGGCTCGCGCCTCTTGGATCGCTGCAGCTTCCGAGGCTCGAACGTCTCCGTGCCCCGGAGCTTCCACGACTCGCACTCCTCCAAGCGCCAGAGCTTCCAAGGCTCGCACTTCTCTGAGCGCCGGAGCTTCCGAGGTTCGCACTCTCAAGCTCCGGAGATTATGAGTCTCGCACTCCTCCGTTTCCCGGAGCTTCAGAGACTCGCACCCCCCATGTGCACCGGGGTTTCCGCATCTCGCACCTGTCCGTGCCTCGGAGCTTCTGAGACTCACGCATCTCTGGGCCTCGGAGCTTCCGCGGCTCGCACTCCTCAGTGCACTGGATCTTCCACGGCTTGCACTTCTCAGAGCGCCGGAGCTTCCGAGGCTCCCACGTCTCCAAGCGCCGGAGCTTCCGAGGCTTGCAATTCTCGGAGCGCTAGAGCTTCCGAGAGTCGAAATGCTCCAGGCCCCCGAGCTTCCGAGGCTCGTACTCCTGAGCGCTGGAGCTTCTGAGACTAGCATTCCTCTGTGCCCTGGAGCAACACTGGCACTTCTCTGTGCCCCGGAGCTTCCGAGGCTCGCACTCTTCAGTGCCCCGGAGCTTTTCGGGCTCACACTTCTCCGAGCGCTGGAGCTTCTGAGGCTCGCGCTCCTCCGAGCGCTGGAGCTTCCTAGGCTGGCTATGCTCAGAGCGCTGGAGCGTCCGAGGCTCGAAATGCTCCAGGCCCTCGAGCGTCTGAGGCTGGCACTCCCAAGCGCCGGAGCTTTGAAGGCTCGCACTTTTCCGTGCACAGGAGCTTCCGAGGCTCACGCTCGTCTGTGCCCTAGAGCTTCCATGACTTGCACGTCTCCATATCCCGGAGGGTCCGAGGCTCACACTCCTGAGCACCAGAGCTTCCCAAGCTCACAGTCCTCTGTGCCCCGGAGCTTCCGAGGCTTGCAATTCTCTGAGCACCGCAGCTCTGGAGGCTGGTACTTCTAGGAGCCTCGGAGCTTCTGAGGCTTGCACTCGTCCTTGCCCAGGAGCTTCCACGGCTCGCACTCCTCCGTGCCCTGGAGCTTCTGCGGTTGGCACTTCTCGGATCGTCGGAGCTCCCGATGCTCACACTTTTCCGTGCCAGAGTTTTGAGCCTCGCACTTGTCTGTGCCCCCGAGCTTCCACAGCTCACACTTCTACGTGCCTGGAAGCTTCCAAGGCTCGCACTCCCCCGTGCACTGGAGCTTCTGCAGCTCGCACTTGTCTGTGCCCCGGCTCTTCCGTGATTCGCAATTCTCTGTGTCCCAGAGCTTCTGCGGCTCGCAATTCTCTGTGTCCCGGAGCTTCTGCGGCTCGCAATTCTCCGTGCCCTGGAGCTTCCGAGGCTCGCAATTCTCAGAGCCCCGGAATTCTGGAGGCTCGCACTTCTCCGTTCCCCTGAGCTTCCCAGGCTCGCACTCCCAAGCGCCGGATCTTCCGAGATTCACAGTCCTCTGTGCCTCAGAGATTCCAAGGCTGACATTTGTCCGTGCCCCCGAGCTTGCACGGCTCACACACCAGAGCGCCAGAGCTTCTGTGGCTGACACTTCTCGGAGCGCCGCAGCTTCCAAGGCTCAAACTCCGGAGCGCCGGAGCTTCCGCGGCTCACACTTCTCCAGGCACAGGAGCTTTCGAGGCTCGGACTCCTCCGTGCCCCGGCGCTTCTGCAGCTGGCACTTCTCTGAGTGCCAGAGCTCCCGACGCTCACACTTTTCTGTGCCAGAGAGTTTCGAGCCTCGCACTTGTCTGTGCCCCAGAGCTTCCAAGGCTCGCACTCCCTCGTGCACTGGAGCTTCCGCAGCTCCCACTTCTTTGAGCGCCAGACCTTCCGAGGCTTGTAGTTATCCGGTCCCCCGAGCTTCCGAGGCTCGCACTTCTCCGTGCCTCGGAGCCTCTGAGGCTTGCACTCCCGAACGCTGGAGCTTCCGAGACTTTCACTTGTCCATGCCCCGCAGCTTCAGTGGCTCGCACTTCTCCAAGCGCCAGAGCCTTCGAGGCTCACACTCCTGAGCACCCGAGCTTCGGAGGCTCACAGTCCTCTGTGTCCCAGAGCTTCTGTGGCTTGCAATTCTCCGAGTTCGGGAGCTTCGGAGGCTCACGCTCCTCCATTTTCCGGAGCTCCCAAGACTCCCACTTCTCCGTGCCCTGGAGATTCCAAGGCTCGTACTCCTGAGCGCCGGAGGTTCTGAGACTCGCATTCCTCCCTGCCCTGGAGCTTCTGAGGCTCACACTCCCGAGCGCCAGAGTTTCCGCAGCTCGCACTTGTCTGTGTCCCGGAGTTTCCGCAGCTCGCGCTTCTTGGTGCCCCGGAGCTTCCGAGACTCGCAGTCCTCCGTGCCCCGGAGCTTCCACGGCTCGCAATCCCTAGTGCCGGAGCTTCCAAAGCTCGCACTTCTCCGTGCCCCGGAGCTTCCGAGACTCGCAGTCCTCCGTGCCCCGGAGCTTCCACGGCTCGCAATCCCTAGTGCCGGAGCTTCCAAAGCTCGCACTTCTCCGTGCCCCGGAGCTTCCGAGGTGCGCGCTCCACCGTGCGCTGGAGTTTTGGCGGCTCGCACTTCTCCGTGCCTTGGAGCTTCCGAGGCTCACAGTCCCGAGTGCCGGTGCTTCCGAGGCTCACACTACCCCGAGCACCAGAGCTTCCAAAGTTCACACTCCTGAGCGCCAGAACTTCCGCAGCTCGCACTTGTTCGTGCCCGGAAACTTCCGCGGCTCTCACTTCTCCGTGCCCCGAAGCTTCCGAGAGTCACACTCCCAAGGGCCGGAGCTTCCGAGGCTCTCACTCCTCCCTGTCCAGGAGCTTCCGAGGTTCGCACTTCTCAGTGCCCCAGAGCGCTCATGACTCGCACTTCTCGGAGCACCGGACCTTCCTAGGCTCGCACTTCTCTGAGCCCCCCAGTTTCCGAGGCTCGCACTACTCCGGGCCCTGGAGCCTCCGAGGCTCACAGTCCCGAGCGCTGGACTTTCCGAGGCTTGGACCTCTCCGTGCCCCGGAACATACATGGCTCTCACTCTTCCGTGGCCCTGAGGTTCCGCGGCTCACAATTCTCCGAGCGACGGAGCTTCTGTGGCTCTCACTTCTCCAAGCCCCGGAGCTTCCGTGGCTTGCATTTTTCCGGACCCTGGAACTTCCGAGGCTTGCAGTCCGCAGCGCCGGAGCTTCCCTAGCTCGCACTTCTGTGAGCCTCGGGGATTCCGAGGCTCGTACTCCTCCGAGCACTGGAGCTTCCGCGGCTCGCACCTCTCCATGCCGCAGAGCTTCCGTGGCTCATACTTCTCGGTGCCCTGGAGCTTCCGAGGCTCACAATTCTCTGAGCCCTGAAGCTTGTGAGACTCAGACTTCTCCGAACCCTGGAGCTTCCGAGGTTCGCCCTCCCAAGCACTGAGTTTCTGCGGCTCACACCTCTCCATGCCCCAGAGCTTCCGTGGCTCGTACTTCTCGGTGCCCTGGAACTTCCGAGGCTCACAATTCTCTGAGCCCTGAAGCTTGTGAGACTCAGACTTCTCCGAGCCCTGGAGCTTCCAAGGTTCGCACTCCCAAGCGCTGAGTTTCTGCGACGCGCACTTCTCCATGCCCCGGAGTTTCCGAGTCTCAAACTCCTGGGTGCTGGAGTTTCCGAGGCTCACACTTATCCGAGCTGCATCGGGTCAATGGCTCGCAACTCTCTGAGCCCCGGAGCTTCTGAGTCTCGCACTTCTCGGAGCCCCGGAGCTTCCGCAGGTTGCACTTCACGGAGCCACGAAGTTTCCGTGGCTTGTACTCCCGAGCATTGGAGCTTACAAGGCTCGCATTCCCGAGCACCAGAGCTGCCCTGCCTCGCATTTCTCCGAGCCCCGGAGCTTCTGAGGCTCGCACTCCCCAGCGCTGGAGCTTCTGAGGCTCACACTTCTCCGAACGCCAGAGTGTCGAAGGTTCGCACTTCTCCGAGCCCTGGAGCTTCCACGGCTCGCAGTCCTCCGTGTCCCGGAGCTTCCAAGGCTTGCAATCCTGAGCGCCGGAGCTTCCGAGGCTCACACTTCTCCATGCCTCGGAGCTTCCGAGGCTTGCACACCCAACGCCAGAGCTACCCTGCCTCGCTCTTCTCCGAGCCGTGGAGCTTCCGAGCCTCGCGCTCCTGAGTGCCGGAACTTCCACAGCTCACACTCCTCAGTGCACTGTATCTTCCGTGGCTCGCACTTCTCAGAGCGCCCGAGTTTGAGGCTCCCCCTTGCTGAGCCCAAGCGCTTCTGAGGTATGCAATTCTCTGAGCGCCGGAGCTTCCGAGGCTCGCACTTTTCTGTGCCAGAGAGTTTTGAGCCTCGCACTTGTCCGTGCCCCGGAGCTTCCAAGGCTCACACTCCCTCGTGCACCAGAGCTTCCGAGGCTCGTAGTTATCCAGGCCCCCGAGCTTCCGAGGCTCGCACTTCTCCATGTCCTGGAGCTTCTGTGGCTCGCAGCCCCGAGCGCCAGAGCTTCTGCGGCTTGCGCTTCTCCAAGCACCTGAGTTTCCAAAGCTCACACTTCTCGGTGCCACGAAGCTTCCAAGGGTCACACTCTCGAGCACCGGATCTTCCGAGGCTCGCGCTCCTCCGTGCCCCAGAGCTTCCAAGACTCGCACTCCTCCGTGCTCCGGAACTTCCGAGGCTCGCGCTCCGGAGCACTGGAGCTTTTGAGGTTTGTACTCCTCTCTGCCCCAGAGTTTCCACAGCTCGCACTTCTCCGAGCCCCAGAGCTCCCGGGGCTCACATCCTCTGTGCCCCGGAGCTTTGGCAGCTCGCACTTCTAGGAGTGACGGAGCCCACACTGAGAGGTACAGAAAGAGTTAAAACTTAAGCACGCAGTTGCAAGGCCAAGGAAACCATAAAGCTTCTGCATGACTCAGATAGATAGAACATTAAGATAGGAACGCAGAAGTGGTAAAAATTAGGCTAACAGGATACAGGTGCAAGGAAGTACATGACTAGAGTTGCCACTATAAGCAGATTAAAGAACATAACTTAGAAAGAGTTAAAAGCTAATGCTTGCTTCATGCTTCTTGCTTCTGTAAATTGCTTGCTTATCTTAGCCTGCTTGCACAATACAACGCAGACTAGAAGACGAAAGATTTTGCAAAGATTGACAACTTTAGGCTCAGCAAAGTAAAACACCCCCCCCTCACGGCAGACTGAGACTAATGTATATGTAACCCCGCCTCTGAAATGTATAAAAACTGAACGCACGGCAATGACGGGGACCACTGGCGGAACCCCTGTGTGGGATGAGCCCGGACCCCAGCTATCTGGTAAACTCTTATTATCTTGCTGCTATTAAATTTGTGAATTGAATCAATGGTCGTTGTCTCCTTTCTTCCGTATTCGGAAAATGGACCTAACAACACTTCTCCATGGCAGAGCGTTTACGAAGCTTGCAATTCTCTGAGCCCCAGAGCTTCCGTGGCTTGAATTCCCAAGCGCCGGACCTTCCAAGGCTCGTCCTTCTCCGAGCCTTGGAGCTTCTGAGGCTTGCAATTCTCGGAGCGCTGGAGCCTCTGAGGCTCACACTCCTGAGCACCTGAGCTTCCGAGGCTCACAGTCGTCTGTGCCACAGAGCTTCTGTGGCTTACAATTCTCCGAGCACGGGAGCTTTGGAAGCTCACACTCCTCCATTCTCCGGAGCTCCCAAGACTCCCACTTCTCCGTGCCCCTAAGATTCCGAGGCTCGTACTCCTGAGTGCCGGAGTTTCCGCAGCTCACACTTCATAGAATCATAGAATGCCTAAGGTTGGAAGGGACCTCTAGAGGTCATCTAGTCCAACCCTCCTGCACACGCAGAGCCACCTAGAGCACATGGCACAGGACCGCATCCAAGAGGGTATTGAAGATCTCCAGAGAAGGAGGTTCCACAACCTCTNAAGATCTCCAGAGAAGGAGACTCCACCACCTCTCTGGGCAGCCTGTTCCAGTGCTCTGTCACCCTCACTGTCAAAAAATTTTTCCTTAAGTTCCTGTGGAACTTTTGATGCTTTAGTTTCTGGCCATTGCCTCTAGTCCTGTCGGTGGCCACCATTGAAAGGAGGCCAGCCCCATCCTCCTCATTGCCTCCCTTGAGGTACTTATAGACACTGATCAGATCCCCTCTCAGCCTTCTCTTCTCCAGGCTGAACAAGCCCAGCTCCCTCAGCCTCTCCTCATAGGGCAGACATTCCAGGCCCCTGATCATCCTTGTGGCCCTGCGCTGGACTCTCTCCAGCAGCTCCACATCCCTCTTGTACTGGGGGGCCCAGAACTGGACACAGTACTCCAGGTGTAGCCTCACCAGGGCTGAGTAAAGGGGCAGGATCACCTCCCTCGACCTGCTGGAGATGCTCCTCTTAATGCATCCCAGGACCCCATTGGTCTTCTTGGCCACGAGGGCACACTGCTGCCTCATGGTCAACCTGTTGTCCACCATGACACCCAGGTCCTTCTCTGCAGAGCTACTCTGCAGTAGATCAGTCCCCAGCCTGTACTGGTGTCTGGGGTTATTTCTCCCCAGGTGCAGGACCCTGCACTTGGCCTTGTTGAATTTCATGAGGTTTCTCACCACCCAGTTGTTCAGTCTGTCCAGGTCCCTCTGGATGGCAGTGCAGCCCTCTGGGGTATCAGCTACTCCTCCCAGCTTCGTATCATCTGCAAACTTGCTGAGGGAGCACTCTGTGCCTTCATCCAGGTCATTGATAAATAAATTGAACAGGACTGGACCAAGGACTGGCCCCTGGGAGACTCTGCTCAACACAGGCCTCCAACTAGACTCTGCACCGCTGATTACCACCCTCTGAACTCTGCCATCCAGCCAATTCCCAATCCACCTCACCATCCACTCATCCATCCCACACCTCCAGAGCTTGTCCAGGAGGATGTTGTGAGGGACGGTGTCAAAAGCCTTGGTGAAATCAAGATAGATGCCATCCACCGCTCTCCCCTCATCTATCCAGCTGGTCATCCCATCATAGAAGGCTATCAAGTTAGTCAAGCATGATTTCCCCTTGGTGAATCCATGCTGACTAGTCTTGAGCACCTTCTTGTCCTCCATGTGCCTGGAGACAACAGCCAGTATGAGCTGTTCCATGTACTTGCAGTACTCCGTGCCCCGGAGCTTCCACAGATCGCAATCCCGAGTGCCAGAGCTTCTGATGCTCGCAGTTCTCTGTGCCCCGGAACTTCCGTGGCTCGTACTCCTCAGTGCCCCAGAGCTTCTGGGGTTCGCAATTCTCCGAGCCCTGAAGCTTGCAAGTCTCAGACTTCTCCATGTGCCGGAGCTTCCGAGGTTCGCACTTCTACGAGCCCTGGAGGGTCAATGGCTCACAGTTTTCCGAGGCCCGGAGCTTCCGAGACTTGTAGTCCTCCGTGCCCCACAGCTTCCGCATCCCGCACTCCTCCATGCCCCGTAGTTTCCGAGGCTCGCAATTCTCCCAGCCCTGAAGCTTGCAAGTCTCAGACTTCTCCGTGCGCCAGAGCTTCCGAGGTTCACACTACTGAGGGCTGGAGTTTCCGAGAGTCGCACTTATCCAAGCCACAGAGGGTCAATGGTTCGCAATTCTCCGAGCCACAGAGGGTCAATGGTTCGCAATTCTCTGAGACCCGGAGCTTCTGAAACTCGCACTTCTCCGTGTCCCGGAGCTTCCGAGGTTTACACTCCCCAGCGCCGGAGCCTCCGCAACTCACGCTTCTCTGAGATTCACACATCTCTAGGCCCTGAAGCTTCCACGGCTCACACTACCGAGCCCCGCAGCTTCAGAGGCTCGCATTCCTCAGTGCACTGTATCTTCCGCAGCTCACACTTCTCGGAGCGCTGGAGTTTCCGAGGCTCGCCCTTGACAAGCCCCAGCGCTTCTGAGGTACGCAATTCTCTGAGCGCTGGAGCTTCCAAGGTTCGCACTTCTCTAAGAGCCAGAGCTTCAGCGGCTTGCACTTCTCCATGCCCGGGAGCTTCTGAGGCTTGCACTTCTATGAGCCCTGGAGGGTCAATGGCTCGCAGTTTTCCGAGCCTTGGAGCTTCTGAGACTCGCACTTTTCCGAGCCCCGTAGCTTCCGTGTCTCGCACCTCTCCATACCCCGGAGCTTCCAAGGCTTGTAGTCCTCCATGTCCCGGAGCTTCCGCAGCTCGCGCTCCTCCATGCCCCGGAGCTTCCGAGGCTCGCAATTTTCCAAGCCCTGGAGCTTGCAAGACTCGGACTTCTCCGTGCGCTGGAGCTTCCGAGACTCGTACTCCTGAGCAACGGAGTTTCCGCGACTTATACTTCTCAGAGTCCCGAAATTTCTGAGGCTCACACTTCTCTGAGCCCCGAAGTTTCCGCGTCTCAAATGCCCAAGCGCTGGAGTTTCCGAGGCTTGCACTTTTCCCAGAGCCGGACCTTCCGAAGCTCGCAATTCTCCAACCTCTGTAGCTTCTGAGAGTCGGACTTCTCTGTGCCCCAGAGCTTCCGAGCCTCGCACTCCCGAGCCCCGGAGCTTCCGCGACTCGTATTCCTCAGAGCGCCGGAGTTTCCACGGCTCACACTTCTCCATGCCCCCCAGATTCTGAGGTTCTCACTACTCCACGCCCCGGAGCTTCCGAGGTTCTCACTTCTCCGAGCCCCAGAGCTTCCGAGGCTCGCACTCCTCAGTGCACTGCATCTTCCATGGCTCGCACTTCTCGGAGTGCCCAAGTTTCCGAGGCTCACCCTTGACGAGCTCCAGTGCTTCTGAGGTACGCAATTCTCCAAGTGCCGGAGCTTCCGCAGCTCGCACCTCTCCATGCCCCAGAGCTTCTGAGGCTCGCAGTCCTCTGTGCCCTGGCGTTTCCACGGCTCCTACTCCCAACCGCTGCAGCATCCACAGCTGGCACTTCTTGGAGCCCCGGAGCTTCCACGGCTCACACTTCTCCGAGCACCGGAGCTTCCGAGGTTCGCACTTCTCCAAGTCCTGGAGCTTCCGCGGCTTGCGCTCCCGAGTGCTGGAGTTTCCATGGCTCACACTTCTCTGAGCCTTGGAGCTTCCACGGCTCGCACTCCCCCATGTCCTGGAGCTTCTGAGGCTCAGAGCCCTCCATGCGCCTTAGCTTTCGCGACTCGCACTTCTCCGTGCCCTGGAGCTTCCGAGGATCACACTTCTCCAAGGCCCGGTGCTTCTGAGGCTCGCACTCCCCAGCGCTGGAGCTTCCACAGCTCGCACTGCTCTGAGCCCCGGAGATTTCTCGGCTCCCACTCCTCCGCAACGCGGGGCTTCCAAGGCTCACAATCCTTTGAGCCCTGGAGCATCTGCGACGCGCACTTCTTGGAGCCCCGGACACTCCACGGATCGCACTCCTCCGTGCCCCAGAGCCTCCATGGATCACACTTCTCCAAGCCCGGGAGCTTATGAGGGTCACACTTCTCAGAGCGCCGGAGCTTCCGATGCTCGTACTACCCCATGCACCTGACGTTCCGAAGCTCCCACTCCTACGGGTCACGGAGCTTCTGGGACTCCCACAACTCTGGGCCCAAAAGATTCTGCGGCTGCCACTCCTCCGGACCGCAGAGCCTCCATCACTCCCACACCTCGGGGCCACGGAGCTTCTGAGACTTGCACTTCTCAGAGCACCGGAGCTTCCGAGGCTTGCACTCCCCCGCGCTCCCAAGCTTCCGCGGCTCCCACTCCTCCGAGTCGTGGAAGCTTCGTGGCTCCCACTCCTCCGGGTCCCGGAGCTGCCACGGTTCACAATCCTCCATGCCCTGGAGCTTCCAAGGCTCACAGTCCTCGGTGCCTGGGTGCTTCCGAGGCTCGCACTCCTTTGTGCACCAGAGCTTCCGATGCTCGCACTCCCTCGTGCACCGGAGCTTCCATGGCTCGCACTGCTCTGAGCACCAGAGCGTCCGAGGCTCGCACTCCTCTGTGCCCAGAAGTTTTGCAGATCGCAATTCTCCGAGCGACGGAGCTTCTGCAGTTCGCATTCATCTGTGCAGTGGAGAGTCCGCGGCTCGCACATGTCTGAGCATCGGAACTTCCACGGCTCACACTTCTCCGAGGCCTGGAGTTTCAGAGGGTCACACTCCCATGACCAGGAGCTGCTGTGGTTCGCACTCCTCCGAGCCCCCGGAGCTGCCAAGGGTCACCCTCCCATGACCGGGAGCTTCCGAGGCTTGCACTTCACTGAGCCCTGGAGCTTCCGTGTCTCCCACTCCTCCAGGTCATGAGGCTTCCGAGACTCTCAATGCTGCGGGCACCGGAGCGTCCGAGGTTTGAACTTCTCCGAGCGTCAAAGCATTCACGGCTCGCACTGCTCCTAGCCCTGGACCTTCCGAGGTTGGCAATTCTCCGAGCTCTGGAGCTCGCATGGCTCCCACTCCTCCGAGCCCCGGAGCTCGCGTGGCTTCCACTCCCGACTGCTGCAGTTTCAGCGGCTGGCACTTCTTGGAGCCCCGGACATTCCGCGGCTTGCGCTGCTCCGAGCACCAGAGCTTCTGAGGTTCACACTTCTCCGAGGCCCGGAGCGTCCGCGCCTCTGAATCCCAAGCGCTGGAGCTTCCAATGCTTGCGCTCATCCGTGCCCCAGAGATTCCGAGGCTCCCACTCCTCCGAGCGCTGGAGCTTCCGATGCTCGTACTACCCCACGCACCTGACGTTCCGAGGCTCCCACTCCTACGGGCCACGGAGATTCCGTGGCTTGCACACCTCCAGGCCCCCGAGCTTCCGCGGTTGACACTCCTCTGGACCGTGGAGCTTCCGTGGCTCCCACACCTCCAGGCTGCGGAGCTTCTGAAGCTCCCATTCCCCCGTGCACAGGAGCTTCCTAGGCTCGCACTCCTCCGAGCGCCGGAGCTTCCACGCCTCCCCCTCCTCCAGGCCTAAAAGATTCCGTGGCTGCCACTCCTCCAGGCTGCAGAGCCTGTCGCCCCCACACCTCGGGGCCACGGAGCTTCTGAGGCTCGCACTCCCCTGCACCCCTGAGCTTCTGCGACTCCCACTCCTCCAGGTCGCGGAAGCTTCGCGGCTCCCACTCCGTGCCCTGGAGCTTCCAAGGCTCACAGTCCTTGGTGCCCGGGTGCTTCCAAGGCTAGCACTTCTCCGAGTGCGGGAGCTTCCAAGGGTCACCCTCCCATGACCGGGAGCTTCTGAGGTTTGCACTTCACCGAGCCCTGGAGCTTCCATGGCTCCCACTCCTCCAGACCATGGAGTTTCTGAGACTCTCAATGCTGTGGGCACCGGAGCGTCCGAGGCTTGAACTTCTCCGAGCGCCAAAGCGTCCATGGCTCGCACTGCTCCTAGCCCTGGACCTTCCGAGCCTTGCAATTCTCCGAGCCCCGGACCTTGTGTGGCTCCCACTCCCGACCGCTGTAGTTTCTGCAGCTGGCACTTCTTGGAACCTTGGACATTCCACATCTTGCGCTGCTCCGAACACCAGAGCTTCCGAGGTTCGCACTTCTCCAAGTCCTGGAGCTTCCGCGGCTCCCACTCCTCCAGGGCACAGAAGCTTTGCGGCTCCCACTCCTCCGAGGCTGGAGTTTCCACAGTTTGCACTCCTCCGAGGCCGGAATGTCCACTGCTCGCAAATCTCGGAGGGCTGGAGTGTCCGAGGCTCGCACTTCTCCAAGCGCTGGAGTGTTTGCGGCTCACACTCCTTCGAGGGCCAGAGGTTCCACGGCTCCTACTCCTCCGGGCCCCGGAGCTTCCGAGACTCCCAATTCTCCCAGCCTTGGGGCATCCGCAGCTCGCCCTTCTTCAAGCCCAGGATCTTCTGAGGCATGTCCTTCTCCGTGCCCCGGAGCTTCCGCGGCTCGCACTTCTCCGAGCGCCGGAGTGTCCACGGCTCGCACTCCCCCGTGTCGGAGCGTCTACGGCTCGGACTTTTCCGTGGTCCGGAGCTTCTGCAGTTTACACTTCTCCAAGCGCCGGAGCTTCCGCGACTTGCAAATCTCAGAGGGCCGGAGCGTCCGAGGTGCACGCTTCTCCAAGCGCCAGAGTGTCTGTAGCTCCTGCTCCTCTGGGCCCCCGTGCTTCTGCGGCTGCCACACCTCTGGGCCGCGGAGTTTCCAAAGCTTGCACTCCTCCGAGAGCCGGAGCTTCCGCGGCGCGCAAATCTCGGAAGGCTGGAGCATCCGAGGCTTGCACTTCTCCGAGCACTCAAGTGTTCGCGGCTCACACTCCTCTGAGGGCCGGAGGAGTGCGGCTCCCACTCCTCCAGGCCCCAGAGCTTCCGAGACTCGCAATTTTCCATGCCCTGGAGCACCCACAGCTCGCACTTCTCCCAGCCCAGGACCTTCTGCAGCTCGCACTCCTTCGAGCGCTGGAGTGTCCGTAGCTCGCACTCCTTTGCGGGCCCCGGCGCTTCCAGGGCTCGCACTGCTCTGGACGCCAGAGCGTCCGTGGCTCGTGCTTCCCCCGGGCCCCTGATCTTCCACAGCTCCCCTCCCCCCAGGCCGCCGCGGCTCCCCCTTTTCGGTGCCGCGGAGCTCCATGTCTGGTAATTGCCGTCATTCTCCTTAAGTACAGTAAACATCTATATTAAACAATATACATACACACAGACAGAGACTTACAATATGAACATACTTTAAACTTTCAACCCAGCAGCAAATCTCCACACATACTTAGGAAATAAAGAATTCAAATGAGACTAATCAGATCTTAAAAATAGCCTGAAGAATTAAAATTAAAATAAATAAATAAAGGGGGGGGGGGGGTAGCTGTGCATTACCTAATAGGCATACTGTAGTACTTAGACCTCAGACAAAGGAAAAAAATACATAGGTATCTAACAAAATTGTTCAAAGATCAACAATTTATTTTTACATCATTATGATTTTTTTAGAAAGAGAAGCCTATCAATGCAAAAAAAAAAAAATCAAGAACCGTTTTGCAATACAGCTAATCTAAATTAGTAAGAATTAATGTTTGATTAGAACAATGTAAACACCAAGGAAGAACAGGAAAACCTTTCTGTAAGAAAAACATAGCAATGAAGCTTAATTTTCAGAAACAGGTGATTAATCTAGGTGAAGGTAAGTAAATTCAAATAAATAGATAAAAATCCCCCCCCCCCCCAAAAAAAAAGCAAGACTGAACTCACACTCAGAGATTCAAAGACTCTCATGAGCTTCCCCATCAAGAACCGTAAAATTCTAACTTTTCTGCCAGACCCAGGAGGAACCATTTTCTTGCTGTAAAGTGAAAAACTTATACTGGACAGGTAAGCCTTGCATTTAGCAAATTCATATAAATCAGTGTCCATTTTATGCTCCCAGTTCACATTCTTGTGAAATTTATATTCATGAGGAGTACCAGTCCAGTGCTCAATCATTCCAGATTTGTCAGAAGACACTACTACTATGTAGATAGGGTCCAACCGTATCTGAGTAAGAGAGGTTGTATGCACTTTATCAAAAACATGAAGCGGCTCATGATTTCCTCGTCCATCATATATGAATATTTTTCCTGTGCTCTTCTCAGATGTGGCAACAGAAGAGATGGCATCTCCAGGGCAATATACCAATTCACATTGGCTAGGACAGTAGCTGCAACAGAGGGGAAGGAAAGAAAGTAAAGAGAAGAAAGAAGGATTGGTTTTACTTAGGTGAGAAATGAATTACACTCTCAACTTAAGAAGCACAATTTGAACCTTACTAGTCTTGCTAATATCTGACCTGCTAAATTTGAATGGTGTTACAGTCAAACTGTTCCAAGCAACACAAATCAGTGAATGCATCAGTTAGTTAGCCAACCTCTCTTGTTCCCACATTGTTTCATAAAGAGGCTGCGACAGAGAGCTGACATAGAAGAACATGGGTAAAAAAGAAGAAAAGGGATGGAAATCCAAAATAACAGCACCAGCAGGATTAGTGATTGGGCAGTAATCTTTATGACTCAATAACATTTCTCTTCTGCCTGGAAAGTGGTAAGCCATTCAATGCACATGAAGACAAACACACTTTTGCCACCTACTTAAAGCAAAGCGCAGCTTGATATAATAATCAAAACACAAACTTATTAACAAGGATTCTGTGATACTAAGACAACCAGGCTGTAGGTGTTCTGAATGAATTTAAGAATAAATGCATTTGCTACTAGCATCAAAGTTGTAACATAAAATAGAGTCTCTACGCAAAGATTCTGAGAATCAAAACCATATGACAGGCCATAAAGGCAGGATAGAAACTCCATAGAAAAATCTTCTTTAGCATCCTTTCACAGAACAAATAAACACTAAGAGCTGACAGATACTAATCATTTGGATTTTTAACACTTGTCTGGCAAAAAATTCTGAGAAGGAAGGACAATTTGAAGCTTTCTTTGGAAAAGGGATGGTTCCAGTAGCAAAACCAGAACTTTTGATGAGGCTCACTAAAAGGATAGGAGGCAAAACAATTGTAGTGTGATGTCCCATTGCTCTGTGTGCTGTTACCCAAACTTCAATTGCAAAAGAAAAAAAAAAAAAGGAAAGAAGTTATAATGCACTTCCACACTGCCGTTGAGCAGTAATTTGCATTAAGACAGTACAATTAATGCTGTGAAGAAAATGAACTTTAAACAAATTACTGTGACAGTTGTTTAAACAGGCACTCTCAGTCCTGAAAAAGCAAACAAATATTTTAAGATACTCTCAGCTAATCCATAAAAGGTCAATAGCCTGAATTTAAGAAATATTAATTTTTATTTTTATTTTTTATATATATTTTAGTATTAATTTGCTACTCTTTAGGTTTGGTTTGACAGCAGATTATTAAAGATATATCTCAGGACCAACTGTAAGAGGTCCGCCACCGGCCGGCTAATAAAGCTTGCTTTTAAAACCACCAGGTTGAGCGTGCGGGTGATTACTGGGATTACGGACTAACATGCCCTCCCTTTCGCCTTCTTTTTTCCCCTCAAGGTTTTTCTTTTCAGGCCTGTCTTTGCTCTCCTTTCTTGTCTCTGAGCTTTCCCCGGTGTTCTGTACTGAATTTGAACGTAATTTAAACATCGTTTTCCTGAAGTTTGCCTGTTCCCATGAGACCTCAATTAGAGGTCTCTCTTGTATGGTCTCTTCTGGCTCCAGCAAATTAAATTGACACCCTTTGGTATGCAGATACTCCTTATTCATGGCGGAAAATTGAGAACTTTCTAGAAGGTTTGAAAGAGTGAAACTGCCGCGTGCTCTTATCCCATCCGTGG
>VWPW01012093.1:11584-24520 GCA_013389825.1 Crypturellus undulatus | reverse complement strand
TCGCAGAGTAATAGTTGTACAAGCCGAACTCTTTTCCCATTGGATCAGGCTCCTTTATGCAGTATAGATTTAATAGTAGGTGCTGTCTGATTTGTGCCCACATGAAANAGTTTTAACTCCAAAGCCACATTTTGACCATCATTGGGCCTTAGACTGCAACTGAAGAAGGTTTTTTGGCTGTCGCAGAGTAATAGTTGTACAAGCCGATCTCATTCCTATTGGATCGGGCTCCTTTATGCAGTATAGAATTCATAGTAGGTGCTCTCTGATTTGTGCCCACATAAAAGAAACCTTGTGCCTTCATGTCTTTTTTGCCTTTCTCTTGTTAAAATATAAGAGTAGGAGTTAGATAGTCTGGTTACCGTTGTTGTCTCTGCAGTGAAGTCAGTTTGCTTTTCCATGCTGCTGTTTTTTTTAATTACATTGTATCATTTTCTCTCCTTCCTGTGGTGTAATAGCAGGAGGAATGCAATAATGGGTATTAATGTGTTCTTTGCCCATAAAACGCTCCCTGGCTTTCCACATGGGGAGAAACGTGAAGGGTTTGTATTGGCCAAAGTAGCCAGTGATGTTGTTCCCCTACGACCACATGAAGCGGTGGTGCAGGTGCAGAGCAGATGAGACCGACCTTGTAGTTTGACGTTTTGCTTGGTGTCTGACTCAAGGCAGGACTTCCAGAGACCTAGGGCTTTTGTGTGTTGAAACGTCACCAGTTATGAATTATTGTGCACAATTAAACCTCTAAATTATCCTTTTGTGTGGATGAACCATTGCTGTTCCTAGGGGAATTTCTTGAGGTTTTGTTGGTATGTTGCTATTTTATTTGCTTTTGCTTTCCCACAGCTCTTCGTTTCTGGATTCTCTTCTTTATGTTCAGTTTTCTTTGTTGAAATAACTTCTGGGGGGACTTTGGATTTTGGCCTTTTGAATGGCCAAGAAGCCTGAAGACATACTCCTTATAAAGCTGCTTTTTGGTTTAATACTCTCTTTGTAAAAGAGCAAAGTCTCGAACTGTGAAAATGTATGTAGCAATAGATGTGAAATTGTAGAAAGTAGGGCTGGAGAAACAGTGAGAGGTTGTCTTTTCTCTTCCCTTGAGCAAAGATCAAGCAGCTTTGGAGGTCCCAAGAAAACAGCAAATGTTTCATTTGGAGTTTACCAGCTCCATGTCTTTTTAGCATTCAGCCTCTTGAAATAATGATAATTAACATTGCTCTTTCATTACATCATTGCATCTTCCCTTTTATACCAGAGTTCTCATCCCAAATGTTGAATAGACAGCACCAAGTTGCTGCTGTTGTCATGCAGGGAACGTAAATAAGAGCTTTGTGTTTCTGTGGGAAAATCTTTGGTCAGGCAAAGCTTTAGAGACTATTTCGTGGGGAAACAGGAAGATCTCCTGGGGCAAGTTTGAACATATTGTTGTTAGGGGCTTAGGTTATTTATTTAAATGATAAATATTATAATGCATCTGAGTTTACAAGCATGTAATATACAAATGCCATGTTTGATTCAATTGTTATCATTATCCAGGGTGTTCATGGAGTCCCCCAGAATCCCGAGGAGCTCATAAACTTTCGGCAGAAGTCTGAGAAAGCATTGAGGAACCAGGTTCACACCACACCAAAGGATCTGTCTGTAGCCAATGGGACTTCCCACTCCTCCCTCACAAGGAAGGACCTGAGAGTGGACCACGAATCCAAGTCCAGACTGAGAAGAAGTGGTTGGACTTGTAAGGAATGTTCGCAGTGGATCCCCGATCGGGAAACCTATGTGTCCCACATGAAGAGAAACCATGGAAGGGTAAGGGCACAAATGAAGCACTTGAGCTACATAACAAGATCCTTTTAGTAACAGAATCCAATAATGATTAATATTTGGGGCAAAAAGAAAATGAGAACATGTCTGTCAGCTCAGTGAGGAGTGTGAGAAGGGCCAGAAACAAATAATGAGGTAACGTATTGTAGGCCCACTTTATGTCCCTGGGAGTATGTCCAACAGCCTGTGTACCTCATCCTTTTTTGCTGGTCCTTCTCCCACTAGTATCAGGCTTCGTTTTCTGATATTTGAGTAAGTGGACAGAGAATTGCATCTTCGCAACAGGCAGCAGCACGAGGATTTCTTAGGAGGAAACGTCCTAAGTTGTATTTACAGCTTCCTTCAGCAGATGTTTTTCCTCTAATAGGGCAATGTTAGTGAGACCTACCCCACGAGCCCCATGAGCAGCATAGCATGGACTGTATTCTGAGCAAAAATGTAACTGGGAGTATGGTTGTAGTTACTGTAAAAAGTGACCTAAACAGATGGAACACAAAGTTAAGGAAGGAAATGCAATTCCTCTAAGCAAAGTTTTGTTTGCTGAGTACCGCAGGACATCTGACTGTGGAAGATCCCTGTAATTGCCAACCTCGCTGCGCAGAGCTATCATTTTAGGAAGTGTAAATCTCAATTTTGTTGTTTTTTATACCACTGAAGCCTTGGATTACTTTGACCTAGTTCTGTCAAACTGATTCTCCCTCATTCACAGAACATAGGCCAAGATGTCGTGTGCAGCCAGTTTTCTTAGCACTTTGGCATCAGGACTTCTCATCTGATGCACTGAATCACTCGTGTTTCGAGGCCCCTGTGCAGAGACTGTGGAAATCTGGATCATCATCCATGATTCCCTCTGGCTTTAATTGGGGAGTATGTGATTGTGCACTTGCTAAATGTCAAGAGGAGATTGGGTCATGGTGAGACTGCTGGATTCCCCACTTGACTTATACAGAAGTTAGGAAATTTGCCAAAGAGTTAATACGCACATTCATTCATTAAAAAAATCCAGAAAGACTTGAAGGTGGATTGTGCCAAGGAGCATATTTCAGATAGATGTAGGAAAAGAAGGTAGATATTTAGAGGGCAGAGTTACATCAGGAGACATAGAAATAAATGGGTGCAAGTGGGGCTGTCTGATGCTCTCTAACATCCTACTTTTTTATTATGGGGAAATGAGAGAAAAGAGAAGGGTAAGTGAACCTGTCTTATCTGGAGGGAGAGGACAGGAGTTTTACCTTCTCTTAGCGTGGCAGAGATGGTGTCTGATGTTGTCTGCTCCTTTCCTGCCAAAACAACGGGCAGGAACCCAAAGAGCAGAACGTTTCTCAGAAGGTTTAGTGCAAGTCAAGATTAGTCAGCTGTTGGGCTGTGTATATATGAGACAATGAAATCTTTATGATCTCTATGAATGGAAGAGGGATTTCTTTTGCAACCGAGAGATGAAGTCCAGAGGAACAGCATGCTTGTTGTAGAATCCACTCAACGTCTTCCATCTCCCCTTCATTAAAAGATGTTTCTGTTCTTCTGCTAGCCCATGAAGAGATACCCCTGTCGACAGTGCGAGCGCTCGTTCAATGCCTCCAACAGTCTGCGTAGACACATCCGCAATAACCACGACACAGCAAAGAAAGTTTACACTTGCTGGTAAGTCCTTAGTGGCCCTCCTCAAACTGAATTTCAGCAACAAGTTGGACTTTCAAGCGCTTTGTAAGAGATCGTGTTTGCTGCAATCTACTCCAGGCTAAAAGTGCTGAGGGAGAATGGGAAGATGAATGTGTTAAACATGAGAGACTTGGTGAATAAAGTCCTTGGTTTTGGCTGCAAAATTCTCTTTGGAAACATAGGATAAAGTCTGATTTGAGATCTGCAGGTGCAAAATGAGAGTTATATGGCATGCTTTTGTGAAATGGCCAGTAAAATACTGGGCTGGTCCCACGTTGTTTCCTAATTTGTGTAGTCAGGCATCACTCCTGTGCCTTCCCCATTGAAAAAAAAAAAAAAAAAAAGTGGTGTGAAAATGGTGCAATAGGGGTATAAAACACTAACAAATCAAAGCACTTGATCTCGCCACCGGTCTTTACACAAGCAAGAGCTGCCTGCCAAGCTGCAGGACAGGATTAAGCCTGCAGGATTTCCTTGGAAGGATGGACCTCAAAGTTGGAAAATGGATTTGGAGACTTCCAGTGAGTTTTGTCCATCAGCAATGAGTGAATATCACTGCCAACGAGTCTATTTTAGCCTCAAATGCCGTCTCATTTCAGGAAGAAGTGCAATGCTTATAAAAATGCCTCCACAACCCTTGTGTTCTAGTCCATTGCAATAGCATAAATCGCACATGAAGCATTTACACCTACCCGAATACTCTCTCATTCTGAGACATCCCTCTGAAAGCCAATTAAAGCACATTTCTGCTCAGAGGGAAGTTTCCTGTGACATAGGTTGTGGGATTAGTTGTTTAACTAAAATTTTGGTTCAATGCAAGTATTTCTAAGACCATTTTTCTATCCATTTGCTGCACTTAAAATTACTAAAAGCCTGTTTTGAAGAGTACCTCCCTCATGTGCTTTATTTCTCTGGGCAGCACCCTGAGCCTAAGTAGCTTTTAATAAATGGTGGAAGTACTGACAGCACCATTAAGGCCTAATAGGAGTAAGTTCCCCATGTGTTTTTGAGCCAGGACTTCTGAGCTTTCCATTTCTATGTACTGAGATATGACTTGGCATCTTTGGGGAAGAAGAAACATTGGCTCCCAGTATGTTTTGTTCCATTATAAGTTTGCAGGCAGTGATTTATGGAGTTTCACGTACCTGGCTTGTATAAATCCATTCTCTGGCTCACTTGTTTGCTAAGTGGAAGTGTCATGAAACGAACGTAACACCTAGCTGGGAGGAAGCATTTCTGTGGAAATACATAATAACCTGGGGCTTGCCAGACCATTGTACACATTAGTTTATATAGATGCAGGAGTTTGGTTTTTCTGTTATTTTACAGAACAACAGGCAGTTGGGGATGCAAAACTTCACCCAAGTGCCCAAAGTCATGTTATATCTGCAGTAGAGAAGACCCAGCTACACCTTCAAATGAACTGTGGTTGTATTTAATCCTCCAACTGGTAATTGCCCCTTCTCAAAATGCACCCATGAAGTCTTAACTGGATAGGGTTTGTGTTCCTTTTCATTATAGCACTGTCAGACTTACTGAGGTCAAGGCACCCTTCAGAGTAAACCTTTTCCTTGAAACACTTGCCCAGCACTTTCAGCTGCTTCTCTTTGGGTCCATGGTCTTCTCTTTGGTCTTCGCTTTGTCATCTGATTGACTTTGGTGCGTCTGGATATCCAGCCTCTGTGGTGGTTGTTCTCCTTATTTCCATACCCCATCTTTGATTGCCCTCAGTCGCCTCCAACATCTTCATCTTTGGGCATATTAGAACCCAGGAAAGCCTCTACAGTAGTAGATGGGAGTCTTTGTCCTTCTGGTCTTTACCTAGCTGCTGTTTTCCACAGCCCCAGTGTTTCTCAACAGGTTCAATCCCTACTTTGTCCAGGTTTGCTACTGCCACTGACACATCCTCTCATCATTTTAAATTCCTCCTCTGGTTGTTTCCGGTGCTCTTTAAGACCTTTATCTTTTCTAGGTTCTGATACCTGTTTTCCTTTTTCCTACCAGGCCTCCTGTCAGTCTTGCTACTCACTGTTGTTCCCTTCAGAGTTTTTAATGCCTTGACTTCATGTCAGTCCCTCTACTCCTGGACATTTCCATGTGAAATATGGAAGTATGAGTAAATTTCTCATTCACCTGAGTATATCTTGCAACACTTTCTTGTAGGCCATTTCCCCCTTGCTTTGACATTTCAAAATGTGAATTTTTTTGCCCTTTTCTCCCTGTCCTGCTTAGGTCTCTGCCTTCTGTTAACTTTGTAGGGAGAAATTAGTGATGGAGGATTTGCCTGAACGCCCTTCTGCCAAGCTTACCACTGGAGTAATGAAGGTTAGGAAAGCGTCTTTCCCTGCCCACATGGGAAGGATTCCAAACTGGAGCAAATTGCAAAATAATCGGGTGTTTTGCCTTTTTTTTTTTTTCTCTCCATAATTCATTTGGTTATTGTTAGCGGAACTGACAGTTATTTTCCAATTTTCAAGCACGGACTGTCTAGAACGCTTGATTTTAGAAATGTTTATTTTTGATAAATACTACTTAATAGCCGCTCTTATATATCCTCCGTGAGGGAGAAAAATCCCATCATCATTAAATATTGATTTATCACCCAAGTGGTTTCAGTTAAAAAACAGAAATATTCAGTGAGCATGTCTGCCTTTTCACATCATTACTAACTGTTGTTTAATTTCCATCTAGTAAAGGAGCTAGACGATCAGTAGGGAACTTGTTCTGCGTCCTCTCTGCTGCTTTTCGTCTCTTGCTGCCTCCATTTCAACTGCAATTTATGTGCTTGATAGAAGTCTGGTCTTGCTTTCCTTATTTCTTGTGTTGGTGCATAGAGTTAGAAGTGGATCTGGGGTTTCCCAACTCCTCATGGAGTCCAATATGAACTTGCCTGTGCTGCAGGGATTTGGGGTTTGTTTTTGATGTGGCTACAAGTCCTTGTTTCCAGGAGACCTCAGATCATCATGGTTGGCAGATGATACTCGTGACACCCCCTTTGAAAGGTTCAGCGTGGTCTTGCACAGCAATTGAATCCCACCAAGTCCTAACCTGAGCTACATGTTTGCAAGTGTTTTTGACTAATGTAGTCAATAATAATGTATCATTATCAAAGCTGCAAGTTTAACAGTGTTACATGAACTTTGTGTATTGAGATGGTCTGGGGAGGAGATGCTACACCAGTGCTTGGGACAGCTGGGTGCTGAACTTGGGTCACACGAGTCACGAGGTCCCTCTGTATACTAGTTTCTCACGTGGTTTCTCTTTACCTGAGAGTAAATTTGCTCCCATCACCCTTTTTCCATCTCGACTATTTATCTTGTGCCAGTTTAACATGTGTCACAGGGGGCCTCATCACTGCTACTCCCGGTATTTATTTGCTAATGTACCATAAATAAGTGCGCTATTTTCATTCTCTTTCATACTTACTCTGAACTGCTGTTGACTTCCATTAGGGATAATGTTTTATTATTAAAACAGCAATTTGCTGCATATTTTGGTAATCTTAATAATGCATTACTCACCAGCTTCTGCCTGCAATGACATCTATTGGTTTGACACCTAGCTAAAGGCTGTTTGTATAGAAATGAGCAGTTGAGCCTCTGCTCTAATATTTTTCCTCCTTTTGTGTTTCCAAGGTACTGCACAGATGAAAACCAGACATTTCCTCAGCCCTTCATGCTGGAGAACCACATCAGTCTCATGCATGGCATCAAAAACCCGGACTTATCCCAGATGGCCAAAGCAAAAGTTCCGGAGAGAGACGCAGCAGAAGTAACTGATACATTTTCATTGAAATATAAATATCCCTGGCGAGTAGTTGTTCACTTAGGGGGTCTCATCAAGCTGTAGCCCTGCAGCAGCAGAGCCCACTCATCCATACGGCAGATTTCCTTCCTCTTCTCTGAACTCTTGGTTTCCTTTTGACACCGTTTTGAGCAAAAGTGAGAGTGCAGCTCAGCTGCATCAGCACCAGGGCAGAGTATCTTACATTTTTTCAAGATACTTTAGAAAATGAGACCCTGTGCTTTGGTGGCCTTTTGTCAGTCTTTTATGTAAACAGATCTAATTTAGGTTTGCAATTGCCCTCATTTTCCTCTGTGTGATATATCCTGTTTCCTTGAGGTCCAGTAACCTCATACAATTTTTCCTCTTTTCTGCCTTGCTTTTATTGTTACCTACACAAAGATTCCTTTTCCATTTAAAAATCTTACTAGACCTGCTACCTACAAGAATTGTGTTTCTCCTAAGTAGAACTGGGCAAATTTATTCAACAAATTTTACTGTTCAACTAATTTTATTTTGCATTGGGGAAGGAAGAGAGGTTGGCTGATGAGTTTCTTTACTCTGTTTATTCTATAAAAAGTAGAAGTAATTTTTCCTTATTATTAGTTATCATTCATTTGTACTGTAGTGCAGAGGGATCTCAACCACAACTGACTCTCCACTGTATTTATGCCATATATTTGTGTGGTGCCTACAGTGACATAGAAACATGTGGATCAGCTCAAGAATTCCCTTTCAGGCTGTTAGCTGCTTCCACCCAGCAGAGCTGCTATATTGAGGGCACCCTTTTTACCTTCCTCATCATGTTCAAATCCTTCCTCCCCATCATATCTCCATATAATCAGATCTTCCAGCTCATGCAGCAGGATAGCTGAGATGCTGCACATTGGGATGAAGGTGCAAGCTGTTGGGATACAGCTTGCAGGGAGCTGAGGTGTTGAGGTACTTGCAGGAAAGACAGCACAGTGGGAGACCCTAGAAGTGGCTTCATTTTAGTTTCTAACAAAATAGCGACGTGTTTTTCCCCTCAAATGCCTTTAGATATGTGCATGGAATTGAGCAAGCTCAGGTGCTTGCTCTGACATGTTGCTAGCAAAATGAAGTAACTCTCACATCTTATTTTTAAGGCAAAATCTCCAAAGAGGATGTCAACAGATGAGCTGGGCCAAGCAGAGACCACTGCGGGTTCGGACGGGCCACCAGCCAAAAAACTGAGAGCGCACTGGAAATGTGCAAAGTGCGGCTTTGCGACAGACATCAGTAGTGAATTTCAGCAGCACATACCTCAGCACAAGACGGACAGCTCCACGTATCAGTGCTTGTTCTGTGGCTTGTGTTACACGTCTCAGATCTCCCTGAACAGGCACCTCTTCATCGTTCATAAAGTGAAAGACGAAGAGGAGGAGGAGGACGACGAGGAGGAGGATGACGACGATGACAATGAAGAGCAGGAAGAGGGAGAAGAGGAGAGGGAGAAATTACAACCAGAGGCGGGTGAGAATGGACACGAGGGGTATAACGGTGAGATGAACACTACGGTGGAAGAAGACGACCTGAAATGCAAAGAGCACAAGACTGACTCAGCTCTTTGCGAACACAGTCAGACGTGTGGCGTGGAGGGTCCTAACAGCACCTCGCAGAGCAATCATTCAAAGTCTCTTAAGACTTAAAACAAACGACAACAAAAACACCTTTTGGTTGTTTGGGGTTTTTTGTTTGTTTGTTTGTTCAGGGTGGGGGGGGTTCTCAAAATACCAGGTGGGGATGGGGCAGACCTTTTAAGTATTCTGTTGGTTTCTCGGGATGGACGTTGCTTTCCGTTAACTTGTATTTGTAAGGGAAATTCAAAAAAAAAAGACAGAAAAAAGGAGAAAAAAAAAGAACAAAATGCTGTTGCATCCTAAGCACTAAAATCTCTGCCAGATCAGAGAGGTGACAAGGGAAAGCAGGGCGAGAATCCTCGCTGGAATTTGTCCATCTCCTGAGGATCAAGGAGCACTTTCTGCAACGATGAGCTCTCTTCCTTTGGTGTGCACTGCCTCGGCCTCTGCCTGGAGCCCCAGCCTTGCCTTCCCGGTCTTGTTTTCTTTCCTCCTGGTATTTATGACTTGTTTTTCTCTTCCCATCCTGCCTTTGTTTGCCATATTTTAATTCATAACGCTGCCTCATGCGAAACACGTCTGTCGGGACTCCGTTGGCTGATCCGCGACCTTCTGCATTCTGGACGGGCACAAGCCTCACATCGTACCCAAGCTTCGGAGTTACTGTTTTTGTTTGTTTGTTTGTTTTGTTATTGCCCTCGTAGCAGTCGTATTTCCCACAAGGGAATTAAATGAAATGCCGCGGATTTGAATCCTCCTCAGAGGGAATCTCAGCGCTGAGATCCACATGTTGCCGCTTGACACGGGCCCGGCCATCCCGGGGACTCGTCCGCTGTCGCGTGTCGCCGCCGGGAGGTCGCGGGGTTGGGCTTAGCTCCAGGTGTAAGCTCCGGCTCCTTGCAGAGCTCTCCTCCCATCTCAGTTTTACATATTACTTTGGAGCTGCTTATTTCCATGTAGTCATATTGACTCTCTGTCCATACCGTAGCGTCACTTCTTCCCCTCAAAAAACACATACTTTTGTGTAATATAATTATCTTCTATACCATTTTGTTTTGTTTTTTTTTTTATGTTGAGCCAGAATCCTGCTCGTTATTGTTTACTATGACAATGTCTAAATAATTTAAGAACTATTTATCTTATTGCATTTGAACTGCTCACTTTCTTGTCTCAATGTGTTTTGATACAAACAGTTTGGACTCTTTGTATTTTTTGATACCGTGTACATTAGCCTAGGGAATGTTTTACCAGGTAGCCTACGTAGAGTAACGATAGCAGGGGGCACTCCCAAGCCATCACATATCTATTTAATCTGCAGTGGCATTTGTGCCTTGCTATAATGTTTACTTCAAAGTATTTCAAATAAAAGCATCCAACGACGCCCGCCTGGGCTTGGTTCTTCCTAGAAGACGTGGGGAAGCCGGTGCAGGAAGCGGAGTGCTGTTTTCCAAGCGTGTCCTGGTACAGCTAAAAAAAATAAGGAAAAGGAAAAATAAGGATGAAGGGGATCCTCTTCGTCCAGCTGCAGAGCCAAGGGGCCCAGCCCGGAGCAGAGCGGTGCTGCTCGGGAAGGGCCAGGATGTGGGAATGCCAAGGAGGTGGCAGGGTCCCTTCCTGCCACCAGGTTGTGCCACCCCAGAGACCTTGTCTGTGCCTGCAGCTGCAGTCCTGGGGACACGCGGCGTGGCACACGGTGTCCTGCGGGCCATGGTGGCGGGTGACACCCCCATGGGCCGTAATTGCTGCTCCGCCGATGGCAGCTGGCAGTGCCAGGGGGCAGGGGGACTAACCGCGAAGGCGCCGGTGTCCCCAGGTGTGGCGGTGGCTGGCAGAGGACGTGGCGGCAGGTCCCCTGGCCAAACTCTGGTCTTGAATTTCCCAGTGTCACCAGCTTGGTTTGGGTGACGGAGCAGGGAGGTCGCTGCTTGGCCATGTCGCTCGCTGGGTGTCAGCCCCCAAGGTTCAGTCACCACCTGCCCTGTCACCTCCCCTGCCACCCCTGTCACCTCCCAGCGCTGCTCCTGCTGGCTCCACTGTTGTGTCCTGGTCACTGCCCTGCCACCTGGCCCGTCACTGCTCCTGTCAGCTGTCCCTTTCCCTTGTCACCTGCCTGACACCTGCTACCTCCCGCAGCACTCCTGGCATCTGCCACCTCCACNCCCTGCCACCTGGCCCGTCACTGCTCCTGTCAGCTGTCCCTTTCCCTTGTCACCTGCCTGACACCTCCTGCTACCTCCCCGCAGCACTCCTGGCATCTGTCACCTCCACAGACCTGTCCTGTCACTGCTCCTGTCACTGGTGTCACCTGTCCTGTCACCTCCACTGCTACCACTCTCACCTGTCACCAGTCCTGTCACCTTCCCAGCCACCTGTCACCTCCAAAGTCCCTGTGAGCTTCCTGTCACATGTCACATCTCCTGTCACCCCATGTCACCTGTGCTGCCATGACTCCTGTCACCGCTCCTGTCACCTCCACTGCTACCACTCTCACTTCCATGTCACCTGTCCTGTCACCTCCCCTGCTACCTGCCACCTCCACAGCACGTCCCTGTCACCTCCCCGTCATGTCTTGTCACCCCATGTCACCTGTCCTGCCATGACTGCTGTCACCCATCCTGTCACTGCTCCTGCCACCTCCACTGCTACCACTCTCACTTCCCTGTCACCTGTCCTGTCACCTCCCCTGCCACCTATCACCTCCACAGCACCTCTCTAGCAACTCCATCACCATGTCACCTGTCCTGCCCCCCACACCACCTCTGTGTCACACCTCCTGCCACCTCTCCTGTCCCCTGTCCTATCACCCCGTGTCACCTCCTGCCACCTCTCCTGTCCCCTATCACCCCATGTCCCCTGTCCTGCCCCCCTCCATGTTGCACCTCCTGTCACCTGTCCTGTCACCTCCACTGCCACCACTCTCACCTGCCTGTCACCTGTCCTGTCACCTTCCCATCCATCTGTCACCTCCACAGTCCCTGTCAGCTTCCTGTCACCTGTCACATCTGTCACATCTCCTGTCACTCCATGTCACCTGTCCTGCCATGACGGCTGTCACCCATCCTGTCACCGCTCCTGTTACCTGTCCTGTCATCTCCACTGCCACCACTCTCACTTCCCTGTCACCTGTCCTGTCACCTCACCTGCCACCTCCACAGCACCTCGTTACCTCCCCATCCCATGTCCTGTCACCCTGTGTCACCTGTCCTGCCCTGACTGCTGTCACTTATCCTATCTCTGCTCCTGTCACCTGTCCTGTCACCTCCCCTGCCACCTGTCACCCTCGCAGCACCTCTCTGTCAACCCATGTCACCTGTCCTGCCACCTGCCCCCCCACACCACCTCCGTGTCACACCTCCTGCCACCTCCCCTGTCCCCTATCACCCCATGTCACCCGTCCTGCCCCCCCACATCTGTGTCGCACCTCCTGTCACCTCTCCTGTCCCCTATCACCCCATGTCACCTGTCCTGCCACCTGCCCCCCCACCCCACCTCCATGTCACACCTCCTGCCACCTGCCCTGTCCCCTATCACCTCATGTCACCCGTCCTGCCCCCCCACGTCCGTGTCGCACCTCCTGTCACCTCTCCTGTCCCCTATCATCCCATGTCACCTCCTGCCACCTCTCCTGTCCCCTGTCCTATCACTCCGTGTCACCTGTCCTGCCTCCCCGACCAGCTCCGTGTCGCACCTCCTGCCACCTCTCCTGTCCCCTATCACCCCATGTCCCCTGTCGTGCCCCCCACCTCCGTGTCGCACCTCTCCTGTCCCCTATCACCCCATGTCCCCTGTCGTGCCCCCCACCTCCGTGTCGCACCTCTCCTGTCCCCTATCACCCCATGTCCCCTGTCGTGCCCCCCACCTCCGCGTCGCACCTCTCCTGTCCCCTATCACCGCATGTCCCCTGTCGTGCCCCCCACCTCCGCGTCGCACCTCTCCTGTCCCCTATCACCCCATGTCCCCTGCCCTCCCCCTCCGTGTCGCCCCTCCCGCCACCCCCCACGTCACCCACCGCCACCTCCGGCCCCGCCCACCTCCGCGTGGCCCCGCCCCGCGTCGCCGCCCCGCCCCGCCCCGC
>VWPW01012093.1:0-11571 GCA_013389825.1 Crypturellus undulatus | reverse complement strand
TCCCGCAGCTCTACTACCAGGTGCTCAACTTCGGCATGATCGTCTCGTCCGCCCTCATGATCTGGAAGGGGCTCATGGTGGCCACGGGCAGCGAGAGCCCCATCGTGGTGGTGCTGAGGTAAAAGCCGCCGCGCGGGGACGCGGCTCCCGGCGGTGCCCGTTGCCGCCGCCCGCCCGCGTGTCGCCGTTTCCCGCTTGGGTGCCCCGAGGTCTCGGCGGCCTCCCGGTGCCGTGGGGCCCCACGAGGACCTCTCGCCCTGCCCGTCCAGAGCCGCATTAAGCGCTACGCAACATTGAGGAAAAAGCGCCCCAAACACGCAGGAAATGACCACGAGTGGCTTCCCCTTCCCTCCTGCCACCCTGCAGGGCCCAGGCTGGTGGGTCCCATCCCGTCTTGGTGACCTGAGCGTCTCCTGGATAAGGCAGGGCTCCAGGATAAGGCAGGGACGTGTCCCTTGTTAAAGGATCTTCATAAACCTTCGTGAACCTGTTTGCAATGAAGGCGGTTGAGTCCGGTGCCACAATCACGTTTCCAAGGCGGTGGGAAAGCCCTTTGGATGGCAGCACCCGCAGGGGGGTAGTGGAGCAAAGCGAAACATCACGATAAGGGGTTTTAGCTGTGGAGATTCCCACCTGTCTCTTACAGGGCGCTCTGTTCCCAAAGGTCATCTCTATCTGTGACAAGGTTTGTAAATGGTACAAGGACCCCATCATCACCAGGTCCATTGAGAGCTCAGGAATGGAGAAGATGCTGCTCCTCCCCTGCCCTGTATTTTTCAGTAGGAATCCTGGAAAGTTTAACCTCTCTGGCACGCCGTTAATGCTGCCTGGTGCCATTTCTCTTTGACCAGCAAATCTGAACTTGGGCTAGCACAGCAGATGAAAATCCGGGTGTAACAGAGGGGAGATTCGGGCCCAGTCTCCAAATCCTTTTGGATCCTTTGGCTTTTCTTAGGGGTTCTGTATACTAAGGTTATTTTGAGCTTTTTGTCACAAGACTGTAAGATTCAAAACCAAATTTGGAGTGTTTAAATGCTATTCAATGGATGTTCTTTTCTTTTTCTGTCTATTTTGTTTGTTTTCTCCAGCGGCAGCATGGAGCCTGCATTCCACAGAGGAGATCTTCTGTTTCTGACCAACCGAATTGAAGATCCGATCCGAGTGGGCGAGATCGTGGTCTTTAGGATAGAGGGAAGGGAAATCCCAATAGTTCATCGAGTCCTGAAAATCCACGAGAAGTATGTCCAGAATCTGGGGGCTGTGCTGCGTGGGGCTGAAGTGTGGCTTTGCTGATCTCTTTTTGGGGAATGAATGAATGGGGCTTCGGTAACGAATACCCAGGTGCTATAGGAAGCCATGTGGAATTTTCAGCTGGACGAAATCTCCATCTTTTGTTTAGTTAGAAAGTTCCAGGATTAAGAAGTGGGGGAGTCACTCCCAGTTTCCTTATCTCCCCATATAACTTAAAATTTTCTGTGCCGTTAAAGCTGCTTTTTCCTGCTTCTGCTTCCCGTTGTCATACAGGGGCTGTAGGAAGCTTTCTTCTCAGCAGGAAGGTTTGTCTTGTTTTCAGAGTCTGGCTTAAATCACAGCTGTGAATGACCTGTCTTTACTAGACAGATAAATTCTTCGCTGTTCAGATTATGCTATATCAAAAATTTTAACAACCACTTAGTTTTCGGCCAAAGATGTTTCTCTGTGATACTGTTAATTCAGAAATAAGGTCAGTATTCCCAGTGAGTTTGATATCAGATGGTACGTGAACGCTTCTTGAGATGCCTTGAGAAGTAAATTTCAAGTAAAAATATTCAAGTAAAATGCTGCTTTCTTTCACCCTTCTTACATGCTCATGGCTTTGGTGGGCTGCTGTTCAGAGCGATCATTGAAGAGGGAAGAAAGGTCAAGGTCTTCTCCCTTTGCCTTCAAACAGTGCAGGGGAAGGCGAGAAGCAGAGACGTGTGCTTTATGCTACAGTTCATTTCCAGATATTCCTTTTTTTTTTTTCCTGGCTCTGCCTCAACACTAGATCTCAAAAAAAAATAAAAAAGAAAGGTCCTTCTGCAAAGCATAGCAGGAATCCGAAAATCTGTGAAGTTCATCCACTCCTAAACATTTCAGATTCTATTAAAAAAAAAAAAAGATGGTTTTGTTAGTAAAGATGCAACTGAGAAATGAGTGTTGTGAACTGAAGCTGCAGGTGGGAATTCTGAGTTATTAGTCACTCCTTTTACTAGGTAAGGAATATTTTTTTCTGGTGCCAGTTTGGAGTTTAAAGACTGAGCTGGGAATGGCCAGTTGTGCTTCACAGTTTCTTCCTGCACTGGTTGGCTGAAGTGAGAACTGCTGTGAAAAGTGTCTATGAAAGCTGATGAGGGTGGTTAAGGTAACGGAGTGCCCTGTTCTGATGGATTATAGGGCAACCAATTACAATTTGTCAGCATTGTTTCACAGAGAAAATTGGGTGAACCTAAATTGGGTTCATTTTTTTTCTCTTTTTCTCTTGTCTGCTAAATGTGGAACCACAGTCAAAATGTAGCTAGTGGTGTTAGCGCAGGGCGGCCACACTGGCTCTCACTTCTGCTCCAGACAGCAGTGGCGTTTGGCTCTGGGCTTCTCATGCCGGTGCGCCGCAGAGCAGCGAAATTGGCTCGGTGAGATGTCACCCATCAGTCTTCAGAGTTGAAACCACATTACCTGCCCCTTTGGGTATCTTCATCTTCTAAGAAACTATATCTCTAAGCTCCTAGAGCATTTGCTGTTCCAAAGATGTGAGCCAAAGGTACTTTAAAGAAATGTCTGTGGGTTTTGTGTTTTTTTGTTTAGTTGGTTGGTTAGTTTGGGTTTTGGTGCTGTGTGTGTGTGTGTTCTTCTTCCCCCCCCCCCCAAGCTTTCTTTTTTGTCAAGTAACACATAGGTTTTGCATTGGAAGAGGCAGTGAAAACCAGCTTGACTGTTGCTGTCTGTGACATTTGTGACTTTATAGGACAGACAGACTGCTGTCTTCTCTCCCGTCCATTCTGCCTTGTCCAGGCTGAAGAGTCCCAGTCTGTTTCTTTTATGTGAGCGTTTCTAGACTTTTGAATGCCCCTGTTACCTGTTTTGAGCCTCTTCCAGTTGTTCTCTCCCCTGCAAAAGAAGGATGTAGTGGGTGCATCGAGCGTTCAAGATGTAGGCACACATGAATTCATATGCTGTCCTAGTGGGATCCTGTGTTGAATTGTGTTTCCCTTTGCCAATTATTTCTAAGATTCCGCTTGCTGCAGCCGGCTAAGGAGGAAACTGTCTAGTTTAACCCCAAAGCCTCATGGCAATGCAGAGCACAGCCCTATATTTGTATATAAAGCAAGAAAAGCATCAACAGAAGAGAAATCAAAAGCTGTAAGAAATCAAAAGGTGCAGCTGTGATAGAGGCACCTCCGTGAAGATGCAGCTTATCGTGCTGGTCCTGTTAAACTCTGCAGGAAAGCTGCATGCTTTGAGCATGGCTGGGGCCAGAATTCTTTCTTTTCTCTGCAGGTTTTTTCCCAAAAAATCTGCTGTTCACAGTATTTAACAGTGAATTTCATTTTCCTTGAACATCTAGGATGTGATTGCTTCTGCTATCCTCGTGTGAGTTCCTATGTGCTTGTTCTGGAACAGCTGTTGACAAGTTATGTTTTTTCCTCCCCTAATTCATATCTTTCCTAGACAAAATGGTGACATCAAATTTTTGACCAAGGGAGACAATAACGCTGTGGATGACAGAGGGCTGTACAAACAAGGGCAACACTGGCTGGAGAAAAAGGATGTAGTAGGAAGAGCAAGAGGGTAAGTGAAGCTGAGAAAGATGGAGCTTATTGCAGTGCCCTCCCCTGGCGCTATCTGTTAATCCCCCTCTCCTGCTGAACTCTCCCTGCTGGGTTTTGTGTGACCTGGGCAAAAAGCCTCTCAAAAGGTAATGTGTAGAATTAAGAAAAAAACAGAAGCCGTTCAGTTCTGAGCTTGACTTAGATCTTTACTTATTGAGCTGAGATTTTGATGCTGAACGGACGCCGTGCGAAGGCAGCGCACAGCCAGACGTTGAGGTGTGATCAGAATGCTCAGCAAAACTCTTTTGCAAATCACAGGCTTCTCAGGCAAGCGAGACCTGAATTCTTAATGTGCAATCCCCTGTGTGCACAATCAGGTGCTATAAGGATGTATGTTCTCATCAGTGTTCACGGAGAGCTTAAGGGCAGCCTGCTTGCTAAATAATTCCTTCTCTCACAGGAGGAAACTGCCACCTATTTTTAATCTCCACAGTCTGCTTTTTTTAAAGGAAAAAAAGTTGTCCTTTCTTCTGAGGGCTTCTGCAATTAGCTGAAAGAGCTCCATTCTCTGCAATGCTGACAAAGCCTGTTCTTCCTGCTAATTGCCCTAAAAAGTTATAAACAGCTCACCCTTAAGCTTTTTTTTTTTGATACTTAAAATCATGAAGAGGCACATCAATTAAACATCAAGAGTATGTGGATTAAAATAATCAAAGATGGGTGATCTGGCTCTCTTGTGGGGCTGTTTGTGCTTTCATCGTAGCTAGAGCGGTCACTGGAAACCCTACAAGCTAAACTGCTTCTATGCAGAACTCATCTATCCCAAGGCAGCTCCGCTGTCATTCCTTAATCTTGAATTAGTTCTTTGCCAGCCAGACACCGATTATCCCTTTCTTCCTCTTCAGATAACCAGCTCGTGCCGCACCAATGTTTTATTTCTAACATTCACTCCTAGAAACTTGCTGGCACCTGGATTGTGGGTTTAATGTGCTAAAAGGAGCTGGGGGAAGTAGGATGAGCAGGTGGTGACTCTCTAAGCTGGTTGAATTCCTTTGCAGCACGACAGTCTGTAACAAGGAGTAATTTGAAAGACTGTGCCTTGTTTGAGCCAAAAGAGCAGCTTAGGAGAAAGTCCCTTCTCGCCTTTCAGATCTCTGCTCCACTTACAGTGGCCTTAAAGAAAAGCCAGCCTGTTTGAAGATACAAGCGAGGGAGCGGTGGGTGAAATGGGTAATGTTTTTCTAGCACTACCTCATTAGGTCTGATTCCTGCAGGATGCCATTGAGCCTTTGAGTGCCCAGAAAAAGATGGGTGCTGACGTGGGAAAGAATAGCCGGTTATGTCAGTCAAGGCCTCCAAACTAGGCAGGGAGGAAGGCAGCCGGCTTCAGAGCCCCTGCTGAGGAAGGCGTGGGTGAAAACACGCCTAGGGAGAGGGTATTCACTCAGTCCCCACTCCCCCGTCTTCACTGTTTGGGAGGGAAGTCCTGTTGATCAAGAGTGCAAGATAAAGCACACTGCAAATGGCACTTCCATCATATAGTATCAGGGCAGGGCCTGTCCATAATCATCCTCAAACCCTGTTTGCTTTAATAGAACTTCCTTTTTCTTTATAGATTTGTCCCCTATATTGGAATAGTGACTATCTTGATGAATGACTATCCAAAATTTAAGGTAAGAGCTTGTTCAGTCCTTTCATCCTTCCCCCTCCCCTGCTAAAATTTACTTTTTGAGAAATTTCTGTACATAGAGCTGGGATGTTTAAGCATCTTTAGATGTGATTCCACCCTCCTGACTCTTCTCCTTTCTCTTACAGTATGCAGTCCTCTTTTTACTGGGTTTATTTGTGCTGGTCCATCGAGAGTAGCCCGCTGCACTGAAGTTCGCAGTGAAGATGCCATGTTTTTGTAGGTGAACGTTTTAAGTAGATGCTGGTCCGATGTGCGGGGAGGAAGAGGAAAACATACATTTCAAAGCTTCTTGCCAGTTTGGGTTTGTTTTGTTTTTTTACTGCGTGAGGACGAATGTTATCACAGTATTTCCAATGATTTGTCACATTTTAGCATTTTTGTACATCAGTGAGTTTTTTATATTAAAAATTTAAGCCAAACTGTTCGTGTTTGTCCTTTGAAGCTGAGTTTCCTTCAAAGTACTGTAGAGCAGTTCAATATTTCTGTGTTTCTGTAAATCACACTGAGGTAAAAAGCTTAAGAATCCCAAGGTGTTTTGGCCAGAAGATAGCAAAAGATAAACTTTTGCACTGCTGAAAGAAACGATGTCCGAGAAATGCACTGGCTGCCACAAGCGTTCAGTGTGGCATGAGGTAACAGAATAATTTGGATGGAAAATACCCACAGCTTTGGGGCAGGGACTATGTAAAAATATAGGAAGCAAAAAGTAAATTTGCTTCTGTTTTGGAAATAGAATTTGGGTCCCTTGTAGTCCTCACAGTTGGCCTTTTTTGCAGCTCACTTGAAAGCTTCACTGCCCTGATACCTGAAGGGAGAAAGCCCTCGTCACCACCCGCAAAAGCTTTTTTTTTTTTTTTCTTTTTTCTTCTTTTTTTTGTTTCTTTTTCTGGGATTTTCAATCTGGAAAGTGATTTTGCTTGTGTAGGTGTGTCAGAAGAGGGCCTGAGTTAGAGGTGCAGGGCAGAGGCTCAGCAGTTAACTGCTTTTGTATTAGTTTTACTACCTGAATCAAGTGAGTCACCCTTATAGCTTACCTCCCTGGTGTCTACACTGACTCATGCCACTTTGCTTCTTCTTGCTGGGGTGCATCTTCACAGGAGCACTCGCTGAGACCTTAGTGCTGTTGTTTCCTCCTGCCAAGACAGCGCAACTCTCGTGCACGGCCAACTAACCTGGTGTCTCTCTAGGAAGGCTTGTCCATCGCCACCACCTCTTCAATGTCTGTTCTTCCCCTGGATAACAGCAAGCTCGAGATCTCCTGATCTTGCAGGACCATGGAGAAGGCAACACGGTTCCTTGAGGTGCATTTTGCTGCATTTTTTTTTATTGACTCTTCATTGCCTNCTTGTCCATCGCCACCACCTCTTCAATGTCTGTTCTTCCCCTGGATAACAGCAAGCTCGAGATCTCTTGATCTTGCAGGACCCATGGAGAAGGCAACACGGTTCCCTGAGGTGCATTTTGCTGCATTTTTTTATTGACTCATCATTGCCTGCTCCAAGACTGCACGTCCAAAAAGGATTGTTAAAGATGTTTACTGCTTCTGTATGCACAAGCTGCATAGGGTGAAAGCAATCGGGAAGGACAAGGACAAAGCTCAGCGGGGTGTTAGTGATGTATTTACATAGTTTCTTGCCTGTGTATCTTGTGTTTTGCTTCAGGCTTGCCCTGTCTGTGGAGGTAGATCGTGCTGTTAGCTGGGTCAACAGCCACCCAGCTCCATCAGCTGAGAGCTCTGCTGCTTTATTTAATGCCCAGTGGCTGTGCTGAGGAGTAGCTGGGAGATGAACTGCCCAAAACCGAATTTGGGCAGCAAGGAGGGAGCACAAAATATCTTTCCAGGGGCTGCTGTGGTGGTGGAACCCCTTCCTGAGGCGCCTGAGCAACATTTCTCCGCTTACCGAGAGGACGAGGCTGAGTCTCTGCTCCCCGAGTTTGCACCACATCTGCTTGAGCTGTTCCTGTGCATTAGCAATTTTATTAACCTGGAAACCTATAAAGGGCTAAGATGAACACTTCTGCAAGCGGCTAATCAACACCTCTCAAGGAAGAGTTACTGGAAGTGCTGCTGTTGCTGTTCTGCGAGTCCTCTCGCTTTCACACATTTTGCAAAAAACCTGAGCACAGAGAAGCAGCTGTTAAATTAACTCAGCGACAGTAACACAACAACCTAAATACAAAGGATTTATGATCCCTGGCAGTGCAGGGAGTAACTCTTTAAAGTGCATCTGCTGAACTGCAGCTCTAAGAGAAAAGAAAGGGTCATTTTTACATGTTGAAAATGATGGTGCAGCCCTCCTTGGCACCATCGCGCTGCTGGTGTTGCTGGTTCCTGGCAGCAGGTGTCAGCAGCTGTAGGAGCTGGGCACCCGCTCAGTGCAAGCGGGCGCTCCCGCGGCCACCCACGCCGAGGTTGCTGCAGAAAATGGTCGTGTCAAGTCCTAACCTCTGCTTTGACCCGTGTGAGCACGTGCTGTAACAGGACTGCGAGCCAGAAGGATGCAAGCAAGACCAAATAACGGAGTTCACTCTGAAACCTATAAATCAGGGGCCGGGGTGAAACCTGGGATGCCCGTATCCTGCCTGTTTTCATCGCAGAGTAGTTGGGAACGTGGTCTGTGTCACGAAATGAAGTGTTGGCTCTAACTGGCATGAGGATGCATAAGCAGCTCGGACACCCACTGGCTCCGGTGCTGTCACCCGCGCCGCCTCCTCATCGCCCTAAGGTCCTCCCTGCTGCCCTGGGCAGGGGAAGAGTCTGCCCCAAGCGAAAGCCGTGGGGGCAGGATGACACAGAGGAGCTGCCGGCTCCGGCTGCGTCTCCGTATTCCGCTTTGCCGAGCGGAAAAGCCATGGGACCCGCAGGATCCCTGGTTCAGCTGGGTGCTGATGCTGACAGGTTTGGTAAGTGCTGCTGCAGAGCCAGGGGTTTTGCTGTTAGGACACAGGGTCTCTGGTTTTATTTCATTTTAGGTTCTTTTTTGTTTGTTCCTTTTGAAGATATTGTCGGTAAGCCGGCTGGCCGGCTCCAGCAAAGGCTTTGAGACCCCAGGTTCTCAGCAGGGCTTAGGGAAGATGGAGACTTTTGTGCCGCAACAGGAAGGGGATTTGTTTGCAAAGTACGTGGGTGTTGGAAGATCTGTTTTACAAAGGCAAAGAAAGCAAAGATGTGTCAGGACTAAAATTGCCTCTGTTGTGGTTACAGGCAAACAGAGCAGGTTTTCTGGTAGGCAATTTCATTGCCCAATTAGAGTTCAATCATATCCGCATTTCAAGGCACAGTTCTGCTCTGCACGGATTCCTTTACGGAGAGGAAAGGTTTCATAAAGCAAACTAACATTAGGATATTACTAATACTACTGATTATTCCTAGAGTTTTGTTGCATCTTGCTTTCCACCAACTCTTCTTTTTTCCCCGTATCACAGACAAATGCCTAAGAAAATGCCTGCTGGATGGTGGGTCAGCTGCGAGGAGCAATGAATAAGCTGTGCTGAAGATTGCAGCTCCTCGCGACGAAGGCTGCCTTCGTGTGTGTGCTAATGGTGCTTGAACGCACGGCTGTCGCCTAAGCAGTAATGAGCATTACATGGTTTCCTCCGGGTCTGCTGATGCATATTGCTTAGCAGGGGTTTCCAGGGGTGGATTGAGATGATCGGTTGCATGTGGCCGTTAATAAGACTGGGTAAGTCTCGCTCTGCGCCTCCCTCATTTGAATTGCAGAGTCTGCGAACCCCACGGTGGTTTTCCTGCTGCTAACATCCAAGCAGGTCAGCCGGCCTTTCCTTCAAAGGATCATCCGTAGGGCAAAATCTTCTCCATGGGTGGCTAAGACGAAGGCTTAGAGAACCAGTTCCCTCCGGAGCAGCGCAGGAATGCGAGTCCCGTGTGCTGACCCTGGCTGTATCCAAGTAGCTGAGCTGAGATGCCAAGAGAAGGAAAGGAGAAGCAGTTCAGGTATAACCTGTCGCTTGGAGATGGCTTCTGTGCAGTAGCAAGGGAAATATAAAGCAGATCCCTCACGCGTGCGGCTCGCAGGAAGCCCCCGCAGTGACTGTGACTCAGTGCCTGGATCAGATGAGGAGTGTCCTGGTTCAGGTACGCCTGGGTGATAGCAGAAATGCGAAACCTGCACCGTTCCCGGTGATGTCAGCAACTTCGGATGGTAACGAGGTGCAGCAGCGGATGATGTGTCAGGCGGGATTAGTTCTGACAGCTGGGAAAAGAGAAAGAGGTGATTGTCAGCACCTACAATGTGCTTGGTATGAGCCAATTTAACAGCTTTCTGCCTCTTTTACCTTTTCACACACCAACAGAATCACAGGTGACGGAAGGGACCACTGGAGATCACCTAGTCCAACCCTCCTGCTCTGAGCAGGGAGTGCTCAGAACAGGTTCCTCAGGGCATTATCCATTCGGGTTATGAATATTCAAAGGCAAAGGCTCCACAACTTCCATGGGCAGCCTGATCTGGTGTCAAACCTCTCTCACGATCTGTGCCCACCGCCTCTTGTACCTTCAGTGGGCAACAAGCTGGAAGGGTCTATCTCCGTTTTCCCCTCCTGTGCAATACCTGCACCCTGGACCAGCCTCTGCACCCAGCCAGCTCGGCTCGCTCAGCCCTCCAAAAACAGCAGGTCGCTGCAGAAACAGCTCACCAAGGCATGAGGAGTGCTGGAGTTAGGGGCAAGAGGACTCTCATGGTGGATACACGTTGGATCTGCTTCACCGTGAGCAGGTAGCTCCACCACCGTCCGCTCATCCCGTGACAAGGAGCCGCTCTTCACAGCAGCGTCGTTTCTCCTGCTGTGAGCTTGTCCCTGCTCACCTATTCATAGTGCAATGCAATTCATACACATTTGCACTTCTGGTAGGTCCTCTCTTTGATGTAGCAACCTCAACTATATTCTCTACACCTTGGGGAAAATCAAATATCTCCATGGGGAAGAGTGGTCTAATTAGGGACAAGCTAGAAGTGCACTCTGCAGTGTGGGATGGAGCGGGGAGGTTCTGTAGCTCTCTTTTCCCAGCTCCTCTCTCTTGATTTTTCTGCTCATTCAGTTTAATAATGCACTTCTGGGGCTTTCTCTCTGCCCAGCATCTAGCCTTTCCTTTCTGATCTCTCTCTCCTATAGAAACCAGCCTTGGAGGGTTTCAGGTTCCAGAGAGATGGAAGTAAAAAAATAAGGTGGAGAAAATGAACTTCAATTTAATTTCTCTAAATCTCAATTCAGTCCAAATGGGATGTCAGATTTGTGCCCCGTAATTCTGGTTGGGACACTTCTGGGTTAGGTCTGGATTTGTCAGAAAGAAAACAAGATTCTTTTTCCTCTTAAGTCTTCTTGCAAAGGAGTTATTTGTACTATGTCCAGCGGGTACAGAGTAAGTGGGAAACCTCAGGGGAAACCGCAGCTCATTTGCTGCACAAATGAAAATTGAAAAAGAGTTGAAAACATGATGTGCACGATTTCAAATTTTATTTTATAAACAACAGTTGTTGCCTGTGGAAGACTGAATGTAACAGAGGGATTTAATCTTTGTAAACAAGAGACAAATGCATCAAAACAGACCCTCAGGCATTTAGCAAGACTTTAAATTTGACCTGGCTTTGGAGAAGCAGTGAAGAAACAGAAGCAACTCGTCTGCTTCTAAGAGTTTTAGCTGTGAAGAAGACAAATAAGGAGGTCTAAGGGCTTCGCTCCTTGTGCCTGTGTTTTATTGGAGTCATTGCTTTTCCATGTACATTTGCCTGCCCGGGTGGATATTTGCAGGGACCGGGAGCATCTGCACCCGTTTTCTGGAGCTCTCCCAGGCAATGCTGCTCTGGAAGACACATCAGTCAATGCCACGTTATTATAGCATAATTCAATGGTGAAGAAACAACATGGACCTTGCTTTACCCTGTGAACTATGGTATTTTCAGAGTGGTTTGTTAGGTCTTGTTGTTCTAGGCTCACAGTTAGGAAGGCTGTCCAAGCTGTGCCGTTTCTAGACATCTTTATGGTGCATAGTTATGGGAAGGTCTTCTCACCTTCCTTGAAATGATGCCTGATCTCAAGGTGAGTTGAGATCCTCCTTCATTTGGAGGGTTTGGA
>VWPW01012092.1:0-124702 GCA_013389825.1 Crypturellus undulatus | reverse complement strand
TGCGCTGCTGCCCTCCCCATGCCTTTCTGTTCGTGTGGAGTCTCCAGTGGCGCCTCGGGCCTTTTCCGGCTGCCCTAATTTGATCAAAATCAGTTTTATGGATTGCAGTCTCACTCCATTACTGCTGTTTAAGAAAGCTGCGGAGCAAGTGCTTTGCTTTAAAAAGCATTTCTCCTAAATTCATAGCCGGAGGTGCAAACCTTAGCGGGTCGGTGGTGTCTTGCGAGGGGCTGGGGCTCTTTCCTGAATGCCCGTATTCTCGTTGTGATGAAGAGAGCCATCGTCACCTTTCCTGTGCTGCGCCGGAGCAGACCTAATGAAGAGCTCTGAGCTGCTTCCCACCCGCCTGCTCACCGCGTTACCAGCGCCAGCGTGACTTCCCTAAGTGATTAGTGTCTTATCTTAATGAAATTAGTGGATCAGTATCAAATTATGACTTTTTGCTCCTAACGTGACTTAATTGCCCTTTCATTATACAGAATTTCATTGCAATCCTTTTAGGGAAGGGCATAATGCAGATAAATAGTAGTTGATGGGATGGAGGGAGAACAAAAAATGGAATATCCCGCCCAGCTTCTCCTGTTCAGGGCAGATTAGCCCGCCTGTTCTGTGTCCCTGAAGGAGGTATGGATCTGAGGGAAGAGTTCATAATGTCTCACTTTATATAGGTATTTTCCTGCCAATCTTTTGGGCAGCGCTCAAGGACTGAGGTGTCTCTGCTGTGCATGGTCTTGTGCTCTTGCCCTGTGTTCCCTCCTGTCTGTGGTAGCCACCGCGCGTTCTCCTACAAAACCTGCATTTCAGGGCATGCAGACCCGCTGGGGCCACAAGCATTTCCTCAGGGTTTCAGAAATTCCCTGCGTTGATGGATCTTTTAGCGCGGAGGGGAAATGGCACAAGCCCTTATCCCAAGCCGTGTAAACCCGATGCGCAGAAGCCAGCATCCCGAGTCGAGGGCTGCCATTCTGCACCCTCCGGGGTAAAGTGGGATGAGTTTTTAAACCACGAGAACAGATTATAATTGTGGAAGGTGTCCTGCAGCCGATCACTGTTAATTTCCTCCTCTCCCCCTAGTTCTGTGATTTCTTTTTTTCCTTTTACTGAATCACCTCTCATCAACTCTCTAGGTTGGAGGTTCACATCGAGGCTCAGCGCTGGGAGAGCAAACCAAAGACCAGGGATAACGCTCGTCTGCAAGGAAAACCAACAGTATCTTGCGTTGTTTGCTCCTCTTTTTGCCATTCGCTTAGCGGGAGCATCAGCGAGCCTTTTTAGCTGCTGATTAGCTCCTCGGGCATTAGGACTGAGTTTATGAATGCTTTAGTGGTAATAGATTATTGCCCCATCGCTAACGCTCAGCAGCAGGGAGCATAAAACGTGGCTGGGGAGCAAGGGGGGGAAAAGCAAATGTGCAGGGAAGGAAGGCGTTGAGCAGGGCCTGGACTTTGAGCTGTGACTCACTGCTGCCTGGGTTTGTGGTCCCGACACCCAGCCCAGCGCCACCTACCCGCAACCCTCGTGCTCGTCCCAGTCCATGCGGGACTTCCCAAATCCGTTTGGTCCTGGCGTGCACAGCCCCGCTCCTCGGTAAGCCGGGTACACGCTTGGGAGTTACTCCTAAATGCCATTGCGGCGTGGACAACTTGCCAGGGAGCAAGCCGAACGCTCCATTATTTATCTAACCTTTAAAGTAACGTGAAAAGAAACAGCACTTTGGTTGCAACCAGCACTTTGCAGAGCACTCGAAGCATCATCTAATGCTGTTTTAAAATCCATTAAATAGGTTGTGAGTAGCACCAGAATCTCCTCCCCGGGACGCGGTCAGTGAAAGAGCAGGTACTTGAATAGAAATAGAACATAATTTTGTCAAATACTTAATTGTATGGAATGAAAGAGCCCTGATTGGCGCCTGCCTGGCAGCTCGTGTAGCTGCTAGCTCTGCAGATTTAATCTGAGTTTGGAATGGCAATTTGCATGATGCAAGGGAAGAGAGAGGCAGATCCAGGGTATTTTAATTGGATTTTTTTTTAGTTTTTTTAAATCATTTTCATAAGGTGCAATCCGAACAGAGCAGAAGCCCTGTCTGTACGGAGTTACATAACTAACTGGGCACCAGAGAAATGTGAAAAGGGGCATCTGAGGGGGAAAAGATTTGCCTTGACTTCTGTTGTGGCTGTATAGGTGAGAACATGGTACCGTTGTGTTAGACGAGCCCCAGCTGAACTGCTAATACTGTGTTCCCAGCGGAACATCTCGAGTTAGGGTTAGTGAGTGACAGACATGTTCGCAAAGGGCAGTCCCGTCACCCAGCTCCGAGTGCCCTGCGCGTCCTCGGCCAGATCCACGCGGCTGGGCTAATTTGCTCGCACTTTGCTAGCCACTGCCATGCAAATATGGACCAACCCCTCTTACCCCTACCTGAAGGGGACTGCAGGGAGTGCTGAAGGTCTGGCCGCTGTCCCAGGTTGGGATGTGCTCCCTTCCCCACTGCTTTGAGAGACAAAAGAAACACCATCGCCCACACAGCACAGAGTCATCCTCAGTGTTGGGACTATGGGGGAAATGAGATTCAATCACGAGGCTTTATGCAGAGCTCTGTGCTGTTTTCACAGCCCATCAGAAGTACAGGCCACATTGATGAACGGCTATGGTATTCCGAACGGGGTTAGTCTCCACTGGGAAATAATCCCATTAAAAGAGATTCACAGCAGCAGCAGCGCTTTCCTCCTTGACGTGCCAAGAGACACCTCGCTGATACTGAAGCATGTTCCTGTGTGGGCCAGGGGGTACCTTAGAGCCAGCCTGCTCCCACTTCTGAGCAATCTCAGTCCGAACTCGTGTTGTGGCCAGGGAAGGCTTCCTGCCTGTGTCCCTTGGCCTGCTCCTCAGGGAAGCAGAGCAGTAGGTACATGTAGCAAATACGACGGTGCATTTTCTAAGTGATATTTTCCCCTTTATTCTTGCCTTTTGGAGTTAGTTAGCTCGGTCCAGCAGTGTGGCTCTGCCAGGAAGACTTGTTGCGCTGCTGTTCAGAGTGTCCTGGGATATGAAGTCGCGTCAGAAATGCCAGTTGAGCAAGAGGTATTTTCCACAGATGGGTGTTGATTTGCCGGTAATAATATCATCTGCTTTAGGTATTGATTGATTTTGAGCTCTTTTTTTTTTTTTTTTAATTTGGATGAAAATTGCTCTTTCTCATCTGTTACAATTCCACGGTCTCCTGTGAGGAATTCTCCTCTCCCACATCCACTGGCAAAGTATCATTGCTGTTAACAACTGTAACATCTGAAACGAGTGCTGATGTTTTACTGATAATTCTATTCCGTAAGGCATGAAAGAAAAGCTGAGCAGTTATTGGCATTTAGCGTGAAAAATCCAGCTTTCAGTGAGTAAGAAATAGGTGTGTTTTTAATGAAAACGCAGTGAAGATCAGCAGTAAAATGGTCTAACAGTGCCCTCGCTGCGTGAGGCAATAAACCCCACCAGGCGGTGTGTGATTAAAAAGCAAAAGTGCCGGGGAGTGTGAGTGTGGCCTCGTTTAATGATGGTGCTGCAAGCTGCCGGCATGCCCATTTTCTGTGGCCAAACAAGGGTTCTTGGTTAACGGATTTCCCTAAGCTCTGTAGTAAATATTGTGCAGACAATGACTGCACACACTAAATTCATTCATAATGTCTCCCACATCTGTTTCCTCCTGTTTTTCCTCCAGTTTTCTTGGGAAAGCGTTGGGAATGAGAACAGGCTCGTTAGAGCATGGGCGGGCAGGAGGCGCACGTGCTTTTCCCTCGGCCGAGACTCACCAGCATCTTGGTTAGCGCATCCGTGGGGACGTTCGGGTGCTCATTAGTGCCACAAATAACATCCTTTTATGAAGGCTTACTGGACACCGTAAGGCACGGGTGCTTGCAGCACGCTGGAGTTCCCAATAAGGCTTTGGAAGAGCTCGGCTGCTCTGTGCTCACAGGTGTCTCGGCCCCGTTGCACGTGGAGAGGGGCACTGCAGCGGGAAGGGGCCAAATCCCATCTCCATTGGGAGGCAGGAGGAGGAATGGCAGTGCCGGAGTCTGCCTCTTTGAGAAAATCCTGTCTTTTTTTTGAGAAATCCTGTCTCAAATGGGAGACAGGAGGAGGGCGGCAGGAAGAAGTTCCAGTTTCACCTGGCAGCGCTAGCAGCAGCCTGGGGAGCTTCATCCGTGAGCAAGGCTGAGATGTCCGGCCATTCTGGACACCCTAAATACTCACCATCAGTTTCTGCTTTTCTGAAATGCAAACGCTTTGCTCTTGGGGTTCATCTGCGATGTCCCGCACACTGGGGTGTTTTAAATTGCTGTTTGCTCTTCTGTTCCCCCATTCCCCTTTTGCCTGGGGAAGCTCCAGCCCTTTGCGATGCGGCAGCCAGGGCTAGATGAGAACTCGAGCGGAAGCAGCCTCAACCGCAGGAGCTAATAAAACACTAGAAGCTCCACTGGTTGGAGCCTTAACAGCATCAGGCTTTGGCAAAGCACCTTGTCCTTGACTCCTGGGGCCTCAAATTCGCTGCTCTCGCCGCTGCTTTGCCGGCTTTGCCAGTTTGCCCCGGCTGGGAGGGGTTAAGGGCGCTGCTGCGGCCGCTGGGGGAGGAGAGAGCGCCCGGTCCTGCCCCGTTGCTGCGCTCGGGTGCATCCCCACAGCTCCGCATTCCCAGCTCTCCCTACCTGCCGGGATGCGAGGCTGGGCGCGGGGCAGTCCGGGGATGCGCCCGGCACCAGCGGGGCACACGGGGCAGCACCGTGCAGCCCCGTAGCGCGGCGGCAGGTGTGGCAGGATGAGCGCGATGCTGTGGCGCTGGGAGCACAACAACGCCACCATGAAGCTGGTGAGAGGCGCGGGCTGGGACGGGGCCGCTGCTCTGCTGCATCTGGCTCCCTCGGAAAGGGGACCCCCATGTGTGCAGCTCCCCGGGGCGGGCTGAGGCGGGTGCTGAGATGATGCTCTGTCTGAGGGAGCAGCATCCGCAGAGCTGCCGGTGGGCACTGATCCTCCTCGCTCCATCCTCCCGGGGCTGCCCTGGCTGTTTCCCCTGCGCTTGGATGAAGCTCGCTGAAAAGTAAGCAGGGAAGCACAGACTTGGGGTCCACCTCTCCCCGCACCTCCTTGTTTGTCCCTGGCGCCTGGGTTTCGCTTCAATATTTTCAGTCTCACTTGTGTCGTCGGGGAGCGTTGGTGCTCTTGCCTCTCCTGCAGTTTGTTTGGCTTTCCCGGTAGAGCACAAAGCCCCCGCTCCTGGGAGCAGGGAGTGAGCGGCTCCTTTGCTCGGCTGGCAAACAGGATCGGGGACCTGTGTGCGCGCCTGTCGCCTCGAATCACTGCCCGTGCCGAGATCTAGCCCTGCTCAAAACTTTCACTCCCTGCGAGCAGCAGCTTTAGCAGCTATTTGATGCCCAGCGTATCAAGGCCGTGCCTGTCTGAGATAGCACCAGATGCGGAGTTTTCTGTGTGGCAGATTACTTAAACAGTGAAAATTACAGCTCTGTGCAGTTTTCTGTTTGAAGGATTGCCCTTCCTGAGAAGTTTATCGCTCAGCCTGTGGATTTGTTACAGGTCTGAGCCTTTAGCCTTTCCACATCAAAACTGTGTTGAAACCCATGGGGGAGCTGAAGGTGCCCTGCACTGCCTAATACCAGGCTCTGCGATCCTAGAAATTCCGAGCACGCCGTGCGATTTAACAGTGTCTGCTTCCAAACGGTTTCCCTGTGAGGGATGGTGCGGTAAAGGGATGTTATTGAAGGAGGTTTCTGCTCCAGAGGGAACAGTGGGTCTTGCGCGGGATCCGATGGATGCAGGTCATCCCTGCGCGAGTACCTGCCGCGATCTCAAATCTGGGAGCCGGCAACTGTGCCATTAGTGTGGGAGCTGCCGGGCCCGCTTCCAATTGCAGGAATTCCGGGAAGGGAGCTCCCCGCGAGCCCGGCTGCCTCTCCCACGCCGAGGAGGATCCTTGCGGGAAGCGGCCGCAGAGGCAGGTGCGCAGGGAGGGCTCTGGAACTGCGCGGGAAGGGGCTCTGCAAGCAGGGCAAGCACGGGGCATCCGGCAGAGAAAATGAGGGGAAAACAGAGAGTAACAGAGGGCTGGGGGGCGCAGGGAGGCATTAAGAGGAAAACAAAGTAAAGGCAAGTGCTGCCGGGTTCAAGGCAAACAGCCTGTAGCAGGTGGGTGAGACCGAGCGAGCGGGATGGAAATAAATGCTCTGGGTGGGATGAGAAATGCTCAGGGTGGGATAAGAAATGCCCTGCTGTTCGCCAAAGCACCTGCTTGCAAGCACCGTTTTGCTTTTGCAGCGCTCAGCAAGACTGGACCCTTCTGTTCCGTCTGCAGCCACAGCGCTGTGCTCAGTGACCAACCGAGGGCTTGAACGGGGGGTTCTCCGAGATGCCTCTGTTTCCCTGGCCTCCTTCTTGAAAGGGGTTCAAAGCCCTTTCTTACCCAGTTCTGGGGGGCCCTCTGAAGCGGGAAAGCCATGAGCATCTCCTGCCTGTCCTCGTGTTGTAAGAAAAGGCATTAATTTCTCCTCAGCTATTAGCAATGCTGTGCTGATAACCACTGTCACGGTAGCTTCCCGTATTAGGCTTTGCTGTGTCTGAATAGACGTCAGGTCTGCTCGAGATGTGTGGAATTAACTGGGAGTTTTTCCTGCATTTCGTAGGCCCTGGCGGAGCTGCCGGGGTATTTTCCGCCTGCAGCCGAAGGCCTGCTGAGGGCAGTGACAAGTGAGAATTGCTCTGGGGCTGAACGCATGGGTTTTTGGAATATTTGGGATGCTCTGAACTATTTGGAGATCGCGTCTTCCTGAATTGCATCTCTTGGCAGCCAGCATTAATCAGGGATGGCGTTTTGGCTTGGGATAAAGGAGGTGCTGGTTCTGGGCAGTCTGGTTGGTTGGGTCTAGCTCCAAGTAGGCACAGCCTCCGTCCCAGGGCTTCCCCGCCTCCCTTGGGAGATTTGATTATTATTATTATTAGCCTTAAATGGACCCCGAATGTCCCTGATAGGAGCTGTGACTGCGGTTCTTCCCAAGTCGCAGACGTGCCCCTGGAAACCCTTCCAGGTGAGCTTTCACCTTACGAAACCATCGTTCTGGGAGGGAGTGCGAGTGCCCGCGCGCGTTGGCTCACGCGGGTTTGTACAATGCCCCGTCGCCTGCGTCGTGCAGGACTGCCCTTGGTGCCCGAGGGGATTCCTGGGCTTCGTGCCGGCTCCGTCAGATCCGTGGATGTTCTCCCTGTGCCAGGTCCCTGTTTGCTGGGGAGGCCGGGCCCCGTGGCCGCTCCTGTTGGGAGCAGCGCGGGCTCTGGGCAGCTCCTTGTCATTCTTTCACGGTGGTTGTTTTGAGCAAGCCTGTTCAGCTGCTGGGCCCGACGCCGTGAGGCTCCTCTTCCTCGACAAACTCATCGTTCCCATTTTCTTTCTGCTTTTATGGGGGAAGAGCAGAGCAGAGTTTCTACGCGCAGCACAAACCCCTGCTCTCTCGCTCGGCTCCGTGAGTCAGCCACACACCTTATGCAAACACCTCTACAACGCCACCAAAACAAGGAGCGTTCCCACTCCCTGCTGCTTGGCTCAGGGCGTTTGCAAGACTCTTGTGTTGTTTTCGTGGGGACCGGGGTTACCACGAGAAGCGCACGAGCCCTTTGCTCTCCATGAAGTTTCATAGTCCTGTTCTTGAGCAGCCACCAGCCTTGGAGCCACTGTGAAACCTGGAAAGGTTCCTGCCTTTTTACAACATTTCCTTGGCTGTCGCGTTGGTAAGGACCTGGTGACTGACATATCTGCCTGTAACCTTTATATAACCTCGGCGATAACCTCCCCAGGTTCATTTTGCGTTTCCAGCTCTGTGTCTCTGCCTGCAAGCAAACTAACGAGCTAAGCAACTAATGAATTTAAGTGGCGGGTAATATCTTATCAAGCGAGCGGATAAACTCCAACTCTGGCATGGAATAATACTTACTCTGGGATAAGCCCCTATCGCAAAGTTTGCCTCTTGGAAGGTGCAATGTAAACTCAATTGAATGGTCACATTAGTTTTATTGGGAAGTTTCTTATAAACTACAGTATTCTAAATAACAGCAGTTAGATATAACCGCACTTGAGCTTACACTTAGCCTTTTGCTCTGTGCCACTTCTTTCTAACTTCAGTTTTCCCTTTGCACCTTTCCCTGTGACCGGTTTGCCACTTTCCTGTAATTCTTCAGCACTACTAGCAGGATATAGATGTGTTTGGGTTGTTTTTTTCTCTCTCCAGTGCTTTTCTGTTTAGGTTTTCACATGTTGAATAACATTAGAGAGGAGAATGTCTTTGCATAAGCATTTGCCATGCAGATACCTGTAACTTTTAAATAGCTCCGGGTTCAGCAAGTGAACAGATGCCCATAGGGCATCCGAGTAACTCAGAGTCCCATCCTATCTAAAAGATAAAATTAGGGGCTGATTTAGAATTTCCCCTCTGAAGAGAGTGCAAAAAATTTATTGTTATGTGGAGAATTTTTGCCGTGGTTAATACCTGTTTTTCCCTTCTATTAAACGTTTCCCTTTAATGCTGTTATCTCGATGTGCCTTCTGGAGTAATGCAGCACATACAGCAAATAAAACACACTTATTCAGAAGTAACATTTTATTCGTGAAGAGATTTTAAAGTGCTTAACTTAAACCTGCCACAGAAGAATTGGCTCGGGTGATAAGAGGCCGCGCGGTTTGCAGAGTTACGGTGTCGCAGACCTAGTTTCGCTAGCTGACTTGGCTGTGCTTTTCACTGAGGAAGGGAAGAACCGTTGCAGTTTCCTAAGCTTCTACCATCCATACCACTGACTTAAAAGCAGTGTAGTTAAATCACGTCATGGTGTTTATCTTGCACTTGATAATCCACTTGGGTTTGGGATTGGACCACTGCAGATCACTGTGCCTTTCTAGGCTGAAACCGCTGGCACTCGCGCCAGCTGCGACGGGTCTCGAGATTTATGTTATTTATGAGATTTATTACGAGATTTATGTTATTTATTATGTTATTTTATGTTATAATTAATGTTATTTTGTTATGCAAACCTGCGCATATAGGGTTTGTTAGAGATGCAGTTAGTGATCAGCAGCAGTTTTTGTTCAACAGCTTGGTGGTTATCATCTGGAAATAGTGGAAGAGGATGAGCCAAGAGATTGCAGCTGTGAACTGCAATCTAATAAGACGGAAAAAAGCAAATTTGTTCCCAAGATGTGTGACTAAAAGTATTTTCAATAGAGATTAGAAAATATTAATGCAGTGAGTTGCAACTACCAGAAGATTGAAGAAACCCTCTGCATAATATTACACACAAGTGGGATGATCTTCATCCCTGAAAGATGCTTGAATTCAAAGGAATCAGAAGTTCTGCTGAGCGGACTAAGACAAAGAGCACCATATTTGCTTGGATTCTATGTGTTTGCGAACCTGTAAATAAGCACCAAATTGTAGCTGTTGGGTACAATGTCATGAATGTTGGGACATCCATTCACTTATTATTTCCTCCTGGGAAGAAGCAGTCTGGCTCCATGAAGCGCATAGGGAGGCTCGTCCCGGCCACGCCGGGTGCGGAAAAGGCTCGGATTTTGGGTGAGGCTGCAGGGATGGAGGCCTGGATCCAGGGTTGCTCTGAGCTCAACAGCAGTTGCTTAATACACTTAGTGTGGATAAAACAGGGCCTAATCTAAACTGCATGGAAGATATAGCTTATTTTCTAATGGCACTGCTTAATTCTAGGCTTGCTTTTTGTTCTCAAAGCAATTTTTTTTCCTTGCTTTGCAAAATAAAGATCCTCTAATGTCATTTTGAAGGTAGAGTGATTGGGCTACATGTGTTTAAAAATAATGTAAACGAGGCCATGTGTTGGGTTCAGTTTGGTGTCAGCTGTTCATTGCTGATCTTCAACTAGTTAATTTAATGTTCTCTGACATTTGCTCAAGAAGCTTTTTTCCTTTTGCCCTTTTTTCTGCGTTTGCTGACAAGTGATTGCTGATGAATTGACTGATTAGAGGAATAAGCAAGTCTCGAGCTAGCACCAAGCAATCCGCAGCACGCTGGGGGGCTCGGGGGTCATTCGCCAACCATTCGCAAGGAAGGGGTTGTTTTAACCCCGTGTAACAATTACAGGGTTGTTATTTCATTGGGCAGCTGCTTTCCTGGTTAGGGACAAGGGAGGTGAGTGGCGTTATCCTCCCGTGGGAGCTGGGGCGGCACTCCTGTGAGCTCTGATCTGCCCTGCGGCTGCTTTGCTTTTTGGGACGAGCGTCTGCAGGGATTCGGGAAAGGGCAGTACCCCAGGCAGGGAGCAGGCGACCCGAAGTGTTTGCAAAGCCCCTGTTCAGCCTTCTCTCTTCCCCATACCCAAGCATAATCGCAGCCAAGGTCTTTGAGGGAAAACTTAAAGCATCCTACCGAATAAATATAAGCGTTAGAAACACTACAAGGGCTAACTCATTTAAATTGGCCAAATACTTTAATGTGCTATCTACTACGGATCATGTTTCCAACAGGAAAGGCATAACGTGGCGGTCTGGGAGCAGCAGGCGCGTGAGATGCGGTCACATCCTGGGTAAACGTTGCAGTCAGAGCGGGGCTGGCGACAGCTCGTTTTGCTCCTTTGCAGCTCTGCAAAACGCTCGCCCAGCAGCAGCCCCGGGCACTGGGAGCCGCTGCGGGGCTGGTGCCAGCGCGGAGTGCCAGGAGGCAGCCGTGGCTCCTGCCACCCGCACTCTTCCTGCACATCCTTGGGCTCCGTCTTGCCGTCTGAGACTGCCTGGCCTCGAGGCAAGCCCCATTCTTAGCAGCTCTTGCTTGGTTCCTTGGGAAGTTTGGCGGGTGTGTTCCTGAGCCCATCACGTCAAGGAGGTTGTTGAAAACGTTGCTAAAGTACCTGCCTTTATTCCACGTCTTGCAGCCCCACGGTGTCAAAGTGGGATCGAGCTCCGCTTGCTTACGGTTCCTGGAGGAATCTCTCCGTGCCCTGCCTGGCACTAGGCCTGCAGTGGGTGAACAGGCACCAGTTTCTGTGGGGATTCCTCTCGGCCCAGCTCTGAATATAACGATGCCCCGTTGAGCAGAGCAGCAGCTGCCTGTGGCAGTAGCGAGAGGGACCTGGGAAGCTGCTTGTAGAGATTAGAAAATGGCACTTCTCTAGCAGCCTAGTGACTGTGAGCATACACAGAAGGAACGTGCAGTAGAGGCATTGCCGATGGTGTGAGAAGCGACGCTGCAGAAGCAGCAGTGCGATTTCTGACAGAGAAATCGCAGAATTGTCTTGTTCACCCAAATGAGATGCCTTTTGCTTTTGAAAAGTTTTCATGCCAATCTTAGATTCTGTTTGTGGCTGTCATCTGTTGGTTATGATGAATTCATCTGATGCAATTCCAAGTTTTGTTCGTAGCCTCATACCCTCCAATGTGATAATTCTGCCACAGCAGCTGCTGCTGCTCTTCTCTTGGGTCTGTTTCTAAGGCCTTAAAACTAGGCAGACCGACCTACTTGACAAAGAAGTGGAGAAAACGATGCTGCAAGTATTACTCTCGTGTAAGCAGGGAAGGAAGAGGATAAGCAGCCCTGAGAATCGATAGTTTTTCTAGTATTTGAGTCTCTACTGTTAATTTTGGGATGAAGGTTCTAGCAGCGTGCGCACGTGTCTGTGTGCGTCTGTAGGAACTGGGCGCCTGCTCCTTGTTCCGCACTCGCTCCAGGCAGAGCAGAGGGACTGACCTTGCTGATGTCAATGAGCCTGTCGCCTCCGTCCCCCCGAGGAAATGGCTCTGATTTGATCTGTGGCTTAGCCAGGGTCCTTATCTGATGTGACTTGAAACAGCTCGTGCCCAGCCCGGCTCTCGGCAGCATCCCCAGGAAACCCTTGACTGCAGCTGTAGCATGGACCAGAATGAATGTTGTTGCCTGAGTGAAAGAGAGTTAACAAACCTAAGAGTGCCGAGGGTGGAGGACCTCAGAGAAATGCCCAGAGCGGACTAAGCTTGCAGGGCCGTAGCAAACCACCTCGTGTTCTTCTTTGCGTTGAGTTGACAGCTAATGCTACGAGGCATAGCTTGCTGGAGAGACACCCCCCTGGGCACGTGTTCGGGCAGAGGTGAGACTTCACCTGGGAAACTGAGTGCAGGATCTAAAATCGAGAAAGGGATAACATAGGTGTGCGTAAAATCGGGCAGGAGGTTGAGTGCTGAGGCCCCTATCCACATCTTGATAGGGTGTGTGTCCCTGCAGAGATCGGAAGCAGCTAAGGTGGTAAACTCCTAGTAAGTCACACTGTTGAAGACCTACATCAAGCTATTTAACAGGAACTGTTAAAATTCTCTGTGCTGACATAGCCAAAATCTGCATTGTGCCGCCTCCTGACAGTTCCATTGAAGGACTCAGTCCTGTATGTATTTCTGAGCAAAGTTTCAGTGCATGGAAGGGGCAGGAGGGCTGGAGGTGGCCACTGGCTCCGAGCTCTCCAAAGGAGGTGCTGACCCTCGGGCCATACTTCGCCCTTCTTGGTCAGCCCTAATGTTTTGTCCTTAATTATTAATCATTGTCCCGCTATAAATTTCACTTTACCATGTGTTTGTTGTTGTTGTTTCTGTTGCTTTCGCGGAAGCCGAGGTTAGAGGTTCTGCATCTCAGGAATGTCCATCAGGCCCCGCAGCGCCGTTCTGAATCCCCAGATCAAGGGGCGGCCGGGCTGGTGTCGCCTCAGGGAACCCTCCTCATTAGGAGCGCGGGATCTGCCGCAGCAGATTAGGCTGATGCTGCCCCCAGCAGCGCCCTGAACAACCCCCGCTGCCCGGAAAAGCAGGAATTCGCTTCATCAGGACCGTTCCTCATCCTGCAGGCCGTGAAGTGGTGACTGGGGTCTCGGCCAGCATCTCTTTAAGTGCAGCTCAGGCCTATGCATAGCCCTGAACTCCAAACGCTTACAGCTCTAAGTGCCCTGGTAGGGGTGGCCTTTCCTAAACTCCTCAGGGTTGTACCAACATGTGGGGTGTCATGGAGCAGCTCCGCTTCCGTGCTGCTGGCCATGCCGGAGAAGCTCTCCTCGCTTCTTGCTCCTCGAACTCCCTTTTTCCTCCCTTCACATCGTCTCTGCCGCAGATACGGGCGTTGCACCTCCCTGCACACTGTATTTGGATAAATAAAACACCAAGTGCGCGGTTTTAACGCTTAACCAATTCTCCTCTTAACTACATAACTGACACATAGATCATTATGGAGGAAACACTTGCCAACCCTTTAATTGGGAGCAGGCAGGAGTGAGCTGAAAGCAGGGCCGTAATAGACAATCTGATTTAGAAAGTTATCAATCAGTAGAAGATTGTGTTAGGCTTACATTTGTGAAACAGATGGCCGGCTGCAAGATGATGAGATTAGGATTATTATGTTTGTGGAAATTAATTCAGCACTTTATTTCTGAATTTTGAAAATAAAAATAAAACCTTGTGTGGTCTGCTGGCCGCTCAGCTGGAACCATGTATGGAGACCACCTTGTTCTTCAATGTGAAATGTGGCAAAGCCCGAGCTAGGGCTGCATGGTAGTCCCATTTCCATTACATGTAGCAATATAGTAAATGGCACAAAACAGAAATGCTGCCACCTATGGATAAACAGTTAATATTTTGAAATATGAGCATTTTATTTCCAGAAAATCTCATTAGCAGAACATTTAGGGTCAGTTGGCTGTGTAGAGTGTGTCTACGTTTGTGTTTCCCTCTTCCTCCTTGAAAAATGCTGGAGATCTACCCCTAGCTCAGGTTTTTAGAGTGTATGAAGTCCCCTTAAAATGTGACCACTGCTTTTGCTGCCCAAATGGGAGATTAGCTATGGTGAGAACCTGCCTCCGATCGGGATGCTGGCCCCGTCGGAGAGCCCTTGTCTCCCGCACATCCTCAGGAGTCAGGCTTGGCCATGCAAATTAATGCTCGGCTGTCACAAATTATTTTTCACCATCCTAAAAACGCAGCTTAAAATAAAAACAGGGCTCTCAAAACTAGGTCACACCTCAGATTTGTCTAGCCGACTGTCCCTTTCTGACAGCGCCCAAGAGCAGAAGCATTAGAAGAGCAGGAGAAATAGAGGCATTAGTAGGACACACAGACACCTTTTGGAAGGATGATCCATCTCTTCTCATTCTTCCCATTGCTGTTAATTATCTTCAGAAACATTGGATTTAATTTCTGCTTTTGCTGGTTGATTTCGGTGCCGCCTTCGTGTTCAGGAGAGCCAAACGTCGGCTAGGGTTTATCAGAGGACTTGTGGCTTGAGGGCGTGCTCGAAGGAAGTGTTCTCCTCAAGTCTCGGTCCTGTTTTCTCTCCATTTTCCCTCCCTCTCCAGATCTTGGTCTCTTGGTAGGTGCAGCGGGGAATCGGCTGCCGGTGCCTCGGGGGAAAAGGGAGAGAATGAAGGAAAACGGTGCTTTGTTACAGTTCAGCAGAGAGAGGGACGCGCGGGTCTAAAAACACACAGATTTCCTTGGGCCATTTTGGCGCTTTAAGTACAGAAAGAAAATGGTAAAAACCCATTTCCTGCAGCAAAACGCTGCTGCTGGCTGCTAAGGAAAGCCCTTGTCAGGCCTGTGCCCTCCCGTTCAGGTCCGGTTGCCTTGCGTCTCCATGCTCTGCGGTAGCTGAAACAGAGCAGAGTGCCCGTGGGACCGATTTAATGTGTGTGTTTTATTTATTTATTTATTTATTTTTTATTTCTTTTTGCTTCCTATGTGTCAGCGCCGTGTTAGCAGATGAGCCCTGGTGTCTCTTCCCGAAGGCAGCGGGAAAAAGCGGAGAGCAGGGGGGCTACGCCTCGGCCGTGGCGCGGCAGGTCGGGTTCGGGGCTGGTTTCCGCGGGGGCCGTGGTGCTGCAGACAGGGTGGCTGCGCGGCTGTTTGCTTTCCCGGAGCCCTTAAAAGGCCCCTCTAGACTCGATGCTGGCAGAAGGGCTCTCCTCAAAAATAAACAGTAGAAACCGCCAGGCGCCCGTCCCTCACCTCGGCCGGAGGGGAGGCGAACGCGTCGCCGCTTTGCGCCTTGTCAACATTTAACTTTTTTTTTTTTTTAATAGCAAAGCAAAGCAGTTGACAAAGGACACTTGTCTGCTCCTTGCTGTGCAGCCTGCAGCCCTGCGTGCTGCTGGCTCTCATCTGTGGTGGTTTTCAAGCAGCGGGATCCTGCTGGGGGCACTTCTTGGTCTCTCCTCCGGTCCCTACTCAGGAAGAGGCCGGGTTTGCAGGTATCCACTTAGGGGCTAATCCAGCCTTATATTTATTTAAGCTTATATTTGCCATAGATAAAACTTCCAAAACTTTAGTCCATAACGCCAATTCTCCGAGTTCAGAAAATCGTGTATCTGGGTTTTTGTTTGGTCTCTTTTAAGTACAGAGATGACCTGCAGCATCATGGATGTTCATGCAGAGTGTCAATGCCCCAAAGGAAGAGAGCGTTCGGGCTGCGGCCTTTGTCCTGACCATGCGAGGGCTCCAGGCAGTATCTTTTAAAAACTCATCCCAATCCGTGCGACTCGCTGCAGGTTTGCCCTTAGAGATGCCCAGCACGCCCAAACCCCACCGATCCCGCCGGAATCCGCCTCGAAGCAGTGGGGGCGGAAAGGAAGAGCTGCCGGAGGGGAGGCAGTTGCCAGCACAGGGCAATGTGACGGCCTGAGAAATCCGAGCACTGGGCACGCGTGTCTTCAGCTAAAATTAACCGCCCGGCCTTCACATGCCCCCTATATATATATCTATATAAATATATATGTGCCCTATATAAGGGCAGTCCTTGGAGAAGGAAGCGCATGCCGGGCGCCAGCGCTACTCGTTCGTGTTGAACATGCCAATAAGCAGCCCAGGCTTCCAAGCCCCCGCACGTGGGAGGAGTAAATTTTCCTTTGATCACTATAAAACAGTAAGCGGATCCCGACCCCTTGGTGACGGTGGCAGTGCTGGGGAGCAGGGTTCTAATTTCAGCCTCAGTGTTTTTTTTTTTTTTTTTTCCTTTATGGGGCTGCTTAAGATTTTCTGTGGTTTCTAATGTCTCACCTTTCCAGATAAGCCCTTTTCTGTTGTTGTCTGTTTATAATAGTAGATATAATTTGGCTTATTTCTTAGATGGGGACCGTGAAAATAACTTGGCGTGCACTGTAGATGACTCTCTAGGAAGTGCGTGTGTGTGGGGAGGTGGATTTGTTTTGCTTGTAGTTCAAGGTCAATTCTATTTCGCTGGCGTGGGATCAACTCGGTGCCTCCACCGCTGCCCAACGGGGTTTGGAGAGGGGAGTCGAACTGCGTCTCGCTCGGGCTGCGCATAGGTGTTGGGACAGAAACCGTGTTTTTTACATAGTTCCAAGTCAAGTCTGAGGAGGAAGAAAGTAAAAGCGCAGTTCAGGTAAGGTGGTTTAAAACATGTGAACTGGTTTAGGTCTCACAAGGGATTCACTCTGAGCAGTGCTGACACCTTGGGGCTGCGCTCAGCGCTTGGGGACCTGCTCAATGCCCCCCTGCTCGGTCTGAATAGCGCCCATGTGCATGAGAATGGTGCTCCCAGCTGGGAAGGAGGCTTTAAAGAGAGGCACAGAAATAGCCCCGGTGGTGGCTGTTTAAATTACATGGTTTTATGGAGCTCTCAAAGGGCAGTTAATGCGTGCAAGTGGCCAGTGGGATGCAATATTCATTGGGCTGCCTCCCACCTCGTCCCAACAAGCGCTTCCTCGTGTGAGGGAAATAAATCACTTGGGTTGGTCCCGCTTCCCAAAGAGGTGCAGGTGCCGCAGGCTCCTCAGTGACGCAGGAGCCAAGGCTGGAGCTGGTTACAGCCTCGTTCCCCTGGGCTGAAGGGTGGTTTTTGGTGGCTAAAGCCCACAAACACACCTAGCCACATCCTGATGCCACTGGGGCAGCCCGAGGCTCTTGCTTTTCTTCTCCAAACCTTGCTCAATTCATGCAATAATGTTTTAGCTATAGCTCATAACGCACAGAAAACTTCCAGAGTCAATACATACCTGTAATGTTCTTAATTCAAATGTGATTGAATCAAGGTTTACCGGCAGAACTCCGAGTTCAAAACTGCTGCGCTGAAAGCAGAAAGGAGAGAGGGGAAAAAATACCTTTCACATTTGTTTTTAATTTGTTTCCTGACAATTGGATTCCTAAGATCACAGGCTGCGGACTGAAAAAGCTACTCAACAGCTGAGTCTGCCTCTAACTTTGAGCCCAGTTAAATGTTAAACTGGTTGATCTCTAAGCAGTCTCATCTGCCATGGTCATAATGCCCAAATAATGTTTTTTGCTTGATTTTGGTAACTAAAATAGTGAAGCTGCTTTCAGCGATTTTCATTCTGTGAAAAGCTTTGCTGAAAAGCTTTAAAAATCTGTTCTTGTGTATTCAATGGGACAGCACCAGAACCCCTGGGAGCTTGCACTGTGTTTTATCTTTCGAGCTCGTGCATCATCTGTATCAGTGTTCGGAGTCTAGCGCTGGGATCGCAGGTATAATTTACCAGCCCTCAGCTGTCTCGTAAATGTAGACAGTTTTATTTCCAGAAAGATAATTGGAAAATTATGGTTTTTCTTCAGATTTATGCCGGCCAAGTTTTTAGAGCTTGCAACAAATTATTATGTGTGTGACTTATGTTTCCTGCCTTTCATTTTATGTTTGCTGTGCGCATTTCATGTGTTGATTGTAATTGGTTGTGTACTTTGTGTTGCAGGTTTTGTATTCTTTAGTTAGAGGGCTGTTCAGGTTATTTTCTTGCGAGTATTGAAACAAATGACTTTGTCATCTGTTTGCCAAAAGCATCTAGGAACACTCCAGAAAGGAACATATCTGCAAAACACTGATGTGCCAAGGTAGTCACATATGAATGGAAAGGTTCTCAGCAGTGTTTTCCTAGTCCTTTTATTATTGTTTTTCCAATCATTTGCCTGTTTTTGAACATTTGAAAACATTATGTGCTTCATTTTTCTTGTGCCTCGAAATAGCAACCATTGTCCGTTTTTCCTACGTGTTTGTGTGGAAAAGGAAAAGAAACATTAGGAATCGTGTTTGTGTAGCGTGTTACAAAGACTTGCAGCAAACAGGTTTCGAACATCCTGGGAGGTTTCCGTGCTTACCTTGTTGCATGCCATGAAAACGAGCAGGGACTGGGAAGAGGCACTAAAACCGAGCAGCGGCCTTGGGAAACACTGTGTCCATAAGGATGCCGCCAACCTGGCTGACACATCGTCCGGGCAATTAAAAGTAATTAATTAATTAAAAGTTTGCACATGTGTTTTGCATTTTGCAAAGTGAGATGGTGCACCCAAGTTTAAACTAGACTTATTAAGTAGGTCTGTATTTCCCTGCAGATGACTTTATTAATTGAGTAGCGGAATGAGGTGATGCTGCATTCCTTTAAATACCTCCTAAACAGATATATTCTGTGTCGTGGCATGTGCTACTGTTATTTAATGAGATGGGATACGATTAGCGTTAAAGCTCTGCTTGCAGCTGGGACATGAAACACAGCAGCGGAGCTGCACATGCCAAACTGCAGAGTCTGCCACTTTGTGGTGCGCAACCAGGAATGCGGTGGGTCCCGACCGCAGCAGGGAGCAGTTTTACGGTTCCAAATCCCTGCGTTTTCACGTGTAATTGGGTTTAAGGCTTTCTCGAGGGGCTCTCAAGGCCCTGCTGTAGTTTCAGGAGCTGCCAGGAGGGGGGATTGCTCTTGCCCCCGCTGCTCCTTCCATTGCCACCTTGTTTTAGCAGAAATACTGTTCGATTTGTAGTCCGAAATTCCGAACTCGGGCCCTTCTCTCTTCCCTTGGCTAAGCCAGCGTGAAGCGGTCCCTTTGTAAGTCGCCCGCACACTGTGGCGCTGCTGGGACCGCTTTGTTTCCAGCCTGCGCATTTGGGGTAAACGCCCGTAACTCGGGCTTGCTGCCGCACTCCCATCAGCTCAGCAGCCTGCTGGAACCGCAGGACAGTGCTTGCCAGCGTGGGGACGCTCCAAGCCCTCGGCAGGCTCGGTAGGCAGTATTGCAAGGTAGGAAATGTGGCAGCATTCCTCAAAGCGCAGCTCCTTGTTGCCTCATCCGGCCCAGAGCCCCTGCTGCAGAAGCATCTCAAGCTTCTCCATACAGGTGTAGGACAGCGCAGAAAACCCTCAGGTGAAAACCGTGAGCGGCTGCACGAACGCGTTGCGATGCAGAGCGCGCGGCGAGCGTCTGAGGGCCATGCGAGCCACAGCGGTCTGGGAGTTTGCCATGGGCTTCTCAGCGCTTTGATGTCAGATTCCTGAATAGGAAAACCCGCTCTATAGTAGGCAGCAAACTCGCTCCGCACAATGCCTTGAATTTTAATGGTGCCGGCCCGCTTAGCGCGGCTAAAAAGCAGCCACATTTCTCAGCGGCTGCCAGGCTGCTGTAAGCAGAGATTGCAGCGCTGCTGCATAAGAGTTATTGCTAACGGTTGCTTTTTTGTTTGTTCATCTTCCTCCTAACAGATTTACACCGACTGGGCTAATCACTACCTAGCAAAATCCGGCCACAAGAGGTTAATAAAGGATCTACAGCAAGATGTGACCGACGGCGTTTTATTAGCTGAAATTATCCAGGTTGTAGGTGAGTGACTTTCTCTTTCTGTTCCACATACCCACCAGCTTACCTAGAGACGCACCTTCTTTATCTGCTACATAAACACCAAGAGGAAAACACAATAAAATGCATATAGATAATATTTTCTCAGAGGCTTTGCTAATTAATTTGATAAAGCGTTGTCTTAAAGAATTGCAGGAGAAATATTTGATGCTGCTGATAGGATCTCCTGACACAGCAATATCATTCTGCATAGCTGAATGTTAAAAAGCGACTGATGAGGGATTTTCTTTCTGCTAGGCTGCTTTTAGCCTCCCCTGTCTCTATTTCTTACTCCTTTTTGGGACCGGTCTGGCATAATTCACAGTGACAGCAGCCAGCTGTATTCTTGCTATGGCCTCCTACTTCCAGTTGGATTTGAAAAAATCCCTCCGTATAGGTGGGAGACAGTAAAAGAGAGGAGTTTTATGGGAAAGAGAGGAAATCTTCCATAATGATTTTCAAATGAGGAAGATCATTATCATTAGGATGTGTGTCTCAGACGTAGCAAGTCTTGCCTTCCCTTGGTTTTCACTAATATTATTAGATAATGGAAATGCTGAGCAATTTGCAGCAGTGGCCCCACGCGGAGCTCCAGATCCTCCCTCTCCCTTGGGCCTGGATCCCTCATTAGTTCCTTCAGAGGCTCATCCATCTTGTGCTCGGGATGCCACGGAGCACATGCATGGGCCAGTGGAGACTGACGGGAGCAGAAAGGCTGCTAATAGGAATTAGGATAACTATTGTTGGAAGCGAGACGGGCAGATTTGAGATGCAAATGAAGAAGACAGCAGTGAAGTAACAAGACATCAGCATGTGCATATTTATACGAGCTCGGGATGCCGTACAAATGGCTGGCTCTCAGTTTCAGGTACAAATAGGAATTCAAGAGACTCAGTTCCACCAACCCCATTAGGGCCGCACTGGCATAAATCAAACAAATCTTCCTCTCTGTGTGTCGTAGAGCAATAATAGATCCCGCAGCTTTCTGTGGACTAACCATGTAGCTGCAGGCACATAGAAGTAGGCCAGGAGGTTTTGGTTTTCTGAACCCAGGAACCGTTAGGTGCTTCCTCCTTCCATGCCAAACCACGAACAAACCTCTGTGTGGGGAAGGGTGTTGGAGTGCCACCATCCAAATAAGTTACAATGGTTGGAGCAAGTGTTTACAAGTAGCTGTTTGAATACTGACGTGTGAAAATGTTTATAAATTCAAAATACTCCCTCTGAAATATTCCCGAGTTATCGTTTACTTTATTTCCGTGGCCATCTCTGAGCTAGCTGACTCATAATACTAATTAGGTCTGCAGGGCACAGCTTTCAAAAGTTAAAAGTTTTCCTTTCCAGATGATGTTTTCCATGCAAAATAAGATTCCTATTTAAACATGCTCGTTTGAATTGGCTAAATTAGCAGAGAAGTGGCGGTAGCTTTCACACGTGGAAGATGTTTTAAGTGTAGCCCAGAAAACAGCAATTCTTTTTTCGATAACCAGGACTGCATGCTCGAGAAGCTCAAGATGCAGGGCAGGAGCTTTGGCCTGTTTTTATGTTTATGCTGTGCTCTCTGCGGGTGTGAAAGCAGCTATGAGGATGCTGCCCAAATGGAGTATCCAGAGATTATTCAGAGTCACCAAAATTGGTTCTGGTTCCATTCTGAGAGATGAGATTTTATGTGTGTTCATCCATAATTCACCTTGTTTGCAGACATGAAATCTTGCTATTTCAATTCCCAAGCAGATGGTAAAATGAAAAATCAAGGTGTGGTTTTTAATGAAGACTCAATATAGTTAATAATGGTGCAGATATAATGCCTGGAAGTAAACACGCCTTTCTGCTTACCTTCCTCGAATGAAATAGATGTATATTTAGGGAAAGGGAATAGTTAATAATAGCCGGTAGGTTGTTCTTATGCCCTAGAATCCAAACAGGGAGCAAATCTAGAAGATGTTAAACCAAGTATTACTGCGCTTGACTCCTGAGGCTCTACCTTCCTCACTTTAAAACTGCTAGATACGGTGTGGAAGTGTCTGTTATGTGATTATAGTGTATTCTCTTTGTAAGTCAATTAAAAATGTATTAATAACACTTTTTTTTTCCCCAAAAAATATAAAAGATATAAATATATGCCTTAATAATCTCACAGAAACATAGTAGTTGTATCCGAATTAACTCCTGCAGTCTCCTGGAGTGCTGCATCATCTCGTTTTGGTAACACCGAATTGTCAGTTTGTTTCACATTAGATTCTTCAGTTTTCAGAACTCAGGGTTGATGCTAACATATACTGTAACCCAGGCTAGCAGGACGTTTTTCCTATTGGTGCCAAGAATATTTGTGGACTATTTTACTTAATGTAATAGAATCCAAACCAGGTCAGATACAAAGCTGCAGACATTATCTTAACGGTAAATCCTTCTTTATTAGTTCCCCTAAAGGGTAAACTGTGCAAGTCAGGGTCAGAGGATGAGAGAAATTGTCGATGCCCTCCTGAGTCTTAAACTTTTGTACCAGTTTGGAACACCTGACCCAGCCGAGAGGAGGACTCGTTCAGAAAATCATTAGCCTCCTTTCAAGTACTGGTTATGTCCAGTGCAAATTTATAGCAGTAAGTGAGTTTTTTCCTGAGTTGTACTGCTTCTGTGCTTAACGTTGTGTCTGCTGTTGGGAAACTGGGCTGAATTTGATATTCCCAACTGAAGAAGGACAGAAAATTATATAGATGGTTGTTGCCTGGAGGTTTTGTGATAGGAAGAAAAGAGGTCTTAAAACTAAAGAATCAACAGGCTGCAAATCTGTTCAGCTGCTCAAAGCAGATACCTTTATTACAGTGGAAAAAAACAAATTTGATTGCAACTGCTTGTTCAGTGCAGTGCCCAAAAGTTCCTTCAGGGTCTAGTACTGAAGGATGAAACCAGGCAAACTGAGGCTTCAAGGCAAATGTTTAACCACGCCAATAACCTGCTACTTTCTCTTGCAACTTTAAAGATTCAACCCCCCCTGTTTTTTCCACAAATTGTGGTACAGGTGAGCCATGGATATGAAACCTGAAAAGAAGACTCAGCCTGTGCTTAATCTCTCTGTTTTGTGCTATGACGGTGTTACTGTCCCCGTACGAGATGCCAGAGCAGCTGCTTTCGGGCCCAGCTGTCCCGGGAGGCCTGGCCCACTTGCAGCCCAGCTGCTTTTCGTGCTCGTCTCAGTGTTTCACGCGTTCCCTTTGGTCGGACGCCCGCGGCCTGAACCCCCTTCTTCTAGCTCGCAGCAAGTGGTCGGGAAATATATGCCCTTGGCACAGGCCCTGCTTTACTCTTTGTATTTGCTTTTCAGCAAACGAAAAGATTGAAGACATCAATGGCTGCCCAAAAAACAGATCTCAAATGGTAAGTGGGAAAGTTGTCTGCTTTGTGTGTGGTGGAACCTTTTGGCCTTTTGGTTTTTTAGCTTGTGACAAAGCTGATTTTGCTGTCTAAATTCTAGATTTTTTTTGCATCCCACATATTAATTTGGGATATTTGAATCTCTTTTCAGTATGTGGAGTCTTTCAGTATGCTGGCGTCTTTCATTTTTAAATCTGCTCCCAGTTGCCCCCATCCCCAGGTCCTGGTTGTGGCCCCTGATGTGTTAAGTGAACGCCTTGCAGATTTGATAGGAGTTTGTCAACTTGGGGCAGACACTGTGCTCTGCTCTTCTGTGCTGCTTTTTTGTTCTTGGGAGTCATCTATCTTCCTTGACCCTATGGAGAGAGCCCTCCTCAAAAAGCAAGCCATCTAAGCAGATAAATCTGCTTATATTTATCTGCTTTATTTACCAGCCTGTACTGGTGATGCCTGCTTCCAGCTGGTACACATTAAATCCGGTGGTTAACTAGGATGTAGTGGTATGGAGTATAGGCTCTGCAGCCAAGAAAACTGGGAGACCGTTACCACAATTGCCTTGTGCTGTGCAGAATAAGGAATAATAAGCCAATAAGAAAACATTGGCTCCCTTCTTGAAAAGCGCGTAAACGAGGCCAAAGCAAAACCACTTTCCTCGTCTACCCATTTTGGGAATAAGGCAGTTGTAAGTAGGTTGTAAGGCAGTTGCAAGTAAGCACGAGTAAGGATATTGAGGATATCTTTCTGTCAATACTGCTTGGTTGAATAAAAATACAATTGGGGTTTTATTTTGCTTTCCAAAAGCTGATTTGCTTTTTTCTCTGGGGATAGTATTAGAGCTCTGCACTCATCGTCCTGCACAAGCCGGGCTATGTAGGAGGTAAATTCAGTACCTTATCTTGTAGCTAGTGCACATCTTTCTTGCTAATATGGGTATCTCCATGAGTGCTGAATAACACCTATTACAAAGGGGTTCCTATCACTTGCATTTATAAAATGTTGAAGTGATTTTTAAAGCATAGACTTGAAGGCAAAAAAAGGGGAGATGGTTGATAATTTAAGGCTGTGTTGGTAGACACAGAGGGCAGCTGAGGCACTGCTGGAGGGGCTGAAAGAGCAGAGGACGGTGTGTCACAAAGCCAAGAAATATTGAATGTGGTAGAGGAAGGCGATAAGGAACATCTGGATATGTTTAAGAAGAAGTATGAGAAGAGTAAGGAGAAAAGAAAGTCGATTTTTTCCAAGGTTGAGGAAAAAAAAAAAGTTTTGCGGAACTCTAGAGAGAACTAAAATGGGAAGTGTCAAAGTTGGAGAAGTGGAATGAGAGCAAACCTGGAATTGGTGAAGGGAAAAACGATGGGGGAATCCATATGTGGGTGAAGCAGGATCTCTGGCTCTCCAGGCTTCGCCTGGGCAAGTTATAGGACATCTGAGAGCAGAAATTGGAGCAACGGGAAGGAACGTAGCCTCCTCCAAGACCACAATTGCCTCCTATAAATAGACTAGGAAATAACTGTGGTTCTTATGTGGTGTTGGTGGTTGGTTTTTATTATTTTTAAGAGCGATCACTTTACGTGAATGTAAGTATCTGTGCGTGACAAAGCTACCATGGAACAAGGTGTGTGGGGGGGGTGTCCTTTTTGTGGGTTCACATGGAAGTTTTTCAGGAATTGCCCCTTCCTGATGCAGATATTAAGCCATACTGGTAAAATACTGCTCGGTATTTTCTCTTAGTGACCATCTATCTTGGAAATGTAAAGAATCCCTTAGAGCAGCATGGGCTAGACTCTGCATTTCTTCACAAGAACTTCATAAAACTCCAAACCAAGGCCCTAAGGAAACCTCATTCCAGTGAGGGCAGCTGTACTTTATTTTATTATTCGACTGCTTTCTTGTCGTTTTCTGGAGCGTATTCTGGATCTCCAAGTCAAAGCATGTATAAAAGTTCTCCGGCTTAGTAGGGCCTCTGTTTTTACAGCGAGCAGCACAGAGAGTTGGAATTAAGTGTTAAAACTGGTAGATCGCTGCCGCCCTCGGTGTGACCCTTGCCAGCGCCACCTCCTGCTGCGTGTCCATGATCCGGAGGAGGAGAAGAGCACGCAGAAAGGCTACAGCGTGAACGTGGGGCTGGCATGGCCCGTACTTAAAGGGTAGAGATGAAGGAGGGTGGGCAGGGATGGTAATGCAAGAAGCAACCACCTCCCTGCACCGAGGAGCGGGCTGCTCCTGAACTTCCCAAAACGCAGGCCTCTGCCACCCGGGAATGTGCCGCTAATTCCGGCAAGCAGCTTGGCACTAAACATCAAAAGCATCACAAGCATTTGTCTTTTTTTTTTTTTTTTTCTTCCTCTCTGCAAATTCCTGGTGTGGGATTTTTGGAAATGTATCCGGTGGTTAAAAATAGCCATGTATTTTCGAGTAAAACTGCTCTACGGTTGCTCTGAGAAACGGAGTCAAGGGGACTTCTGCACCTCCTGTTAAGCCTTTCCCCCCACCCTGCCCCATGTTAGTCAGTCTGTTTCTTGCTGTTGGGGCAGTTTTAGCAAGAGATAAGTTATGTATAAANGTATAAGTTATATATATAAAATTGCAATATTGTCGTTAGGCCGAACTACAGTTCATTTGTATCATTTAAAACATGTCTCCGATTGCTGGATTGTTATAATTTTTTAATTGATCATTTAATAAGAGAATAGAGCACAGTGATATTTGGTGCAAAACTTTCTACTGAGTTAAACCTTGGGACAAAATGGGGAGTTCTTCCGCTCTGGGGGGTTTCCTGAAATTCTGAATGACTGCTGCAAGCTGAAGTTAAATTTGAGTTAATTTTATGACCCGCCTTTGTAAAGCACCTAGAAATCAGGGAATAAAAAGAGATATAGGTGCCCCTGGCTCCTAATCCTGCTTCTCGGCAGAGAGACCAGTGTTCAGACTCATGCAACCAAAATAACTGCCCCTGCCATGTCTTGCAGCACGTGCGTGCATTTCCGTGAAATACTGCATGTAGCGAAAGGAACACTTATGCCCTGGAGGGGGACCCCAGATCAACCCCTTTTGTGGCTTGAAGGAGTCAATTAAAGTCACTGAGGGAGCATTGCCTGTCCCTTCCTACCCCCAGCTGCCTTTTTATAACCCTGGCTGATGGGGAGGGAAATGCTGCAGCAGGTGGGCAGGCCATGGGGTCGGTGCTCGGACTGCCGTTTATTTTGGGGTATTTCGGAGCAGACGGCTGCCTTGCGTGGTGCAAAGCTGCTGCTGTGCTTTCGCATTGATCCTGCAAACACTTTATATGCAGCGTTCCGAAACTGCTGAATTTCGTGCTGAATGTGCCCTGATTTCTTTTTTCCCTTTGCAAACTCTTTAATTTTCTCAAAGCTGAACTAATTGCTCCTATTCCTCTCATTCTGCCGTATAGCTCTTAGCATCACAGGTGTAGCTGCATCCATATTAACGAAGGCAGAAGATTGCTCAGGGTTGCACATCTCTGGGTGTTAAACAGGGGCAGGAGCCGGGAGGCTTCTCAGCGCGGGCACTGGGAGCAGGCAGGAGGTCGGTGCGGCCGTTCAGCAGTTATTCCTGCCGCGCTGAAACCTCGAGGGGGTTCTCGGGCGCTGGGGAGGGGAAGCGATGCAGGTGAGCATCCTCGACAGCAGCTCTGCTTCTCCCGGGTACAGCAGTGAGGCTTCAGAGGCACTGTAGGGGCTGCCGCTCGGTCTCCACTGCGACACCGAGACGGAGGGAGAAGGCACCAAACTCCTGGAGCATTCCTGGGCTCAGCCTGTGAAGCAGGATCAGGCTCTGGCCTGGAGATCCCGGCGTTGCCATTCAACAACATCGGGAGAGCCCAGCAGGCTCCAAGCCGCTCATCTGAAGGGCTCACTGAGGGACTTGATGCTCTTGAGGGTCTCCTCCAACCATAGTGATTCCGCGACCCTGCAATCCCACCCGCCGCAGCGCAGTTGCGCCGCTCGGGCGAGGAGCCGCAGGTGGGCGTCCGTCCTGCCACGCGGGGAATGTCGCGGCGGGACGTGCTCTGCATTCCAGCTGGTGTTTCCAGGTCCAGCTCCCATATTTGACCGCGTTGGTGGCTGGAAACTCAGCCATCTGTCGGCTTCAGGACAAGTGGCTTCTGCCTTCCCCGACGGACGCGGCCTCCGTGGTTATTTTCGGTTTCGTGTTTGTTGCACTAACTGTGGGTCAAAAATCCTTGCATAATATCCCTGCCCTTCAGTTGGATATATAGGGATCATTTTTACTGATAAGAGTATGGACTAACTTGCTTCGTACAAGGACAAATAATAAAGTCCTAATCACTGTAATGTTGGATCATTTGATATCGTAGCAACTTGGGGATTTTCCTAGTGTTTTTGTTTCCGTGTTACGAAGGGACTTTTTACGTGGCACAAAGACTGAGTGCAATAAAACATGGTGGGAGATTAAACACTTATTAAAACGTGTATTCTGTTTTTGTGTCTCTTGTTTTGTTCTTCAACAGATTGAAAACATAGACGCGTGCCTGAGTTTCCTGGCTGCGAAAGGAATTAACATCCAGGGGCTGTCGGCGGAAGGTGAGTCCGTCACTTGTTTAAGCTGCATCTTTAAATGAGAAACTTGAATTGCTGCTTGAGAGTTTCCCCGGAATGTGCAGTGTAAGGAAAGATTGTGGTTAATATGAATAATTTAAGCTTTTTTTTCTATTCTTTACTCCCTTTCTCCCCACATCTCAATATGAAAGGTAGGTAAGAGCTAACGTGTGCACTGCAGACTTGGACAAATAGCTTAATCAGAGTTCAGACACTCTTGGTTATTTCTGTTAAGTCAGAACATTTTTATCCAAATTCCATAATTAACACATTAATTAGCGTGCAGACAGACACTGAAAATGAACTGTTGGGGGCTGCCTGTCTTTTGTGAGAGCAATTATTTATTTCCTCCTTGTTTAACTACCTTTTTACCTAAAAAGTGATCCTGCTTTTGTTTCTCTCTTGTTTGGTTTCTCTTTAGACCCGATAAAATCCCAGTGTTTCAACCAACCGACCAAACAAAAGAATTTCTGAGCTCTGTTAGGCTGTTTACAAAGGCCATGAGGATTTCTTAAAGACTCTGTGGTTCAGAGTCCTCTGTTCCCCCATGCCAGTAAGTGGGATCTGTGGTCCAACCCTCACCTACGTGTGCTGGAAAAGCAGCCGTGTCCAGGAGCTATTTAAAGCCATGATTTATTCCTCTCAAAGAACTCTATTACCTAAACAAAGAAGGAAAGAGAAAAATATGTACAAGTAGGCTAATACTTTTTATTGGAATAGCTGGGATATATGGAAGAAAATCTATATCCAGAGGCTAATGAGGATGTCTTATTGTTTATGGGACCTGTGTTATACGTGTATATACACTCCTACATGCACCAAGCAAAGACGCTGCATTTGCTGCGTGTGGGAGAAAGAATTCCCCTTACAATGAGTCACTTTTTATTCATAAATAGCAGATGCTCTTTTTTTCACCGTGGAAATGCAAGTAAAAGGCAGCTACTGGTGCTGTGCTAACATTTATATAGGCTGTCTGGTGCTCAGAAATTGCTGCTTCCAGGCTTCTTTCACAGGATGGATTTTCAGGAGATTGAAAAAAACTGCACTAGGGTTTTAGTGTCGATGGGTTCTTTTCAAAGCAAATTCCAGGTTCTTCTAAAACCTGGTTCTGAGTGTATAAAACCAGTCCTTTGGGGCTCCGTGGTTCCGTGTCCATCCTCACCTAAGTCGCTGTTGCACCTGGAAGCCAACACGTGGACAAGAGGGGCCCGAGTGCAGAACGCGACTTGGGCTGTGCTGCTTGGCAAGGCTTAGCGAGCCTGGAGAACTCTCTTGGTCTACATTCCCTAGGCAAACTGCCCACTCATTCACCTCTCTAAGGTAACAGATCTGTTTCTAAAAGTATAGCTTGGAATACTTCGAATCCTGCAGGAAAAGCCTACAATCACCCCTCACCTTGCACTGCAGGCAAGTCCTTGTTTCCAGTTGCACATAATTTTGCTAAGTTCGAATGCGTAGATTCATGGGGGTTTGTTTCATTGTGTTGCTGCTGTTGCTATTATTGTTGTTTATTTACCTTATTTTAGTTGTGGCCCATATTTGTGCAGTTAAGCTTCTTCTTTTAAGGCTCTGGGAATATTCAGTTAGGCTTTGGCTTAGGGCTAAGGGCTCCTTCGCTTCCAATTGCCCTGCGTAATCGTGGTTCCCTGCAGGAAGAAAGGGAGACCCTTTTGAGTGCCTTTCCTCCCTATTTAATTCTACTGCCTGATTGGATCGCCCGTCCTCCCTGACTAACTAAACTCAGACCTGGAGACAAGGAAACTGGGTGTCTTGGGTCTGGGTGATGGACTGGACCACGTAGGTACAAAGTATGAGCCAGCGAGGAGGTGAGCATGGGCCAAAGCGAAATGAAGGAAGGAAGAAAACCAGGAGGAAGGAAGAGTGTAGCGGAGGACAAGGAGCTCCAAGCTGGATGTTAAGGGAGAAAGGGGAGCTAATTTTTAATTAATTTTTAATTAATTGCAATTAATTTTTAAGAAGTGAGCCTAAGATGTGCTGGCCGCTCCTTGGCCGTGTGTGCTCCTCATGCCCAGTCTGTGCAGAGACCCTGGGCAGCGTGGAGCAGCAGTCAGTTTTATGAGCATAAGTGTTTTCTAAAGCACATGCAAAAATCAAGCAATTTGATTATTCATGCAGCTTTTTGAATTTAGGAAATAAACGTGATAAATGCCTTGATCACACTATATCAACGTTGTGTGCAGCAGCTGGTCTTCACTGCATGTGTTGTGATAGAGTTGGTAACTACGTATTTTTTTTATCACTATGTTTTTATTCTTATTTTTTTGTGTGTACTTGGTATTGCATGAAACAATGGGAGGAATTTTAAGAGTTAAAAGCCATATACATTCACTGTCAAGCTCCCTTTAGGTAAATTGGGTATGGCTGTTCTTTATTACCTTGTGATGAGTTTAAACTGGTAATTATCTGCTTTAAAACAGGAGTTCCACACAGTCATGACATTTCCTATTTGCAAAACTCCCATTTTCTTAACGGAAGCCATTAGCCTGATACAGGAGAAATGACACGATGGTGTGTGATAACTGAGCACTTTCCTCTCCTCGTGTAGCAGCAGCCCCGGCTGACGAGTGACTTCTCCCCTTACCTTGCAGAAATCCGGAATGGGAATCTGAAGGCCATCCTGGGCCTCTTCTTCAGCCTGTCTCGCTACAAGCAGCAGCAGCAGCAGCCGCCGCCACCGCAGCAGCAGCCGCGTGCGGGGCCTCCCGCTCCGGCCGCGCTCCCGGCGCAGGGCCCCGCGCCCCAGCAGCACCCGTGCAAAGCGCAGCCCGAGATGCAGTCCAGGTGGGCAACCTTCCATCCCCTTCCCGGCCTGGCTGACCTGCTGCCTTGGGAAAGCAAAACGGGCGAGTTGGAATGTGCTCCCAAGCCTAGGAACACGCCGCTCGGTGCGTGTGAAATGCCCTATACAGAATAGCCACCGTTTCCTCTAAGGAAACCTAACTATTCACTAGCCAAACACACATATCACTGCTAGTATGGTGTGTGTACATGTGTATATACACACACATATATATATAACTTGGACATATGGAAAAATAACTTCAGTTTTCCATTTACAAGGACCATCCCCCCCAGATGACTGCAAGGGCCTGGGAGTGGGGAAAGTTCGTCATAGCTGGCAGCAGTCAGAAATAAATTTAGGTTTGTTGGTCAGCAACAATAAGCTGCCGGCCTACATGGAAAGTAATCGGACAGTTGGCATTTGTTAGGACTCCGAGAACGTAATATATGTAATGGGGGGATACATGTCTTGGATGCCTTTAATTCTAGAGATGCTCTTTGCAAGTCAGAACTAAAGTGAGTTTTAAGGCCCCTTCGCTGTGCCTGCATTCTGCTTATCCAGCTGCTGGTGTGGGAGTGGGGATTCTGACAGGAGTAAGTACACATTACACTGGGTTTCTAATAACATAAAAATACTTGAAGACACTAAAGAAATGCCATAATGTTTCATTAGAAAATGCTGAGTTATTGCTCAGATTCAGGTGAGTCATGCCATAGAAGATTGATAAGAAATTGAGTAAAGTTTGAATTTTGCATGCAGAATTGCACCTGCAATACTTTATAAAAAAATAATTCACTTCAGATTTCATGCAGTTTTGACTAGAAGTCAATCTTTTTTCCTTCCCTCCCTAAAACTAGTAATTAAGTTCAGTGGCTAAAAAGAAAGTTTCTTCTCTGCTCACTGTTTTCCTCCGCTTTCTCTTTCCTGCCGCACAGTGCCTCTCCCAGGGACTCATCTCAAAGCAGAATCATCCGATTCACTCTTGGTCAGAAAAGGTCTTCTAGGTTAGCATTTGTGCATCCTCTGCAAAGCATGAACAACCCTTTCTGCAACATACCCAGGTGCATGTTTAGGGCTCGCCTTAAAAATATTGACCTCTCCGTTTGCAACGCGGAATTTTACAAGCACTCAGAACACGGAGGCGTCAGGCCTGTTTTACCTTTCTTTTTTTCCTTTTTTGCAACGTATGGAATGCATTTCTACCAGCAAGAAATCGTTTGCTTTCAGTGCCCGTCTGAACGTTCCTCCTTGAGAACAAACATGGTTCTGGGAGTCCTCTCCCTCCGGCATGTCTGGGTGCATTTAGGGGTGCCCGATTTAGGGGTACCAGTGTCAGGTTGGTGCCCTCCGGGCTGCCCAGTTGGTGCCCCTGCCCCGTGTAACGGAGCTGGGAGCATCTCACCTCCCTGAAAACGATATTTTAGGCCATTTCTCCCGAAATACCAGCTTCTATGGCTAGCTCTCTCAGCACTTGCAGGCATGGCTAAGGCTGCCAGGGCTATATTAATGGAGTTAAGGATGATATAAGTTTCCTTTCACTACTTACGTACTGCTGTAGGTAAAAACATTTTTGCTGGAGTTTTTTAATAGTTCTACACTAGTTAGTAAGCTGTTATTTACCGTTTTACTGAGCTTCTGAAGTATTATTTGCCATTTTTATCCAATCTGTGAACTACTTGGCCAGTTGTCTGCCTTTGTAAGGAACATTAATAACTCCTTTATAGTTTGGATTTGCTTTTGCCATCTTATTTCTTACAAGACAAGAGGACAGGGCTGCTTTGTAACCTCTTTTTTAATGCTCGGTGTTTCCCTGGCAAAGGGAAAAGAAGCCAGAAACTCCTCCCTGATTTTTTTTTCTTGGATTTCACAGGTACTGCTGTGAGATACCTAGGCCTGATACCAAAACCAAATAACACTGAGTGAAAATGCCAGAGGAATGCTATATTCTCTGCAATTTGTCCTTTAAGCAAAATGAGCCCCCCTGGAGCTTTCTTGTCTTGAAGAGAGTGACCATGTTTATGAAGAGTGTTTGGGTTTTAGTTTCTCCTGCGTTACCTCTGCCGCCTCTTGTGCAGTCTCCTTTCCAGTGTAAAGGCTCTCCAGGGAATTACGGGTTGAGGGTTTCCCTCAGGGATCATGATGTGCATCTTTCTAGCACCCCCCAGTGTTGGGAAGGGCTCTTGATCCCCAGAAATCCTGGGTGAATTGAGGGGTTTGGCTGAAAAGGCCCAGCAAGGCAGCAACCCTCCGAACCATGATGCGCTGTGCCGGCTCTGCTGTGGTTTGCGTTTACGAATGGATTTTGTGTTCTGGTTTTGAATGATGTGCTCTGAAAGCATGTGCATGCAGCTGCCGACCTTCCTGCTCTTTTCCTTCCTGTTTCTTCCCAAATTTCCTGTCTCTGTGAGAAGCTGGTTGCTTTAGGAAGCATCCCTAGGTGGCCTTTCCAGCTGCTCTTCCTTCCCCTGGGCATGATTTGGTCCTTTGCATCCCCTTGTTCATCGTAGCTGTTACCAGCAGAAGCTGTTTAAGACACATCAATTTAACATGCAAAAAAAAAAAAAAAAAGTTTTAAAGCAGTTCTACTGTTCTGCAAATGACACCAAGGAGGTGGCCCTTGCAGTGTTGCTGTGTATGATGTGACCGATTCTTTCAGTCTTTGATGGGATGTCATTGCTTTTTTTGTATTTTTAAAATGTACCCATATTTAAACTTCTGTATTTTATTTAGAACATTACAAAGCGGTGCTCATTAGTGCAGAATATACATTACAGCTCTTAAAAGTGAACGTATAGACACTGACTTTGCAGGGCTTGAGTGCACGGATTGCTCTGGAAGGCGATGCCAGCTGCTTCCCTAAGTGTGTCAGGCTGCTTGGAAAAGTCCTCCCCGAAAGGCAGAAGTGAAGCAGAACCTGGTGGACATAGTCTGTCTCCCTGCCATTCCCAGGTTAAATCCAGCCTTGTTCGGCAGCCTGGTTTAAGACCAGGAGTCTCACTTAGCCTTAGCCTTGCACCATTTTTGCAAGCAGTGTTACCCCATGGAATTTATCACAACCGTTTCTGCTCTACCAGATTTGTGGCAGGAGACCATTAATAATCACTGGAGAAGAAGTGTATGTGGAGGAGGGTCTGCTCTAGTCCCTTTGCTCAGTTTAGGCAGTCTAATATCACCTGCGGTTCACCCAGGAGAAACAAGTAGCCTGTTTGCCAAGGCCCTGTTAGTCACCTTGAGCAGGAATTGCAGAACTGCATTCTGACTTTTTTTGGAGCTGTAAAAATCCCAGGAAAGCTATTGAACAATCGCGTTCGACAGGTTTTCTTCCCTTTTTTTTCCCCTGATGTAAAGCAGTTCCCATTTTAGCTTGCTCGCTATGTCTATTTTTTCTTATCTAGGATGATGTGTTGCAGCTTTTTCAAGTTCCTTATAAAACCTTGGGGTACTAATCCCTTTCTTTTCAGATCATGCATGGTATTTGGTAGATTCTTTCCCTTCCAAGGGTGTGCTTTTTTTTAATTTTTTTTTTTTTTTATGTCTTTAATGTATTTCACCTGACTTCAATTATTCCCTCAGACTTCCAGGCCCTACCGCGAGGGTGTCTGCTGCAGGCAGCGAGGCCAAACCTCGTGGTTCTCTTAGTGCCAACAACCGGCGCAGCCAGAGCTTTAACAACTATGACAAATCCAAGCCTGGAATTTCCCCCTCCACATCAACAAGTAGCAACGAGAAAGGTAAGGGCTTGAAATTTCGGTATTTCCCCAAAGTCTCTCAGGTGTGGTTTTCCTCAGGGGAAAAAAAGTGTTTTTTTAGTAACATTCCAGAGGCTTTGAGACTATCTCTAACTGTGGGGTGTTCCTTTGCGAAGAGATCTGTGTCAAGCCGTCCTTTGCTCTTCATAAGCCTATTCTGAAGCAAGTGGCGTGTCCTCCAAGTCAGCTTTTAGTAATAGTTTCCTTCTGACTGAAGCGGGTAAGGTTTTTTTTTTTATCATGACTATAGTGGAAAAAATATTGTCCTCCGGGCAGGTGGTAAGGGAAGAGGTGGTACATAATGTGTGTGGCAATTACATGAAAGGACGGGTGAGTAATCGTTTCTCACACGCACAACTCTTCATGAAAAAGGATGAAAAGCTGCTTAAATGTCAGCAGTAGTCAAGAACTTCGGGTGTTCAGATTCATTTGAGTGTTCCTCCAAAAATGCTTGGTTTAATCCTACCATAAAGCCAGTAAGCACTTCGCACTGTGCCAACCTGCTGGAAATCTTTCTTGGGTTTCCTTAACCTCAAAACTCATTGAAGTTAAGGGGAATCACATTACTAATTTCATGTATTCTTGGTCAACCTCCTGTTGATTACGGTTAGGAACAGAGCACTTTTGTGGATGAAAATTTTTACTTGATCCCAGGATAGATATGGAACTAATGGAACCTGCAGTATTTTTACCAGACAACTTACCATACTGAGTAATTTCTCCTGCGCTTTCTTCATACTCTAGAGCTTCGTAGTCTAAGAATATCTATGAAGCGGAGAGCTGAGAGAATCTTGCCTCAATATACTTCAAATTACCAGTCAAGTTATTCAACTGACAAGTTATTATTTCTCTGTGTGTAAAAAATAGCACAGGAATTAGAACAGCAATGCAGAGACACTTTTTTAATATTTAAATTGGTACTTCAGTTAGTCTTTTTGTTCAGCTAACACTAAAAAAATAAGCAGGGAATTAATGCAAGCGGAATACATGGGAAAGGCAAAGGACAAGGAAACGTGGAGGAGGAGCCAGCTACTGGGTAATAAATAGCACAGGCTTGCTGAAAGGTGCCATTGGGCAATCCAAAACGAGGCAGTCGCTTTGCCAGAAGCCTCGGGGAAGGGATTCGTGGGACAGGCTGCACCTTGACTTTTTACATTCTTGTTGGTTTGCTCCTAGTGATTTATTCAAAATAATCCTACAGAGGGCAGTAGAAGCCCATTGGGGGAAAAAAGTAACGCTTTTCCTTTGGAGTTAAAGAAAAAAATCGGAAAAATGTTAGAAAAAAAATCCTATTAAATTTGTTCGTTCCCACACGAGGTCAAATCGAGTGTTTTTGTTGCTGTTGGTTTTTCTTGGTTGGTGTAATGAGTAGGAGCTTCAAGTGTTCGAGTGTGCGATACCTTATGGAAGAGTGGATTGATACAGTCCCACCAAGGAGATTTGCATCCGCCAGGACCCAAAAGAGCCGATGCAAAGCTCCTACCTCCCTCTTCACAGCGTTCCTGGTCAGCTCAGTCAGGGCAACGTGTGATGACAAATGCTTCAAAAAGGCACCGGCATGTGGAATGCAGCTTGGCATCGCAGCCCAGGCCCTCTCTCTGCAGTGCGTCCCTGTGATTTCCCGCTGGGAACACTGCTACGCTTTGATCGATCTTGAAAAGGCAGGGATTTTTTTTTTTTTTTTTTTGTGCAAATGGATGGATCGCCCCCAAATTCAATTGAACAGTGCCAAATGCCCAGGCGCTGAGGCCAGCGCGGCCGCCAGGGAAGCAGGGGGAGGGAAGGAGGGAGGGAGGGAGCCCTTTTAACCAGAAGCAGCAGGAAGATTAACTGTGCACCAGGGACAAGACGAAGAGGAAGTTTGGGATGGAAGGATTATGCCCTGGACAGCGTGTGGATGTTAAAAACCTGGAGAGGGGTTTTACAGAATGAACCAGTTGGCACACACAGCAGAGCAGTAAGTTAGACTGCAGTTCTTGACCTTTTTTTTTTGTTTGTTTTGCTTTTAATAATTATAAAGGCCTTCATGGCAGCAAACCCTCTGTATAGAGCTAGAAAAAAATCCCAAAGTTTGATTTTTTTTTTTTAAACTGTTTCTTTCCTGTTCTATACACAGCTCATTTTCAGTTTGCTTTTAAGTTTGCTTTTTCTTTGTAGAGTTTGTGTGAACCTAGTGTTTACTCTTGCTCTGCTCAATCAATAACACCACACAGAAGTCCCTAAGATTAAAAGGACTGAAATGCCTGCAAAAGCGGCATTTTTTTAAAAGAGAGATAAATAATAAGCTGAATAATGAATAAATAAGTTATCCACCTGTGAAATAAGTGTGATCTGAACGGCAGCAGTTTCAGTGTTGGCCTTTGAAAGGTGCAGACGGGTTGAACATGGGCCAAGTGTGCAGTGAGACCCACAGTCTGCTCGGGGCTGCCCACGCTCCTGCGGCTGCGTGCGTGGAGGGAGGTTAATCGCAAAGCTTCTTCTATAATGCAATAATGGAGCAATGGGCTTTAATGCAAACGTCAGCATGGAAGGTTTTATACTGAAAATATTTTTAGTGGCATTTTAATAAATTCTAAAAATCTGAGACTATGTGGAGTATCTAATGAAAAATCTTTTATGTCTAAATAGTATTTTGCAGAGGAAAAGAGGAAGACTTAATTTTTTCCTCTTTGTGAAACTGTCATTTGGACCTCTCTGTGTCTCATCCTGTTTGCTTTGGAAGTAGTTTCTGACTGATCATTTTCTTGGTAGATCGATGTGTTGGTAGAATTTGCTTAAATAATTTGTCTTAATGAATCCAGAATCTCACACGAACAGATCCAGAATAGTCGGCGCTTTTTACAGTTCTGCTGTGTCACTACCAAAAAGCAGGTGCTGGAAAAATCTCTCCTGCTTCCTAAATAGAGTTTTCATTGAAAGGATTGATCACAAGTGCAGTCTAATCTTTTTATTCTTAAATACAGTACAGCGATCATAAGTCCTCGCTCTTATAATTAATGAAAGCCCATGAGAGAGCTTTCTGGTGCTTCATAATTGCATAAACCAAAACAAAATTGATAAGATTGCCCTTGGGATTTACATGAAGATGAATTATCAGATCTTCTGATTGCTCATTTGGAATAAAGGCCTTGGGTTCTACTCACTAAGGGACGTTGGCTCTGGAATGTCTCAGGACAGAGACAGAGCAGCCACCTCAGCAAGTCTCTTCCAGTGCCCGCTTAGTCTTGAAGCTCCCTGTCCTGAAAAGAGGAAATAGGAATCCTGCTGGGTCACCTCAGCACATTGCTGGGCTTTCTGCTGAGGAACAAAAATTGAGCTCTGTCCTGTTTATGACTCTCCTCCCCTATTTGGAGATGTGCAAGAGAAAACCTCAGTTTTCTCTTTTCTAGACTAACCCAACTCTGCTATTTCATGCTCTTCTTGTAACTTGTTTGTGATAAATCTCTGGTAGGTTTAGATGGTATCTTCTGGCCCCATTCCTACCTAGCAGCTGAGGTGCTGGAGCTGGACCCAGTCCTTTACCTGAGCTCTTATCCTAATAAACTCTGCACTTAATTTCTCCCATCTAGGTCTAGAGCTTTCAGGACACTTTAAAGACTGTTTCCTTACTGACTGTGACTGTTTTTTTTTTTTTTTTTTTTTTTTTTTTGCATTTGCGAATGTGTTAATGCCCTCTGTATCCCCCAAAGGGAAGGTCACTGCCTTGTGTCAGAAGGGGAACCTCACGAGAGACGTTAATGTCAAACGAAATCCTTGTCTTCAGGCAGCCGACAGGTATATCCTGGCATGTTGCAGCCTTCCACCTTTCCAGTCAAATACAGTTTGGAATGAGAGAGCTCATCTTAGTTAAGCTTTATTGGCATATTTATATTGGGTGTTTGCCTATAGGATGGACTTCCAGAGTAAAAGTAGCCATGCAGTGCATTTGGAGGGCAAGATACAAGTGTACAGTAAATCATATTTGTATTTAATCCTGTAACCTTTTAACCAGCTGAATTTGGATTTCAAAGTGTGTCCCCTCACCTAAACAAAGAGGGGCTGAGGGTTTAATTGCAACCGCAATGGAGCTGTTCAATATCACAAAACATAGCCATAGTTGGTATAGGCTTTAGGAATGTTTAAAACAAGGCAAAATTATATTTAAAAAAAAGGCTTTGAAAAAAAAAAAAGCTGAGAAAATTAGCAAATGATGTGTTCTTAACCATGCACTGCATGAGAATAAGATCCCTGAGCTTAGAAGTAAAATGTAAGTGGGAAAGTCAGCTCCTGGTTCAGTGTCCGTCTGCAGAGTTCCATTGAAAAGAGTAGAGCTACACTAATTTTTACCAGCTGAAGAGCTGGCCCAGCCTTTCATGGCCTTTATAGACCCTCGATGTCTCCCCTTAAAATAAATATTTACAATTTCTTGCAGATTTATTGCTGGGTGAATTGTGCCAGGGGAACAGCCATGGAAACTAAAGTTCACTATTAAATCATAGGAAAGAAAACAGAAGTAGCACTATGTCCCAGATTTTCCTCTAAGTGCTCGTATGTTTTTAGCTCCCCAGTAGCAGCCTCCTGTCTCGATTGCAGCCTTTCTGGTCGCTTCTACCTGGGACTTCTTTGCTGAACCGTTTGTGGTTTCCCTGTCCCTGGCCAAATGTCCTGGCACCTCCTAAGTGGGTAAGTCCAGAGTCATGGCCCAGCCCTTCATTACTGCAAGGAACAGGAGGCTGTAACCTGCCCACTGTCCTGGTTGGAAATCTCTGCTGTCGTGGATTTCCCACCAGCAAACAGAATGGACTCCACAGAGCTCTCTTTATTCTAGCCTTGCTTATAGTATGTTATCAGCCTGCCCTTCAGAGCAGCCTGTAGCTTTGCCCAGTGATCCGATAAATGCCGAAAAACAAATAAGTAATGTCCCAGCTGGCACTGTGCCACTGGGAATGCTTCCACTGGGGAGGGCAAAGTTACTGATTCTCTTTTATCCACTCCTATTACCAGAAATTTGGTAACACAGCTAGGTCAGGGAGCACGGAATAGTTTTCCTGACCACAGAGATGAGATGAAAAGGACCCTGGTGTGTATGAAGTGATATGTTAAACTGCTGTTAAACTGCTTTAATAGATACGTGTGTATTTCTGTATGTTTATGTATTGGTAGTTCTACAGGCAACCCTTTGGCTTGACGTGTCTGTTTAAATGTATAGTTGTGTGCATTCAAGAACATGTTGATATTTGCTGCTTTACAACAGCACAGTTGTATGACTTCTCATTGAGCACAGCAAGGCGTTTCGTAGCTAAAAGGTATTTTAACTTGATATTCGTGACTCACTGGTCAATGAGCATTTGAGTTTGTAGTTTTCCATTAAAAATCAAACTACATTTCTACTTTCCACACTGGAGCCAGTGCTAATATTGAAATAAGCCAATAGACAACATTCCCTAGGAGCACTTTTGAGGCTACCAATAGATACAGGGTGTATTTCATATTGTTAGGGTAGAGGAACTAAGTTGATTAATGCTTTTGACTGACTGTTTATTCAATTTTCCTCCTTATTTATGCAAACATATCTCTCCTCCCAAGATTTCTCACAACAAACAAGACTGGTGTTCGTCCAGGCCTTAGCTGAGTGCATAATCGCATAATTTGGTGGGTTTCATTAGTTTGTAATTGTGTGCCTAAGTGGTGCGTGGTCGACAGAGGTCCCTCCAACCTTGTTCTTAGGCAGTCATGTGGAGAGCGTCCTCAACCTCAACAAAAACAGCATCGAGGTCAAGTGTCTAACTCTGTTATGGGCAGACAATAGGAGAGGAGGATTGCCTGGGCTCCGGCTCTGGCCCTTGGAGTCGGTGGGAATGCTGCGTCTCAGTGGCATGAACCAGGGAACAAGAGAAGGGTTGTTCGGTGTCGCGCGGCTCTGCGCGTGTACCGCAGCCCTGACAGGAAGGCTCAGGGTGAGCGGTTACACGGGATGTGCCGGGGGACTGGAGGAAACTGACATCACTCCAGGCTTCAGAAGGGACAAGAGGGAGGAGCCAGGAAGCTCCAGACCAGTCAGCCTCACCTCTGCCCCTGGAAAGGTGATGGAGCGGTTCATCCTGGAGAGCAGCTCTAGGTGTGTGAGGGAAAACAAGGTGATCAGGAGCAGTCAACGTGGATTCACCAAGGGGAAGTCGTAGTGGTGAACCTCACAGCCTTCTACGATGGGGTGACTGTCCGGATGGGCGATGGGAGAGCTGTGGATGTTGTCTACCTTGGCTTCAGCAAGGCTTTGGACACCATCTCCCATAACATCCTCGTGGAGAAGCTCAGGAAGTGTGGGTTGGACGAACGGACAGTGAGGTGGACTGAGGACTGGCTAGATGGCAGAGCCCTGAGGGTGGTGATAAATGATGCCAAGTCCAGTTGGAGGCCTGTGGCCAGTGGTGTCCTGAGGGGTCAGAAAACCAAGAGGAGATCTGATCCATACATACAAATACCTGAGAGGAGAATGTAAGGAGGATGGGGCCAAACTCTTCTCAGTGGTGGCCAGTGACAGGAAAAGGAGCAATGGGTATAAATTAAAACAAGAGTTTTAATTGTGTTGGAACTTTAAGAAGTTCCATCTCCATGTGAGGAAGAGCTGCTTTGCTGTGAGGGAGCCAGAGCCCTGGCACAGGCTGCCCGGAGAGGCTGTGGAGGCTCCTTCTCTGGATATCTCCCAACCTGCCTGGATGCCACCCTGTGCTCTGGGTGTCCCTGCTGGAGCAGGAAATGGTCTCCAGAGGTCCCTTCCAACCTCAATGGTTCTGGGGTACTGTGACTCTGGTACTGGTTTTCAGAAGAACACATAGAACCGCTGCTTGTGTCGCGGGCATTGAAGAAGTGGTTAAGATGAAAGGAAGTAAATCTGCAAGCCCAAAGGTGGCTTTTGTCCCATTTTTAAATAAAGTGAACTGCCTCTAGAGGCAAAGCCTCTGCACAGAAGAAGTTGGAGGAACCAGTTGCACTAGACTTGGTGAAGATTTTGTGGCCAGCACAGCAAAATGTTCAGGGATCCAAAGGTTCAGCCAACTTATCAGGGAAGCCTGAGCCCCTTCCTGTACCCTGCAGCAAGGGCAGCCAGTGCATCCAGCACACGACGGCGCTCCGGAGGCAGGAGCGTTACAGCCGAAACGGAACCGCGAACGTGTGCATCACCAAGGCTTGGGTGACTTTGATCGTGGACTCACTGTGCGCCCCTGTTCCTGCTCAGAATGCTGTGCTCACCCTGCCCTTGCTTCTGATTATGGAAAAATTCGGATTCTTTTTTCTTTTTAGTAAGCTCCTGGCAGAGATACAGACGTTTCCATACTTCGGGGGGTTGCTAAGGATGATAAATCACCGCTGACGAGGATAAGACTCCACTAAAAAAGCTTTCCTGTGTAGGACTGCTTATGCCTAGTATTTTGAAGGAGAGTCTTCTGGTGAGTGGATGGGAAGGGTCCAGACTTGCCAGTTACTGTCACCATAGGGAACGTCAAAGCTGGCACAGTGGCTTCTACAGTCCTGCCCCCGTCGTGTCATAGAGCAGATCTGCTTTTACTTCCTAAATTAGGATTTGATGGTGGATTTGCTTTTAAACTAGAGTTATCTAATCTGTGGGCTGGACTAAAGACGTATCCTTTCATGAGAACTGTTCATTTTTCCCATAGCTGTGAAATAAAAAATGACAGCTTATTCGTTTAAATAAAAATACTGTTAAGTTCTTGACCTTTCTAAGGAGAAGTAACTGTGAAAACATCCTTTGTCTCCATGCCGCCTTTCATGCTTATAAGGATCGTTTTTGAAAGTCTTCATTTATAGCAAATCAGAGCGCACTTGCTTAAACTTAACTTGACAAATGATGGGAAATTGCATATATTTTCTCCAGAGTGTCCTATAATGTGAGGGCTCAAAGACTTCAGTAGAAGATTTAAATCAGAAGCTTTTAGAGACTTTTTTCGTGACGAAAGGCTAGGCTTGCAGATGCAGTTTGAGGCTTTACAGGAGCAGCTGAAATCAGCTTTACCCATGCTACAGTGCGTATTGGCATTGGAACTGGACCACCAACATCTTTGTAACGGGAACACCAGGAACAAAATAGATTCCAGGCCAACATTTGACTTTGAAAAGAGGAAAGAGAATCATTATTCCTCGTAGACTGCAGCTTGGGTTTGAAAACATTTCTTTTCTTAGTCCATTTTAGTTCATGCAGGTTGCTGAAGAAAGAAAGAATCTCCCTCACAAAGAACACATGGGAAATAATAAGTGTATTAATAGAATGCATGAAACCTGCTCTCCTCTCCATGAAAGGAGGGCCTCTGCCCTGCTGAATGCAGCTTCCTCCCTTGCATGCTGATGTGTTACCCGCATGTCGATGCTGCCGCTTCGTTGGGAAACGCAGTGTCCGAATGTGCATCCTGGCAGCAGAACCCCCTTCCGTGCAGCATGGGGACACTCTGGGCAGCGAGTGCCAGCGGACTTGTTTGTGAGGCAGCAGTGGAGACTGTAAAATACTGAAGTTTTCTGAAGTTGAAGCCAGTTTTCATGAGTTCTGTTTTTTTTTACACAAAGACTCAAGGGCTCTCAATTTCCCATTTTTCTATATTTGACCTTAATATAAATCAAAATGCACTGTCCCTGTGTAGGCAGGTATCTTTTTTTTCTTTTTCTGAAGTGTAGCCAAATCACAGGCAGCTCTGTTGATTTATGGGCATGGATACGCTCTGTGTCGAGATGTGTTTATCACGGTAAAACCAGAACACGTTTGGACTGTGACTTTTCGATTTCTCTGGAAGGATCTAGACCTGGGAATGGACAATTACATGGTGTTTTTCAAGTGAAGCTAAACAAATTAATTACAAATTACGTACCACTGGGAGTCTCATGAAGCCTTCGTTACCTCATGAGGTGTTTGCTATTGAACACAGCACGAGGCAGAGACTTACTCGTTCAGAGCGTGCAGAAGGACAACAGGACAATGGTGCAAGCGGGAGCAGGTGGGAGAACTACTGAAGGAAAAAAATAACAACAAAAAATCAGTGTACTCTAAGGGGTGTGCAGGGGAAAGCAGAGGGAGAGGCGTTCTCACATCTTCTGAAATGCTTTGGACCTTCTTCCCCCTGAGGTTGGTGCAGCTCCTAGAGCACCTCAGTCCTCCTGCTTGATGCTGGGCTGGGCGGAGCAACTGGTGGTGGCATTACTGGTAGGGAACCGGCATGACTTGGTTTTCCCTCTGTACTAGACTAAAACAGGAGTCATAATGCCCTGGAAGGTGCCAGAGTAGCACTAATACAGGAGTAGAACTCCTTTACGTGCTTGTAAACCGACAACTCCTTCCTTCCATCTGCGCAGGGATGGTTTTACATAGGAATAGGACTAGCAAGACGAGCCGGGATAGTTACTGGTTAATAACAGGGCCCTGGAAATCTTCCAACCTCAGTCATATTTTTTGAAAGTGGCATTAATTCTTGCTATCCTACTTAGTACGTAACCGTGTAAAATGACAGAGTTTGTTATTAAAGGATCTCTAATACCCTTAGAAACTCGATTCTGTGCTAAAGCACCAAGATGTATGTGCTTAAAGGCTCGGGTAGATCTGGTTTGGATCAGAGATGAGAGGTTAACAGAGCTGGGGCTGCAGCTGAAGGCGAAGCAGAGCAGCCCCGCGCGGTTGCAGCGGTTCCTGATTTATAGGGCTGAGTCCACAGGGCGGCTCGCACTGCCCAAAACGCGCTCGCTCAACTGCTGTTGATTTTTAAATTAGGGAGAAAAAGCAAAGCCGCTTTATACGGTGTTTACTTTATTGCCGAAGGGCAGGGAAATATAGGTAAGAGCCGTTAATCCCCAGCAGGCTGCTGGGCAGGCGAGCAGGCGCGGATGACACGAGGCGATTGGGAACATGAGCAGTTTAACAGAAAACATATTTGTGATAACTGGGAGGGCAGCGTCCCCAGAAAGGAAACTTTGCCGAGAGAAGCTGCAGAGGAGAAGGGGCCGCCGGGAGGTGAGTGGGACTTTTTATTTTTTTTTCTTTCCAAGCTTGTTAGGCTATGAACTAATTTTTTAGGAAGAGCAAATAATGTTCAAAGAACAAAACAGACCACGGATTTGTGCTTGCCCTGGCTGCCACTGGCTTCTCTTACAGCTGGATTCAGCTATGTGATAATTTATCATTTAGGCTCGGTGCATAGGGGCGCAATTGGTTCTAGATTTGTGTGTGGATTTTGCTTCTGTCTCTGTGCATGTGAAGGGCTGAACGTCTGCCCCCTGCCCTCTGCAGAGTAGCTTCAGTTTTGTTTTTCTCCCTCGGTGCTGCATTTTTATACGTTTGAGGTTTTTCTAAGAATTGAACTTGGAAGCAGAAATTTTGCCAAAGCAGAGGGAAGCCTTAGAAAATAGTGTCGAGTTTTTGCCAATGAAACAGTGTTACAGAGTTAATAAGAGGAAAAAAATGAATGAATGAAATGAAATATGAAATGGCAAAACACATTTTTGGTTTGAATTGGAGAAAGATTCTTTTTCTTCTTTACTTTTTTGAAACAGCAAGTAAGAAAATGTAAATTATGTAGCTGGGGCTTGTTTGTTTTGCTGAGTAGGAGAAAAGTAACCGGTTTTATTTTGTTTAAGTAATATTGATGTTTACAGTAGTGATACGTGTGTCTTCTCGTGATGTTCTTGGTGTGAAGATCCCGGTCTTTCATTGCAGAAGGGAGTCTCAGACTGGTTTTAACCCCCAGTACTGCAGTGTTTTGTGATTTGTTTTTCAGACCCTGCAGACAGTGCAACTCCCCAACCCGCAGCAATGAGCGACCATGTCCCCTCCTCGGTGCACGGCTGCGGCAGCGCTCTCGGGTGCCCCAGCTCCTCTGCCATCCCCCAGCCCAGCTCCGCTGTTAAACCTTGGCGCAGCAAATCCCTCAGCGCGAAGCACACGGCTACGTCTTCCATGTTATCTGTAAAGCAGCCGGCGTCAGAGCCTCCAAAGCCGCCTTCGGAAATAGTCAAAACGGCTCCCAACGGCCAAAAGTCCATGCTGGAGAAGTTAAAACTCTTCAATAGCAAAGGAGGCTCCAAAGCGGCAGGGACAGCGCTTGAGTCTCAGGAGAACAGCTGTGAAAAGCTCGAGGTGCTCCCAAGCTTTGAGGAAAGCGAAGAACTCGATGCCACATCCCAAAATGTGAACAACCCAGGGCCGATGTCCAGCAGTCCCAAAATTGCACTCAAGGGAATTGCACAAAGGACTTTTAGTCGGGCACTGACTAATAAGAAAAGTTCTCCAAAGGGTAACGAGAAGGATAAAGAGAAGCAGAAAGAGAAGGAGAAGGATAAAAGTAAAGATGCTGCAAAAAGAACATCCGTCACTGAAAAGCTGGACATCAAAGAGGAGCCGAGAGAGGAACAGACAGCGCTAGCAACAACAGAGATGCCAAAAAAGTCCTCAAAGATTGCAAGCTTTATCCCCAAAGGAGGAAAGCTGACTAGTGCCAAGAAGGAGGCCTCTGCCCCTTCACACAGTGGAATACCAAAACCAGGAATGAAAAACACCGCAGGGAAATCCTCAAGTGCCCCAGGGTGTGTGAAGGAAGGCGAAAGGAGCCGCAGTGGGAAAGCTGGCTGCCACCAGAAGCCTCAGCTGGACAGCAGGAACTCGAGCTCCTCCTCAAGCCTGGCCTCCTGTGAGGGCAGGGCCGGGCTGCCGGGCAGCGGCAGCAGCCACGCCGTGAGCGGGGCGGCCACGGCCACGCAGACGACGGGCAGCAACACGGTGAGCGTGCAGCTGCCCCAGCCCCAGCAGCAGTACAGCCACCCCAACACGGCCACGGTCGCCCCATTCCTCTACAGGTAGGGCCGCCCGCATGCATGTGGTCAAGGGGAGGAAGCGCGGTGCGTGCCGCTTTGCGCGAAGGCTTTGGGCTTCTTGTTTCGTTCTGTCTTTCGGGTTGAGAAAGGACGAGTTTGACATTCATGCACAAATGTTGCTGCCAGACTGAGATGTGCGAGATGTTCTGGGAGATGGGGATTGCTTGTGTGGGACACGACTAGCAGCCAGCGTCACAGCGCTGTCTCCTGGGTGTCTAACTGCTGCTTTTGGCATTTTCTTGTGCTGCACGGCTTAGTTGTTTGTTTGTTGATGCATTTTGGGCTGAAAAGTTATAGCATACGTGTATCAAACTGGTACTACTTGTTCTCTGAAGTGTGGCTAGCAGTAGTGAAGCTGCCTCAGTATAAGAAAAAAAAAATATATAGGTGAGATATGTGCTTACATTTACCCTGAATTTCTCGTCCCATCTTTGGCTGATGGTGGGACCTGCCACTAATAATTTTTCACTTGGATTTTGAGTTGCAAATTGCCCATGCAGTTTGTACCACATCATCTGTAACTAAAATAGAGATTGCTACTTGTTGTGTGGATTCCTCCTAACACGCAAAGATGTGCCCATGACGTGTTGGGTTGCTATACATGTACCCCTATAGCATGTCCTGCCCATAGCTGAAGCAGAAAAACCCTCCACGTGGTGTTGGTCTCGAGTAGTTTGGGTCTAAATAACCTCTGAAGTGACACCCATAAACCAGGTAATATGTATTTAAAGAACAGTTTTGCAGCTGCCTGAGGGTAGGAAAGGAAAGAGCTGAGAGCTTGAGAGATCCTCACTCTGCAGCAGTGAAGAGAGGCCCATGAGCACTGGCTTGCTGGCTTGGAGCCTTCTCGCCTTGGTATTCACAGTGCGCATCCAGGTTGCACACACTCCTTGCAGGGTTACTTTAGACCACGCTGTTGCCTCTAGGCTTACTTTTCTGGCTTTTTTTTTTCTTTTCCTTTTTGCCTTTTTTTCCCCTTTTTTATATAAAGAAGAGAAAAATTCTTCTCTTTCATAGGTGGCAACTGAAATGGGGATTACTCAAGTAACTGTCTCTTTTGCAGAGCCTTTGAGAGAAAAACATCCGTCTGCTTGTTGCTGTGACCATTTATTTTTTATCCATTTATTTTAAAATAAAAACGACTCATGGTGCTTGTCATGGCAGGAAGGTCTGGAGAGCAGTAGGGCATTGCTGTGCGCTACCTGCTTCCTGCTTGTGCAGTGCAGACTTCATTAGAGCCAGAGTATTAGCCCCAGCGTACGATGTTAGTGAGGATGAAAATGTAGCTGGGAAACCCCGTCAGCCCCTCAGGGCCAGGTCTGCCAAGCTGTGAAGCTTGTATTCGACTATAAATTTTTTATTCTTCACAGCTGAGCGCTTGTTTCCATTTCTAGGACGCAGCTCAGCAAGGGACTGATGAATTATGTAAGGCTGGTCTGCCGGCCGGCCGGCCTCTCCTGGAGGAAGTGCGGCGGTTCTGCGCGAGGCNACAGCTGAGCGCTTGTTTCCATTTCTAGGACGCAGCTCAGCAAGGGACTGATGAATTATGTAAGGCCGGTCTGCCGACCGGCCTCTCCTGGAGGAAGTGTGGTGGTTCCGCGCGAGGCGCCCGCGCTCGCGGGTTCACCTCTCCGTTTGCTCTTGCCCCGCAGATCTCAGACGGACACCGAAGGCACCGTGACAGCCGAGGCTGGCACCGGCGGGCTGGGCATGGAGGCCGCGCTCTACGTCAAGGCGGGCCAGGCGGCGCTCGAGGACCTCTCAGGTGGGTCCGGCCGCGGAGACGCCTCACTGGGCTCCCAGGCTGGCGTGAGCGGGAGGTCGGGAGCTCCCTCTTCGGGGGGCCGAGGGGAAATCTGGTTTGTTTTCATCCCGAAGCTTTGCTTTTTTGCTAGTTACGGTATTTCTTTTGGCTCTTGAGTGATGGAAACTGGCTATTAATATTTTGAATACTGGAGACTCGAGTTCTACAGAAATTTGCCCCTTGGATTTCTGGAAATCATTAAAACTGTGCGTGCCTTTTGGAGAGTATACACATTTTAAGAATAAGGTCCTAATTATCTCTAACAACATGATATTAATATTTTACTATTTACTGTCTTGTGTAACCTCCGAGGTCTTAAGCAGAGATTAGCTTAGCATTCTTGATGTTTTTATTAGTTATAGGTTTGGAAGAGTGTTCGCTCTCATTAATTCCCAATTGGAGAACTGGTCTTGCAGCAATAAGACATCCAACTTCAGTTTGCTGTGTCCAGCATGCACAAGCCTAAATTGATTATGATTGGGATATAAGTAGTCTAAAAGTACTAAGTACTTTCTATATTTATCTAGACTTTGTGCTAATATAAGAAATGCCTGCTAATGAGCAGCATTTTTAAAGTTTACCCATGGTAACAAAGCAATTTTTATCAAGTATATCTACTAAAGGCGTTCTTAAGTTACAAGCAAGTCTCTCCTCCTTCTTCTTTTAGCAATGTCTATGTTTATGCTTATTGGGTAGTTATATTGCAGTATATTCCATCAATACTATATCTCAATATTTTTCATCTAGGTAGTGCTGGCATCCTGTAGTTTAATGTGAGTTTTGAAACTGATTCTTGGGAAGCTAATGGGCTAACCAACACTGGACTAAGTTTCCCATTTGGATTAATTTCATATTTCATTACATATTCTGCCCTTTACACATTTATATGCATATCCTGATGGCCAAGCCAAGAGGCAGAGGAATGAAGGTGAAGGAAGGGGCTGCAGAATGCATAAATGCACATACCTGCAGGTAGGACACACATATCACTGCGTTAAATATAGGGCAAATAAAGAGCACAATGAGTAAAATTCCTACTCAGATATGGGACACAGAGTGCCCATCTTCCTAGGTTTTTTCAACCTGGCATCTTAATCCTGGCATCGCCTAGCCTGGACGGCTGGTGTTCACAGTGAGGCTCCGAACTGGGAAGCGTTTATAGATCACACCAGGTTATTGGTCTTTAATACCAAACATCGGGTAAAGACAAACTGTTGTTTAAGTAGGATACGTAAGTTTGAGGTCCAAGAATGCAAGCGAGCGTGACAGCCTCCAACAACGGGGATGCGGGAGGCAGCCGTGCGCGGCCCAGCTCCGTGGCCAGCAGCAATCAATAAAAGTCTTAGGGGAAAACGACCACAAACAAAACAATTCCTTGGCCCAAATAAATCAGGAGAAATAAGTAACAGATTTCTTCCTTCCCTATAGGGGCATAAGAGCTATTGATGCTTTTAAATTAAAAGCACATATGGAGAGGAAAAAAAAAAGAGAGAGGGAGCCCAGGCAGGGAAAATCGGGAACTGAAGAATTTAATGATACCTGCTGCATATTCATGAAGAGCTAAGTGATTTAATAATTAATTTTTAGTAGTGCTGTCCAATATGTGTCCTTTAAAAATCTTTCTAATTCACATTTGAATGTTATTTAAGTAAAACTTTTGTGTCCCTTTGGGTTTGAGTGATCTCCAAAGAAAGAACAGAAGTAGCTTCAGACCTAGCTAACTCTCTTGTAGTCTTTGAAGAACTTATCTAGTGTTTGCCTTCCTATCTATGAGAGAAATGGTCTGTGAAAGAGCACTCTGACCTTTGTTAAGCTAATGGTATATAAATATTTTATGTTCTTTGCTGCAGTCATTTGTAGATCCATGAGTGTAGAAAAATGTTTTCTGTCCCAGAGACCCAGTGGCTGAAGCCATCAAGCTCATCGGACTGCTCTTTCCAATACACCAGGTCATAATTATTTGATCATTTAGCCTAAGTGAAATGTATTGTCGCTAGTTTATACCCCAGGGAGTGGAGGCCCCTATGAAAAAAAAGATATCATGGGCATTAACTGAGCCATTGGTGTTTGTCTCAGGCCAATAATTCCATAAGCAAAAAGTCTGTCCCTGTTCCCCGGGTGGCTCTTCATGGTCACGGAGCTGCAGGAGGACGTCTGTGCGAACCTACTTTGGCAGTAGAGGTGGGCTTTGTTGTTGCTTTTTACCATCAATCTGGCATTTTTCAAGAACATGAGGGTTAAAAGAACGCGGGAAGCTCAACGACAGCAGAAAATTAGAGATGAATTTACGTGTCTAAGGGAGGCCTTGGGGTGGCTCCGTGGAAGTTGCTCGTTTCAGCGTTCCACTTCCAAAGAACATCTTGGCACAACTCGGAATTAGGAGTCTCTTCTTTCCAATTGCTGAGCAGGTTTGGTTGTGTGAAGGTCAAGTGAGTTGTCAACCAAAGCAGTTCCTAGCTCATGCTGAGCGCAATTAAACAAAATAAACCTTACTGAGAAACTCCGAGGGCTTTTTTTTTATTTATTATTTAAGCATATAGAGACTCTTTTTTGGAGGTAAAGGACACAGGAAAGAATTGTTTTGGAACAGGCTACTTAAAGAACACAATTTCTTAATGCCTATTAGAGTAAAACTAGTCCCCCCAGCTTTCTGTTGCAGGTCACTCAAATAATATTTGTGTTGTGATGGGGACAGGCAAAGCGTTTTGCCGTTTTACTTGAAATACCACTCACCATGGAGCAGCCAGTCAATGGAATTTGCTTTACTAGAAAGCAATTGTGGAATAAGATCTATTTAAAACGGGACAAGAAGATTTGGTGAGAACATAGTATTGGAGGGACATACTGTGCTGGGTCAATGTTTATTGTGTCAATAGGAGATGGAAAAGATGGTATTGACAGTATATATGTTCTAATGAGGTTGCAAATTAACCCAGGATTTAAACTGGGTCATGTGGGGAGATGCCAGCGCAGCAACATTTTCTGCTGCAAGGGCAACCCAGGGAATAAAGGTAACGAGACAGAGCCGCGCGCCGCTCCGCTGGGGCCGTGGGACGGCGTCTGCCCCGCGAACAGGTTCGAGCGCTGAAACATGGAGTTCGGGACGGACCCAGGCAGAGGCGAGAGCTCCATTCCGTGCCGTTTCTTGCCTGTCTTTTCTAACGGTGTGGTGCTCCTCTAGGGGAGGATGCGGAAACCCGGCGCTTGCGGACCGTGAAGAACATCGCCGACCTTCGGCAGAACCTGGAGGAAACCATGTCCAGTTTGCGGGGGACCCAGGTCACTCACAGGTAAGGGCACAGCTGGCTTTGAGGCCAGGGAAGTACCTGTTCTCACTGTGCATCTCCTGGTTCTGGCCGGGTCGTGTCCTTGCAAAAAGGCTTTCCGCTGGCAAAGGAAGAATCTAATCTGCTCTTTGCTCTTCAAAGCCTAGATTTTGAGCTGTGTGCAATGATTAGCAACATTTCTGATGAGTAACTGATAGTGGCAGATTGTATATAGGAATAAAGCTGGAGCGTAAGCAGTGTTTGTTAAACGCATTAGGTGATGTCTGAATATAGGTTACCGTTTAAAATGTTACTTCAGTTTGTTCTTGAACGACTTCAATGCATCGTTCCCCCCTCCCCAGTGTATAATATTTTGTTTAAACAAGCAGGTGAACTGTTCTTGACCCACTTGATAAAGTGCATAACTTGAATTCCTGACCAGTCTTTAGGCAAACAGTTTTTTCCAATATTATTAGTTACCCATGTTTATATATATACATATATATATATATATATACACACATATATATATATATATATGTATATATATAAGCATTTGGTGACTCCAATCTTATTAATGCTCCACAGGAAACTTGGGACAATATATTGTGTGGCGCTAAAGAGGCCATAGTCCTGCTCAGTGCCCCATGAACTCTGGTTCCTTGGATGAGCTTTTTGTGGCTCGGCTTTGTGTCCGAAGCTGAGCAAGGACTTGAAGAGATGAAGACCCAATGGGTCTTTTTTCTTTTTTCATTTTCTTTCTATATGTATTTGCATTATGCTGCAAATATGACAGTACTATTTATTTTACTAAACAAAGGCCAAAGGTAACGGTTGACTAGAAAAGCAAAAGAATCCAATCAGCCAGGAATGGACAGCAGAAGGTTTAATACGCTTGATTCCTGTCGAAAACTATAGTTAGAGGCTATGACCTGAAATGCTTTTGTAACCAGAGCTCTCCATAAATAATACCAAATATTTTGTAATATTCCTTTAATTCATGGATAGGTAAAACATATCTCGAAAAGCAGTTTTGCCTGTAGTACTGTCTTCTGATGTTATCCTTTCCTCGGTGTGCGTATAGCTGCTGTCTTGGTGCTGCACGCAGCTCCGGAGTGTTAGGACTATTTTGTGAATGCTGCCAAAAAAAAAAAAAAAATAGAAAAGGTGTCAGGAAAACAGCACTTGGGCTGATGTTCTTTTAGCGAGCTTGATACGCTGCTACCTGGCCTAGAGCAGCACGGTTAGATGCGATCTCAGGTGCTGTGAGCAACCTGCTGAAAACTCTCTGCTCGCACAGGTCGAGCCTACACGGCGGCCTGGGCATGAGGGCCGCGGGTGGCAGCACGCGCTCACGAGGGACCTTTTCTGTGTTCCAGCACCCTGGAGACGACGTTCGACGCCACCGTCACGACGGAGATCAGTGGGCGCAGCATCCTCAGCCTGGCGGCCCGACCCACCCCGCTGGCCTGGCGCCTGGGGCAGTCGAGCCCGCGCCTGCAGGCGGGCGATGCCCCATCCGTGGGTAACGGGTACGCGGCGCGGGGCAGCGGCGGCCGCCTGACCGGCACTGAGGCCGGGCGCTACGCCTACGCAGCGCCGCTGCGCAGGCAGCTTGCGGCCCGCGGCGGCCCTGTGGACGGCAGCGACAGGGGCGGCGACGGCGCGGACCTGGAGGGCCTCACCATGGACGCCGCCGGCTACATGAGCGACGGCGATGTGCTGGGCAAGAACGTCAGAGCGGATGAGATCACGAGCGGGTAAGTGCCCCGAGCTTCCTCCTGCCACACCTCGCTGCGGGGAACTACCTGAGTGTTGGATTGCTTGAAATGAGGCTCCTCTTGGCTATCAAAAAATGAAAAACAAATTATACCCATTTTAATATGAACATGAGAGACAGCTTGTGTTTAATGCAGGCAGTGGGATTTAAATGCATGGTTTAAGCTTAAGGATGTATCAGAGGGGGAAAAAAAAAGTTCCCAGATGCGTTACTTGTGCATAAGATTAAAACTTTCTTGAGTCCGGGTCGCTCTGGACAGCCAAGCCCGAGCTGCAGCGCTCGGTTATGTCCACGAGATGGAGCGAAGCGTTTTCAGCGCCGCCGTGGAACCCGCCTGGGTCTGAGCACTGAGGAGAACCTTCACGGGAGGGACACGAGTTTGTCCATCCTTGTGCGGGCTGAAATGGTTGCACGTGCAAAATGAAATGTGAAGAACAATGAGTTATAAAACAAGAATATAATACAAGTTGTAAGAGTTATAATACAAGAGTTATAATACAAGAAATTGTTAACTTTGGTTAACAATTATTAGCTAGGTTTTACATCAACATCTTACCTTTGCCTTGATGTGGCAAAGCATTTGTTCTTTGCTCCAATGTGTCAGTATTCAGGTTCTTCCAGAAAATATTTTTGATTTGGTCAAATACCACCAGCCTTAGACTGGTCCTAAAATTGATTACTGAGCTAAAAATGGCATTTATCTCTAATTTATTTTTTATTAGGCTTTTACCTACTTGGCCACCTTATATCCTTTGCTTTTCCACTGTCTATAGTAGCATTTGTTGTCCCATTGACTTAGCTAGAATGCTTAGTACCCGTTACTGAAGCAGAAATGAAAATATAGTATAATACTCTATTTCACGTGAAAGCATCTTTACGTCTTGCTGCGTTAGTCATGCACACACACATCACTAAAATCACCTGTACTTTTGCAAAATAAATCACCTTATACTGGAGTGTCATCATGAGGCAGGCACAGTTATTGCTTTTCCCCAGGACTGTGACCTTTATTCAAGCTCTCGTCTGTGATATCAGTGTAGAAGTGAAGAAAATAATTTTTGAGGAGTCTACCGAGTGCTTGGAGTAAGAACTGAACTGCATCCTTGGCGGAACGGTCATTTGCGACCTCTGTGGTTTGTACCCTAGAGGAGCCCCAGCCTCTGCGCATTCAGTGAAGACTGAGCTGTAGTCAGTAGATAACGTACAGGTTCCAGATGGGGAAAAAGGAAATAATAAGAAAGCTGTTAAGTTCCCGAATGATATTTCCAGAGAAATCTGTGGCATCGCTCATCTCCATGTGTCATTTCCTATTCTGAGACTCTTTGGCCATCATGTGGAGCAGCAAAGTCTCCGGAGTTTAAAAATACAGCCCTGCTCTTTAGATTCTGGGTCTGAGGGAGGCATAAAGTACCACATGTTTTTGCTGTCTGTATAGATGTAGTGAGTTAGAAGCAAGAGCTGGCACAGGGACGTTCAGCGGGACAGTCCGATGTTTCTTGAGAGTTCACTCCTCGTCTGATCATTGCAACGTCCTTAATGAGAAGGACAGTACGAGACGCAGTGCATGGCTCACTAATTAACTGCTACTTCCCATTAGTTTTTAAACAGGGGGGATGATTTTATTTTTTTCCTCATATAATCAGCCACAAATTGGTAGAAGTGGTATCAATAGATTGGAAAGGGTTATCAATTTAAAACTTTATATAAGAAGAGTTGTCCTGGATATAAATGTCTCTCTCTTCCATATCTTTATCTAGTAAAATAGGCTTTTGTAGCTGATGTGGTTGGTTTTATTGATTTCTGTGTCATTATTTTAGCCATTGACCAAGTTCTAAGGGCGGAATCTGCATTAGAGGTTAATCCATAGCCAGAAGGACCCAGTTTAATTTTCAGATTATTAACCGAATAGGAAATTTAAACAGTTTGGAGGGTTTATCCCTCTGTACTGATGTACATTTGAATCGAACCTTCCTTCCTGAAAACAGCTTCACGGTGTTGGGTTTAAACAGTCCGTGGGGACTCCTTGTGTGTGCGGATCTCGTTAGAGGGGAGTCCTTAATGCGGAGCTGGAATAACACTGGATACAATCCCACTCTCAGATGAGAGATTGAAACCTTCTGCCTCCCAAAAGGAGCATGTTGGCTTCGGGGAATCTCCCTGACACCCAGTAATGCTGGGCTGCGGTTGTCAGGATAGCCGGGTGTTTGGGCTTGGTAAAACGGCACAAAGGGGCATTTATAGCCTGAATAGCTCTTTATTAATTGATATACGTTTCACTTTGTCATCCTCAGAATTGCAGTGCTGTAGCCGCAACCTTGGCTCTGTGTTTTTCCTGGCAAACTGATAGAGCAAGAAGTCAAAATAGTTGTTACAGCCAAAATAAATCTGATAGCCAAGATCAGCTCCCTTAGCCCTGTGATCCTGGTGCTTTCTCTGAAACCCAGGCCATGGGAAGTTTCATCTGGCCTCCCATTTCCAGGTCTGCCCGAGCGTCATTCTGGCACAATTAGGTTTGGGACGGGGTCTCTTTGCTCCCTGCTTTCCAGGGCTTGGTTGGTGGATTTTGTCCACTTCGATCGCCCGCTAGCCATCAACCTTCATGTTCTTCCCCTCCTCTTCTCTCTAATGAGGAGTTAATCTCCCTTTTATCTTTCCTTGGGACAGAACAACAGACAGTTGGTGAAAAAAAAACCTTAAAACTTCTTTTCCTTTGATTTAATTAGTGGTTTGACCCTGATCTCGTTATCCCAATGTGCAGTTCTCTCTGCAGATCAAGAGTCAGGACATGCATTACTGTTGGTCACAGGGTTTGCCCTGGAGCTTGGGACCTCCTGCAGGTGCAGCCGCTGTTGTGGAGGACAGGACACTTTATACCACTTGGTTATAGTCTCCCAGCTGGATTGATGCTAAGGGGTGATACGGTCCCATTCCAGACCCCTGTTGCCACAGCCTCTTAATATTATTTGTGTGTGCAGTCCTCATGGGATTCTGCTTCCCTCTTGTTTATTCGAGCTTTTATGCTACCCAGGGATCTCCCTTCCAGTGCTGCGAGTTCAGAGCATAGACAAAGGGAAATTCCAGGGGAGCGCAGCTTCCTAGAGAGGACAGGACTATGCATTTTCCTGCAAATGCCAAAATTGTGCTCGATGACAGCAATTCAGAGTCGCGGTTTCCTCCCAACGAGGTCCAGTGTGCTGATCAGCAGGACCTGTGCAGTCCGTGCATTGACTCACTGTTAACTGCGCTCTTGACTTGATTATTGCTTGTCCTGGTAAATACTTCTGTATTTTTCTGTGCATATTGGGTGACGGCGAGTCAGTCATTTTATTGCATGTTGTGTTTGAAGTGTTAGGCCTTTGAGTGATAAGATTTCATGCAAGTAAAAATAGCGGACAAAGCTATCCTGCTATGGTGATAGCACATGGGCATGACTAAGAACCGAGGGTTTATTTAACTTTCTCCCCCTGTGAGTGTAGTGTTTATTTGAACTGCCTTGTGCCTGGACTGGAGCCATTTCCCTACATTTTGACCCTTCTGACACTAAGCAGTCAATAGATAATACTCTAGTACAATATTATAGTATTTAGTAATATATAATTTAGTGATTATAATATTATAGTACAATATTGTACAATATATAGTACAAATAGTACTAAATAGCTTAGCCAAGCCAGCTCAAAATGATGACCTTCGTGAAACGGCATTAGGAGACCTCAACTTCTGACTTCTTGGGGAATTATGCTTAGATGAATTCAGACTTAACTTTTGGGTTTCAAGAGTTGACGTCCTAGTGCTACAAGCATGAAAAGAGAACAAATATGGCTTAAACACGGAGTAAATGATACCCCACTCCTAACTCCAGCTCTTGGGTGGCTGATGGCCATGGACTGTTTTTCCCAGCTTAGTTCAGGTTTGTGTTTGAGCATGTTCAAAATGATTGGTGGTCTATTAATTAGCTTATGAATTTCTGTTTTTAAAGATTTGTAAAAATGATAAATAGTGATTATTAACCAAAGTTGATGAATTTATATTTATCCTCAGACATCTCCATAAAATCCAGCTACCTTAGATACAAAATGAAAATTTGAAAGAAATGAAAGGAATGAGCACTAGATTTGTCTTGATGTGAACCTGAAAGATAGTGTTTGGACTGGATACTACAATTAGCAGTGCCAAGCTGAAAACTTAGGACACGATCCTATTCCTGAATCCCTTTGGTGAACCGTGCAAATTCATTGGATCAAAACTGGAATTTCAACACAGCACAGAATCTCAGGGTGATTATTCCTTGTGTTATTAAAGTAGCCCTCCTTAAAACAAATTCCTGGTTATGGTAACAGGAATGTTTTGGGCATGAGTATCATACTTCAGGCAGAGCAGCACAGGAGAACAGTGCTATTCCTTAAGTGAAACGAGAGGGTTTTTGAGTGTCAGAGCATGTGTGGATGCCTGGAATAGCCAAAAATATAAATAAATACATATATATATACGTGTATATATATGAGGTGCAAGGGCAAGCACAGAGCCGAGGGGCGCAGCCTGCCAGGTTGCACTGATGCCTGGCATAGCCCAGGCCTCTTTCCTGCGCCTGCCTTTCGTGAAGGGAAATAAATCACTTTGACATCAGAAATATCCTGAAAATATTGCCCTTGGAAGGCCTTGTTACAGCATTCAGAATTTCAGAGGCACAAAAAAGGGCGTCTTTGGAAAAAGAAACGAGTGGCTGAAAGGTTTGGGTTGTCCTGGGAAGGCTGAAGCAGGTTCTTTTGTGCCTGTAAAACATGCAGGAGGCCGCTGTTTTTCTAGGGGCAAAAAAGTGTCACCTAAAAGTGTGGTGGAAGTTTCAGGTGTCAGTCTGAAGAGTGTGATAATGGTCCTGTCTAAAAGAAAGTTTTAATTGAATTATTTTTATTTACATACTGATTAAAGGTAAGACTCTGGCGATGAGCATTAGTCATTCATTAATATCTGAAAAACACAGAAATTGGAAGCCCCATCCTGTTGCCTGTTCGTAGGTTTTACTGCATCTGTAAGGGAGTCATCGCTGTTGGCTGTTGGTCCCATCCGTAAAGGAACCTGAGCTATTAATTTTTTTTAACATTTCAATTTACCCATCTGTATGAAGGACACAGGGCCTGGATACTATCAATTTCAATTTTCTTTAAAATCCCTTATAATTTCCTTTCAATTTTCCTTTCCTTCAGTATTTCCGTTTTTCCTTACACTGGTGTAAGCAGCAGAGTACCTGTATGCTGCACAGGGTGTTCTGGTAACTCACAAATCTGGCACTTCACAATCAACTTGTCCTGTTTTTCGTCAGAAAAGTTAAAGGAATAAATCTAATAAGTGAGCAGCTTAATAACATTGGTTAGACTGCAGAGACCAGGTTATATCAAAGGAAACTTTGGCCTGTATTTAGGAGCTGTGGGGAGATTGTTGCAGGTGTTGAAGGGCACATCAAGTAGACACATACCCTAGAGTTTTCCTGTTTCCTTTAACGTATTCCGTGTAAGGAGTATGGAGAAGAGTCTCTTTTAATCTTAGCTGATTTTTTTAAATATATTTTTATAATTAAAGGCCAGGTCGTGCACGGGGGCAGAGCGGAGTGTGCCNGAGACCAGGTTATATCAAAGGAAACTTTGGCCTGTATTTAGGAGCTGTGGGGAGATTGTTGCAGGTGTTGAAGGGCACATCAAGTAGACACATACCCTAGAGTTTTCCTGTTTCCTTTAACGTATTCCGTGTAAGGAGTATGGAGAAGAGTCTCTTTTAATATGTTTTTATAATTAAAGGCCAGGTTGTGCACGGGGGCAGAGCAGAGTGTGCCGCTGCAGCAGGTATTAGTGCTGCGTGTGCGGGCAGGCCGGGCAGCAAACCCGCCGGCGCCGGCACTCCGGGCGCTTTCGCAGGACACTCTTTGCGGACGCTCCTAAGCTCCGCTTTGCCCTCCTTTCCAGAGCTCCAGGAAAATAATGTTCTCCGGGGGTAAAATTTGTGCAGACGATGTCGAACGAACGGTTTTTCCAGACTTTCTTTGGGAGCTGAGAGGCTCCCGTCCCCACGGAGGGGGCTCCGTGGGGAACGGTCCTGCATGCTCGGTACAGCAGCCCCTTTCCCTATTTTCCTGATATATCAGTGTTTTAATACCACATAGCACCAAAGTGCTGTGTAGTTCTGCATCTTTTAAGTGAGTTTTTGTCTTCTGTGCGGAAATGCATTGGTTTTGGAAGGCTCTGTGGTGCTGCAGCCCCGTTGCTGTGTGCTGAGACGCAGCCGCCAGTAGAAACACTTGGTTGCACCGGGAAGCAGCTCCAAAACCCCCGTCAGCCCTTGTGCAGCAAGTGTCATCTCTGTGCTCATGAAAATTCATCCTTGTTTGTCTAATCTGGAAAGTGAGAAACGTCCTCGCAGTTTGGGAAGTACCATATATTCATGCTCCCTAATATCTATTTAGTTGCGGATATCTGTGGGGATACAGACTGGAGTTGGAGACAGGACACAGTGCAGAGGCCAAAAGAAGACTGATTTTTTTTTTCCTGCTTTACGTGGCAAAGTAGATTTATATGTTTTGGGATGTGCATTGTTTACGGCCCACGGACAGAATCTAGGGTGAAGTCAAGAGATTTTTCCAATGTAATCAAGAGTGAAGCTTTCCTTGCTTTGCCCGCCTGGTTTTCCCAACCTAAAGTGGGGAAGTGAAAGCAGATGAGGTATGGAAACACAGGCGAGGGGAACCCATGTGCTCAGCGTGGTGTCTTGTCCTTTCTGCCTTACAGGTACATGACCGACGGCGGCCTGGGCCTCTACACACGCAGGCTGAACCGGCTGCCCGAGGGGATGTCGGCGGTGCGGGAGGCGGCGCCACGCGGCACCGCACCGGGCCTGGGGGATGCGGACAGGTGAGAGCTGCGGCGCGGGGATGTGACCCCATGACACGGCGGTCTCTGATGCTCAGTGCAGGCCTGAAGGCTCCTGTGGGCATGACAGGGTGTTAGCTCACCGGTGCTGGGGTAAACAGCGACTCTAGGCTCGTCTACTCGGCTTCTCGTGGGGGCTGCCGTGCGCAGGGCATAGCCTAAGTGCTGAGTGTGCCATTTTAATAGCATTTGGTATACAGAAGACCCAATTTTTGGCTCGCTTCCCCCGATTCCCCCGAGTGCAGTGATTCGGTGTGAACAGCCTGGTCCAAAGATCAAGTGTTTGTCAGGTGACTGAAAACCCGTAATTTGCGGCAGTGTGATCATACAGCAAGACANAGGCCTGAAGGCTCCTGTGGGCATGACAGGGTGTTCGCTCACCGGTGCCGGGGTAAACAGCGACTCTAGGCTCGTCTACTCGGCTTCTCGTGGGGGCTGCCGTGCGCAGGGCATAGCCTAAGTGCTGAGTGTGCCATTTTAATAGCATTTGGTATACAGAAGACCCAATTTTTGGCTCGCTTCCCCCGATTCCCCCGAGTGCAGTGATTTGGTGTGAACAGCCCAAGTTCACAGATCAAGTGTTTGTCAGGTGACCAAAAACCAATAATTTGCGGCAGTGTGATCATATAGCAAGACAAGGAGGTGCCCAGTAATGAGACCTGCGTTCTGCCAGCGCAGATAGACGAGGTAAAACACCCTTTTTGGCTTAATGGCATCGACCTGGAGCTGTTGCTTCTACTTCCAAAGAGAGCAGCTGAGGAACGTTGCTGTGGAGGTGCTGGGTGCATGTGAGTAAATGGCCCTCCTCACCTGTTACTGTGGCTTCTCCGCACTGCTTTCAGTTCCAGCAAGAGCAGGTCATTTTACACATAAGAAGGACTTTGGATGGCGGGTAATTTAGCTGCAATTGGATCACAGGTAAATTAAACTGGTGCCCAATCTGGTGATGTTGTTATGTGTTGTTTTTATTTAGTCTTTTCTGTTTAGATTGCAATACTTTCTACCTTAGAAGCTCAGAACTTGGTGGTGTAGTGCAGCAGTTTCAAAATATCTCCTCTTTGGTTGCTGCTGCTCAAAATCTGCAGTTTAAACAAAAAATTAATCTTGGCTTCACATGCAGCTTTGTTGGATGAAAATTGGCATGAAAAGGCATATTGACACATACTGCACACACGTGCAATAAGGAATTGCTTGCTGCCTTCTGTGAACAGAGGCAAGCAGGGGCACTGAACTGCTTTATGGTACACCTAGAAAACATGCAGGAACATTAAATTGAGCTTGTTCAAAGCAGATGTTAAGTGAATGCATGGGAGAACCAGTAGGAAAGGCTGTGAACCTGTAAGCATGAGGTTAATAATGAAAAGGTTATTGGGGGGTGGTTTGCAATTTGCTCAGTCGTTTGGTTTCTTGTGTTATTAATTGTAAAGTCTGGTTACGGGGCTGGTGCACGGTAGCTCTAGTAACACAAAGCACAAGGCCTCACAAGGTGCATTTTCCCCTGCAGCAGGGAAATCCAACCAGGCAGTTCAATTTAATGCTTGATTGCAAGGTTAATGGAATCACTGCACGACACAGCTGAGCTTGTTTATTCACTTGAAGACAATCTGGGTTTGTATGGAGCAAGGGGCATTTTTAATGCCCTTTTATTTAGTTTGCATCCTTTTAAAAAGGATTGTGAATTGGCCACCTCTGTTTTGTCTATTCTGTGTATATGAGCGTGGTATTCACCATCTGGTTATTCACATTCATTTTACATTATCAGGCACTGCTGCTTCATGTGACTTATTTCTGCCTTTACGCTCACGTATACAGCTTGCATTTCAGAATCAATATAGACAGAGGGGCAAAATGTGAGGTGTAGATTTGAGTAAATCTCCCAGTAAGTGCTTATTTATGTAACCTTTGGTTTAGACAAGGTAACGCAGAGCTGTGTTGGCCTGTATCCACCTGAACGGGTCAGGAGACAGTCAATGCACGTGAACTTGTCCAAAGTGACTTTAAGGCTGCTTTTACAGCAGGGTCTATATCGAGTGCTTCAGTAGCTCCTTTGGGATATGCTTAACTAGAATTGTTTCAGCTTGAGGCTTTACTTGGTAATAGTGTGAGTTCTTGCACATTTATTATTTAATTTGAAGTTGTGCATATTAGAACACTTTGTGTAAGAGTTTAAGGCATTAAACAAAGGTATTTCCAGCTTTCTCTTTGGAGCGCGTTCATCTGGCTGTCCCCAGAGCTGCCTCCTGGGGTATCGGGTGACAGTGGCTTTGTGCTCGGAGCAGCGACGGGACCGCAGGTAAAACGTGGCTCCCGTGCTGGGCACGGATGGGACGAGCTGCTCGGAGCCCTTCCGTGCAGCTCACACCAAGGTGCTCCTGGTGCTCTGCCCTTAAACAGACCCGTTCCGTTTGCCTGCCGGGACTCCCCCTGCCACCAGCAGCTTTTGGTGCTTCTGGCAAGAGCCCGGATAATCCCAGATCAGAGCGTGGCACCAGGGGTGGAAATTGGAAGGAAAAATGGGAAGTGAAACTGTAGCGGAGTGCGAAGGCGGAGGACTTTCAAAGCACGGGTCTATCACTGTGCAAAAGATATTTTTTTTTCAAGCGCTATTACTTATAGAAACTTACACAAAAGGCAAAAATTATGATTTTCAAAAATCGGTAAGAGAATATAATGCCCTTACTGTTCATTTGCCAGAAACACATGAAGGTTATTTATGAATTTCTTGGCTCTCGGTTATAGATGGTGCTTCACATTCATGGCAGAAACCCCTTGCACTGCAGTACGTTTAAATGCAGCAGCTGCAAGGTAGTTTCCTGGCTCCTGTTGCAGGATGAGAGCATTAACAAAAGCCTTAGAGCTTATCCACCAGGATCTCACGATGGCCATAGCTTTGCTGCCCGAGCAAGGGCAGCGTGATGTGTAGGAAAAGCAAAAACGTGTCTGCAGCTTAAGCCAGTCTTTGTCCTAAAATGTTAAAATACGACTGGGTTAACAACGTTCTACTTTTTTCCCATTTTTCTTTCAGTGGAATCGTGCAACACTCCTATATAAGGCTGTGATAAATGAGCACGGCTTAAAAATATCTACATTTTGTAAATTAAAATAAGTAAGTGCTGGCGGCCTACTCGTTGCTCACTGTATTTGTGCCACGAGTCGTTGCGAACTGTAACTGCAGGTTCTTATAGAGTTAACCTAAGAGCAAAGTCACAGAGCTGGTAAGATACTTTGTGCCTAACAAATTTGCTGTGCTGGACGATCTGTTTGGAGTTTGTCAGGGAGTTAAAGGACAACTGCTCCTCAGTATGCAAGTTGTCTCTCAGTACCTGCCGCTACCTCTCTGTCTTTGAAAACTGACACATTTATCTTGCAGACTGACTGGGGGATGCGAGGGAATTCGCATTGCAAAGCGCCTTTGAAGTTTATGGCCTTGGGATCTGCTGATTAGAATCACAATACCATACACTTGTATTCTGCAAGGGATCTTTTTTACAAGCTGCTGTCCCAGGTGGTTTTGGGTTACCTAAAGTAATTCCAAAGTGAAGCAGCAAGCAGTAGGTTGAAAGCTGAGGTGGAGGAGCTGTGCCCCAGGGCTGCAGGGAGCAGCACCGCAAGGAAGGGGCGCGTTCGGGTCCAACCAAGGCGAGGAAGGACGAGGAACGTGGCAGCTGTTGTTCTAGGGGGCAAACTGGGCACACGTGTAGGCGCCTGGGCTCCTCTGCAGCTGTGAAGCCGGAGCAGGCGGTCTCGTTCCCAAGCACACGTTCCTAGATGGTGCCAGCAGTCTGGAGGAACTGGGGAAAGAGGGTAGGTAAGAAGCAGAGGAGCAGGAGTTAGGAAGGAGAGACACGATACCGTGTTTGTGTGCTGCAGGGTCGGCTGTGGAGGGCTTTCCTGCAGAGAGAGCAGGCGATTACACAGTATCAAGTGTGAGTCTCTCTTGAATTCACGCTTTTAGCAGACACCCACGTTGTCACTTCAGTTCTTCAACTTAGTCTTTGAAGGTACCTATAGTCCCCCCTGGAAGAAGAGGACCCAAGGGGTCAGGGATGCTGTGTGAGGTATGTCAGCAGCTCTTGAGTCCGGACCCTCCTTTCCCCATATGTTCCCCCATAAGCGGGTTGGCTCTTTTGCTAGGAGTTCCCCCGGCTACCTGCGTACAGGTGAGGGAAACTCGTGCTCTGTCAGAACTGCAGTTATTGATGCTGGAGAAACAGGGCAGCTGAGTAATTTGGAAGTGGGAACAGTGAAATCATGATGCTCTTTCACTGGGGCTAGGTTTTTGTGGCAAATATCAAGTGTATCTGTCTGCTGAGACCCTGCTGATGCGCCTTGCTCCCTTGCTGCAGATTAGCACTGTCTCCTCTGTTGTAGGAAGTGGCTTTTAAAATACTCGAGGCATGTGGGAAATGAAGCTTGTATTCCAAGGGTAAACAGGACTGCCGATACAAAGAGCATTTTGAACTGTATCAGGGGCTTTGTGCTCTGCGTGACAAACCGGAGAATGCGAAACGCTTGCTGACATAGGGCAGACTTTGTTAGTTAGGTTTCCATGTCGAATGGCGAGAGAGTCAACACAGTCTCGCAGCTGACCTACAGCCGTAACCTCTGCGTTTGGGATTTGGAGATTGAATAGATAAAACTAATAACAGGCAGCTGTCAGGCTCCGGAGGGACCTTCCTAGCCTGGGACTATTTGACCAGTGGGGAAAGTCGTTGTGGCTTTAAAGCAAATTTCAAGAAAGAGGATCTTTAAAAATATACTACGTGCATTATTAAGTGCCTCGTTGTGTAACGTCTACTAAAGAGTCTCTCTTTGGGCTTTGCCATTCTTAGTTCGTTTGGGCTTTGCTGTTGTCATAACTGTGCATTTTGTTAGAACGGGTCAATGGATTTTGCTTTTTTTTTTTTACTTCTTCATTTTTATTTCCCTTTTTATGATTATATCATATTATTTTGCTGCTAACGTACATGTTAATAACAGTATTCATGTCAATAGCCAAGATATTGTTCTGTTTAATGACTGAATGCTTGCAGCAACTGCCTCGTTGAGGAACTGGAACCCGCCTTGAATCCACATCTGTGATGAGTGCGTCATCCTGCGGGTGCTCCTTGGCTTTCCTTGGGGCTTTTGCCACTTTGTCTTTCCATTCATTGCGTTTCCTGAATATTCAGTCTTTTTCGCCAGCCCTTTTGTCCCCCAGGGAAGAGCCCATCCTCATCCCGATGGGACAAAACGCTTTGGCATCATTTTTTGCTGCTCTGGGAGCTGCTGCATGCAGGTCAGTCCCCTGCCGTGTGACAGGTGACTTCAGGACCTGTTTGTGGCTGTTGAGGGATTCACAGCAGCTCCATGGAACAAGCAGTAGCTGCTGCTCTGAGCTGAGTATCCCAAAGCTTAGCGTTAAGGCAGCTACATGGGGCTCACATGCTCTCTGCTATCAGACGAGCAGTCACCAAGGCTTTAGCACAATCTTATGGGGCTTAAATGTCCAGCTAAGAATACATTAAATCATCATAAACCTTTAAATGCTCTATACTGGAAACACTTTGATCTACGTACTATGTACAATAGCATTTGTATGAATGCGCACGATGTGTTATTATTAGTAAAAGCTTTTGCTATTCTCCCTCAAAAAAAAATACCCGAATTTAGTTTCACTCTATTCCGCAACTTGAGAGTGATTAATTCGATGCGAGTGTCCATGGACTGGTGCAAAACCCCGTCGCACAGCCCAGCCGTGGCATTGGGAACCAGCCCGGGGCCTGGGCAAAGTCCAGGGGTTGGGATCAGCTCCCTTTAGCCGGACGATTTGTTTGTTGCTGCTGTTTCCTACCTGGCAGAGGCTCAGCTCAGCAGCTGCCGTGGAGTTGCCGTGTGCTGTCATCGGCCCCAAGTAACATACATATTTTTAATTCTAATTTTAACTTTTAAGTTTGTCTTCTCTGATTATGTTGTTAGTTTAAGTTCATTTTCCTGTATCTTGGCTAATCCGTTCGTTTTGGTTTGGGGGAAGTAAGCAAACCACCTTTAGCGTTCAAAAAGATTTTATTCCCCCTTTCATGTTCATTGGCAAGATGGATTTACTGTTGATTTAGTGACTTTCATCTAGGAATACTCTTCATAACATGACTTAATGCTTTAAACATCTCTTTGAAACTATTGGTACTATCTGATGCTATCTGATATGCACCCGCATAGCTGTGTTTCACAGGTATTTTTATGCAAAAGTTCCCTTTTTACTTACAGAGACGATTGAAACCATGTTGTGTGTTTGCAGAATTGGAACTTAGCATTTGTATGCGGAAGGAATGAAGAAAATATTATCATAAAAGCGCTAGAAACTTCTCTCTAGACAAGTCGGTAATTCTGTGAAAAGCAAGTGGAGGGGAAGAGCTGGAAAACCACGGCCGTGTGTGTTCACAGGCAGTTTCAGTCCTGGTGTTTTCCTCCTGGTCTGTCCCCTATTTTTTCCCTTCCTTTCCTTTCCCGCCCCCAGCCCGACACTTTGGACTTTGCTCCTGAATCTGTTTTCCCTTTGCTTTCTGCTTTCCACTCACTCTCCACGTGCCGTCTCAGCTTCCCTTTGTGACCCTGTCCTCCAGGGCCCTTCTGAACCAAACTTAAAATCTATATTGTAAGGCAGAGCTTCTTACGGAAGATCAATATAATTTAATAGTAAAATCATCTTGTTGCTTTTGCTTCTCTAACAACACCAAGAACTAATTGTGCTGTTTTTTTACTGAGCCCAAAGTCCATCCCTCGGTGGACGTACTGCTTGGAAAACTTGGAAGAAAGGCTCGTTTTGGAATAACACTGGATAACTGAAGTCATCGCCCCCGAGGGTTATTTCATTGCCGTGAAGGGGAGGGTTTGTCCTCACCGAGGACAAACCGCAGCCCCAAGGCCAGCGGGGAGGGAGCTGCTGGGCCAGGATCGCGCTGCAGATGGCTGCTGTTGTGGGGATGCTGGTCAGGACTGCGGGGTCGTGCCAGGATCCTGGAGCCTCAGCGCATCTGCGGGATCGGAGCGGAGCGGGTAAAGGATGTCGGCGGTTTCCAACATGTAAACAAAGGCCCAGAGGGGAGTTTCCCAGTTTTCTGTGCTGCTAATCATCAAGAGGAGAGAAGAATGAGCAGGAGAAACGAAAGGCGGTGCTGTTTAAAGGAGAGATGTTAGACCCCAGCAGGATGCCCGCTTGAGCCACATCTCAGTAAATAATAAGCACTTGTTATGCTAATCGTCACTATTTTCAATAACACGATTTGCATAGTGATTAGAAGCGTGTTAATTACAGCGCGCACACAACTGAAATCTGTGTTATTGGCTTTGGTTCTGAGCATTTTCACTTGCAAAATGATGAGGAGCGTTAAAGGCTATTGCAAAGTTTGGGAGCGCGAGCGCATAGCCGATGCGCTATACAGGGCCCGCTGCGCTGGATACAAACACACCAGAACTGCTCAGGGAGAAAGCGCAGGCTTAGCGGCACCTCTCGCACTGACAACATCTGTTGTTGCACCTGATTGTAATGAGAATAAAATGAAGCAGAAGAGAACACAAATGCGTGATAATGCCGTGATGCCTGATCCTAATGAGCCCAGCGGGCGCTTCTGCAGCTAGAGCTGCATCGTGTCAGTTAAGCAACTTCCATCCCTGTAAAGCACAGGTAAAGAGCTGCAGTTTTTATTTTATTTTTTTACTGGAACACCAAGTTTAGTGGGTTTATACTGCTTTTTTGCCAGCTGTGGGATGACAGATGATACCTGGCTCCACATAAAGGTGTGACAGCATGGACAGGTCTTCCTGAATTAATGGATAAAGGTCCAGAAAAAGGCTTGCCCGCTGCAGGAATAATCTTGAGCACTGGAAAACAAGTCTTTAGTTGACTGATACTGCAGCTAAAATGCTGGCATTTTGGTCATGGGAGCTCTAGAGCCTGATATATGTATTTATATTTTCCAGTGAGGCTCCTATAGAGCTGATGTATTTGCTGCCTGAAGCTTACCCTGCAATACTGCGATATGTAGGGACATATTAATATAATTAAGTGATCTAAAGCTACAGTTTTATAGGCGTTCAGCAAAGCTCGGGAGCTCAGGTGTGAAAGTTGTGATTGCAGCCATTGCGTAGGAGATAACATAGGCATTTCTCGTAGGGATGGGCTTTGATTTTCATGGATATTTTGTTGAGTTTGAGAGTTTGTATCCCGTTCTTTGGTTATTTTTCTATTAAAGTGATTTTGTAGCTTGACTGAGTAATGCAGAGGACTGAAAATCAGGCTGTAATGGTGTTAGCTTGGCATAGTAGTTCTATTTTGTTTTAATTCGGATAAATAAGTTTATTTTTCTGGTGGGAGGTGTTAGATTTTAAAGAGGAGAACTATACTGATGACAGCTCAGTTCGATTTAACTATTTTATATATATATATATGTGTATATATATATGTATATATAGTGCAAGCAGCACTTCAGCAGTGGGTACCATGGGAGGTTCAATGAGTGTTTTGGTACTTCACTGGCGCAGGGGGATTGCTGGGTTTTTGGGTTGTTTTCCTCCTCATCAGCCAAAAGGAATCTTGCTCCTGGATTACAGACCCACACAACCTCCCTCAGAGCTGGCAGTTCTCTCCTGTGTCGTGTTCCGTGTCGGTGAAGGCACTATTTCAGCGAGCTTGCATACAGGCTGTGAATGCACGAGGCCGTCCGTGTCAGACGTCCCCATCCAAAGCAGGTTTGGGGCTTGCTGAGGCCACCAGCGCCTTGGCAGCTGCACTTTTATAAAACCCCTCTTGCATGTTAGGGAGCAAAATTAAAACCTTCACGGATGCCGAAGGCCTCATAAAACTATAAAATTATATGCAGTAGTTTAGGCTGGAGGAGCAGATTTCTCCTCCATAGCCAATGGCACGTAAGCTAAAATCTGCAATTTGCCACGCTGTATCAGAGGACCCATTTTTATGGGATGGAGAAGGAAGCTGCGTTTAAAGCACTGTTAGTGAAATTTCACTCTTTCATTCTGCCAGGTTGACTGCTTGTGTTTTATGATCAGATTTCTTGTCGTTTTACATAGGTTCTTTCTGCTGATATCATAGAACCATATTTTATGTAGGATATATTTCATCTAAGGCACTATAGAGTGTATCTGTTAAATTTATTGTTACATTTAATTGATTTTTCACGTAATTCACATGCTATTACTTGCAAAAAAAAAAAGATGCAGATGCACACGTGTGTATATATAGCAAGAACACTGATAAAATGTCTTGCTTGAGAAGCTGGACTCAGTGGTGCGGTTTAAATTTAGAAACAAACGCTTGTCCCTAAGTGAAGGGGAATCAATGCAGTAATTGTTATTTTTATTCCAAACATGCAGCCTTCCTGTGTGCACATCCTCTTCAGGGCCGGAATCCTGACCCGTGAAGCCTATGGCAATGTTACCCTTGTCTGAAATAGTAACATCATTTAATATCAGGACTCCTGATAGTCTTAGTGCTGGGTCAGTCCCGGGAAATGTGACCGTTCACCAGGAAACTCTCCCCGTGTCTCCTGCGTGTGTGTGCGGGATTGCAGGGACGTGGGCACTGGGCAGTCCCTCTGCACGCCCACACGGGCTCTGTGCAGTGCAACCGAGACAAGAAAAGGCCTCAATTATACCAGGCTTCATATTTTCTTTTCCATATAAAAATGAAACCCAGACTGTACCCACCCTAGCTTAACCTCTGCTTTCAGGGCTCTAAGACAAGAGAGGAATCTGGCCCTTGTGGCTTAAGGATGTGGAATAAAAGAGTGTTTCATAGTGCATGCCCTTCATCAGGCTGCAGATTTTGTACCTCTTCCATTCAGCAGAAAGAGATGAAATTTGCCTTTAACACAATACGTGGGCTGTTTCTGTTGATTTGCAGCATTTTAGCCCTGATATCTGATGCATGATAGTTTGTTAAGCAAAGCCTTGTGCTGTGTTCTTGCTTTTATGGCCTCATGGATATTTTTCATGGGTAAATGTACTTTTAAATGTTTATTTTTGTTTCATGTGCACAAATTAACAGAAGCATTGCAAGTGCAGTCGTTTCCGAGGTGAAATCGGCAGGTAAATCTGGCACTTATGAAATAGTGTACAAAAACTACAAAGTGTAACGTCTTCACGTGCTGCACTGCTCGCATTGCTGTTGCCATCACTGCAATCAGCAAGAGCGGATGTTTTATAAGCAACAAAGTGCGGTAAAATAAATAAGGGAGAATAAAAGGGAGGAAATGTAACATATTGCAGTAAGCCTGGCTTTCAGGCCTTACAGGGTGCTCCAAGGGAGCGCTTGAAGCGAAACAAGTGTCGTGCTGCGGGAAGCTGGAAAGCAAACCTGTAATCACGGTTTGCGGACGTTTCAAGAGAGCCAAAACACAGATTTTCTTCAATATGTTTTTCCGCTGCAGAATCGTTTTGCCACGTTCAGAGCAGGGCTGCAGTTCATGTTAAAGGCAGCAGCATTCAGAGCAGGGCTGGGGGTGCGCAGGTTTTACTGCCCTGCGCGTTAGGACCCTGTGCAACCTTTCTGGGCAGCTGTTCTTGAGGTAAGCTAATACCTGGGGTCTCCTTCCCGCTCTCAAACCCTAACTGCCGTAAAAGAACTTAATGTAAAGCCGTTGGCAGCTTATCTCACCCCATTGCTATGTGGAAGCACTAACACAAGCGCGGCTGCAGCCATAACACGCCAATCTTGTGAACTTCCCGACCCACGAAGCGGTCATTGCTGCTCCATGCACGATCCCAGGAAGCCTCCCCACGCTCAGCGCCATGGGGTTGCGTTGCACCGGCCCCGCTCGAGGCCCAGGGCAGCACGGAGCTGGGCTTTGTGCCGCCGTGCGGGACCCGCCGTTCACGGGAGCCAGTGATAAATTAATCACTGGGAAGTAGCTGACGAGATTTGCTCTTAAAGAGCACTTTTAACTGGATTAAAGCCAGCAGAATTTGGCCAGATGAAGAACCGATGAATGGATCAACTGTAGTCCATCAATATCTTTACCCTCACTTTTATCATGGGTAAGACACTGTTTCTAGTGCAGAGCTGAGCATTGCCTTGCCCTAAATAGCACATGGTCGCGTCCACCGGTTTCTAAATCACCACCGTCTTCGTCACTATAGTAGCACAGCGGCCGCTAAGGCGGAGGCTTCAGAGCAGAGAGGCAAGCCTAGGCCACGGCGCAGCTATTTCAGGGTTTTGGCAGAGGAATTTCTCCACCAAGCCTTTCTTTTGTAGCTGGTTGTGTGTTTTAACCCTTTCGATCAAAATACGGCAACGTGGTGAAAGAGAGATTTTATTTAAAGTGGGGCGCAGAGTTCCGCATCCCATCTCCGTCCCCAGGCTATGGCAGGTCTCCTCGGAGCGTTTCGCCCCCCAACCTGTTGTTTTTCCCCCATCTGGGGCAGCTTCCCCTCTGCTCCCGCTGATCCTGAAGCGGCCTCTCGGCTGGTGCTCCCTTGGCGTCCTTGGAGTGTCCCATAAGCTCAACCTTCCAACACACCAGCCCTTCATTCTGCAACCATAAATAAGGATTTCTAGACTCAATAACTGCTCGGAGAAGTTGTACGTGTCACTTCCCACTATCAGAAAGCCTTCACGGAAAGAAAAATATTGAAAATCTCTTACGACAGAAAACAAGATTCCAACCATTTTCTGGTAAAACAATTGGGGTATCTCTTAATGCTGCTGTATTCTCATAAAAAATCCCCAAATGATAGTTATTTCAGCAGTTTCACTGTGTGGGCTGGATGTGAGTGTCCAAAAGCCGTGCTTGTCCGGGCTGCAGGCTTGGGCTGAGTTCGGGTATTGCCCTTTAGTTCCCCAAAGCTCAGGGCGGCGACAGGAGCCCTCCCGGATCGGCGCGTGATCCGGCGGCGCCGCATCCGCGTGCCCAGCCCTGCGCTCCCGACTATTCCCGCACGACCCAGCAGCAGCAGCAGCAAGCCGGGACCTTGGCTCCTCTTCCCAGCACTCCAGGGGTTAATTCCGTGGAGGGATCAGGTTTCTGTGCCGGGGAAGTTTCCGATGAGCACCTTGGGGCTGAGCTTTGCCGTGCAGTGTCCGCTGGAGCCGCGGAGCGGTCGGTGCTCCTGTGGAAGAGCCTCTCCTTAGAGTTCCACCGCGTGGATGTGGCCCGATGAAGGTGTCAGCCTGTAAAATCAACCTCAGCCCCTTCTCCGGAATTCCTCATGGGCAGCAAGGTGGAGACGTGCTCTGGCCTAGGAATATTGCGAGGTAAGGAGCGCCGTGCACGGCGTTGTGCCTCTGTGCTCAGCTTGGTGAAGGGCAGTAAATCGAGCCTTTTCCCTGCTTTGGAATTGCTGAATGCTGCAGCAAATGGATGTGTTTTTGTTAGGCTGCAGTATTGGATTTTGTTTTTTTTCTGACTTTGCTGCAGCTCCCGGAGGCTTTGCTGCCCGGTCCTTAGCATTCAGGAGGCTGCGAGCTAACCGGGTCCCCCTCCTGCTCTGGTCAGTGGCTCTTAGCTGAGAAACCACCCCCGGGTTTGTTATCACCAAGTGCTCCATTTGCCTCCAGGGGGCAAGACGGCCCTTCTGGTGTGCCTGAGGCCACCCCCGCGGTGCATTGCCCCCTTCTCACTCCTGTGCCAATTTCCACGGGCTTCCGCGGAGACCCTTTATCCGAGGAAGCTGATCCCATCTTTTTCTTGTCATGGTTTCTCTCCCACCAGCCTCATTTCAAAGCCTGAGCTGACCTGGGATTCACGGGGGCTGGTTGGGATGTTGGGGCACGAAGCGTTGCCCCTGGCTCGTGCCCGCGTTGCCGCCCCCAGCGCTGGCCGTCCCCGGCAGCTCCGTGTCCCACGGACCCCGCCATGCCCCGCGGTCCCCTTAGCTCCTTGGATCGGGTCCCCGGAGCAGCTCGCGGGCCGGGCACGGGTTGCTGCCCTCATCGGTTCACGCGGAGCCTCATGCGTTTTTGTTTCCGTGCGGCCCTTCATTCCTTTGCTTCCCCCTCATCCTTACGTCAGCGCCCGAAGAATTTAGCTAATCTCTGTTTTTCCCCCCCATCTCTACGTTGGAGCCGGTGGTTGTTTCGCCCGGGAGCTGGGAAAACGCCCTTTGTTTCGCTCTGCCCTGCCGGAGCGAGTTCAGGAGGAGGTTTCAGATACGGGATTTGTGTCACCCTCCCCCAGGTGGCTGTTCCTGTCCGTAGGACAGAACCTTCCTTTGCTCTTCGCTTTTGACAGTCTTGCCTTTCGGAGCATTTCGATATTACGGTGACGTCCCTTCAGTTAGAAACAATGTTTTAAATTAAATACCTATAATAAGTTGTAAAAGAAGAGATTTCCCGAAGACAGGTGGATTTACAGCAGAAGGTGGATGATTTATATCTGTTCAAAATACATTCTGAAAGTGGAGTCCCCATCCATTCTTTTGCAGACAGTTATTGATCACCTTTCCTAATTAATTGAAAAGAAAACTATGCAAAGGCCAGTATATGGTTTTTGAAATCCTGTTACCCTGATGCCAATATTATAGGAAATCCCTATAGACGAAAGCAGTAGAATTCTTGCAATTACATTTTTTTCTTTTTTTCCTCTTAATCCTTTGAAAGGACTGCAAAGTTTCAATCGTTTTGCACTTGGACTTTTTTGTTGTTGCTCTCCTATCAACTCATAAATAGTTAAATTTTCAGGTAGAAGAGGATAATTACCACATTTCCATCTGAGGGATTGCAGAGCCCCAAGGCCCCGTCTTTGACAAATGCATTTTTCAGCAGCTCATTGTAATTTTGGTTTTGACTGAAGCTCCAGCAAAGTTAAAACACACCCTTTGCCAGGGAAGGGAGCATTTTCAGCCCTCAACAAGGGCTTTATTAAGTAATGTTTTAATGACTTTTGTGCTTTGGACTCGCGAACGTGGGAACTGCTGCAGTGAGGGGGCGTCTGCGGATGGCAGCGCAGGTTTCACGTGCCGGCCAAGCTGACGAAGAAGAGCCAATTCCAGGGCTGATGATTGTGCCAGACGCGAAAATGCTGATGGACCGTAGGAAAACACAAGTTTGTAGATGGCTGCTCTGCAAACCGGTTTCAAACAAACCAAAAAAAAAGGCTTTGAGTAGTTAGCTGAGCTGGTGCTGTGTGTTGGATGGGTAGGTCTTGCCTCAGTAGCGGTGCTGTTAGTCACGTCGGGGTTGACTCAGTGTCCTCTGAGAACCAAACTGTGATTTAATGGGAAGCTGCTGCTGCCCCCAGCAAAGAACAGCTCGAGAGGGATGAGGTTCCATCTCCCGCAGGGAAGGGACTTAAAAAATTCTAAGTCCAGCTCACCAAATCTCCTCCTCACCTTTAAAATGTAAATTATCAATTTCATAGCAGACGGGGACAGCTACTTTGCACTAAAGACACGATGCCAGGAGGAGATACTCAGGACCCCGCAGTATTTAGTGCTGTTCAGAGCTTTGCTGCGCCCGTGGGTGCATCTCGTCTACGAGAAGCCAACGTGAACGGGGCTGTTGGACCCCACGTGCAACCTGGCACCGTTTCAGGAGCACCGCTGTTTTTGCAGTGGGCGGCTGTGCAATTTCCCTACATATGAGACGAGCGGGTGAAATATGCTTTCAAGAGCTGCCGTAATTTTCAGCAATCAAAGGAAAGCTTCAGTTGATTGATCAAGTAGAGGAAGGAGAGCCCAAACACCCCAGCTCCAAGTTACGGTTGAGCAGGCTTTTGCTGACATGGGGAATTATTAATTGCAGCAGCTAAATTACAAAGATGTTATCGTGGCTTGGGAGCCGAGGGCGCTGCAATTGCCAGGGCTGCTAAGGCGTCCCATTTTGCTGCCTTTCTTTTGACTTTAACCATCCTGACCCTGAATGAAGGTAAAAGGGAACTGCTTTACGTGCAGGGCTCGGGGCTACTCAATGCTGCACTCGGCCCTCCCAGAGCAGAGCGACCGCCGCGGCGTTTCCTTACGGTGCAGTGGGGGGAACAACAGCTCTTAATATGAAAAAACAGCTTAATTATGTGTGTTAATTAAATTAGCCACCTATCTTCAGACCTCAAAAAGTATTTTCTTTTTAAGTTTGGTAAAAATAATAGCAAACTTGAAAACGCAAAGCGCGAGTCGCTCATAATTTCCATCAGAAAATAGCAGGTTTCAAGCCCAGGGTATCTCGAAGAGGAGGCCGCAGCAGGCAGTGTATTCAGATGCGTGTTTCTGCCTTTGCCCAGAGGCACATGTCCCGGTTCAGAAGGGCACTTAAATATTTCCATAGTGCCTTAAATTGCTGCACTAAAGTCAATAGCACTGGCTGATACCGGTAAAACTACTTGTGATTGCAATTAGACACATTCTTTAGGTGCTGTTAAACTGGGGCCAAGGCGGGTTTAAGAAAGGCACGTGGTTAGAAACGTAATGTTTCTGTAAAATTTTAAGATTTTTTTCTTTTAAAGAGAAAAAAAAAATCCTCCATTGGAAGACTTGGTTTGCAATATCTGAAATGCACGTGTGTCCATTGAAACAAAAAGTTATTTTGGGGAATAAGAACTGAATTATGTGTTGTCAGCAGATAACATTAGGAAGTGTATTCGTTTTATCAAAAAAAAAGAATTCTCCATAAGATTAAACTGTTGAATGTGGAAGACGTCAGCACTGTTCATTTTGAAGGGGAAGATTTTGGTTTTTGTAGGTTCAAAAATAAAAAGAGCAACTGTTGATTGCTACAGGAAACTTGGAAAATGACCAGTGAGTTTATATGTGTAGTTATTTTAATATCAGTTTTATGAACTTAGTTATAGGCATATAACATCTAGGAAGTGCTTTTTGTTATAGGTCTTCAAGAAAAAGCAACAGAGGTGGTAGAACTTCCAATATATTACAATAAAAATACTTAATTGCCTGCTCTGAGGAAAGGGACTGCCAAAAGGAACTTCAGTTCTTTTCTAAGTTTTCAATTTTTCCATTCTGGAGGAAGATCTAGGATTTTTTTGCCCTTACATTCCTGGATTTCTGTATATCACCAGCGCATCATACATTGAGTTACGCTGAAAATGATACCGGAAAATTGTTTGCCAGTTTGTAAATCTTCTCCTTAAGCAGCTTGTATTTAAGGCGTGTTAGGAGTGGAGATTCCACCTTGACTTCCAGGTCATTTTGATTTTGGCCATCACTACATTCAAATCACTTCGGACCTGGGTATTGTTTGGGGGTGGTTTCTGTGTCCCGAACTTCCAGGCTTGTTTTCCTGAGGCCCTGGGGAACCCTGAAGCTGTCACAGGCTGGGAGAAGGCAGTGCTGACTCGTGAGCTCTTTATCTGCTCAGACAGCAGAGTTGACATGGCTCCGTGGTAGGCAGGTAGCTGATGAGCTGTGCGGATTCAAACATGATGCCCAAAGGAGATAAGTCATGAAACAGAGCCGACCTTTCCCATTTGGCAATCGCAAGTAGGACAAAACTTGGAAAAATAATGCTTGTTTTGGCTCATGTGTTGTGTCCTGACCCTTGTTGTCTGCCTTTGCTTTACCTTTCCTCCAGCTGGGATGACAGCAGCTCCGTGAGCAGCGGCATCAGCGACACCATAGACAACCTCAGCACAGATGACATCAACACGAGCTCCTCCATCAGTTCCTACGCCAACACGCCGGCCTCCTCCCGCAAAAACTTAGATGCACGGGTAGGATTTCTGTCTTAGTTACCGTACCTTTGGGTATGGAACTCACATATAACCTTCCGTCCAGCGGGTGCCACTGAAAAGACAACTTTGTGCAATTGTAGCCCCCATATCCTGTGTCTGCACAGGATTATTTCCTCTAGAAGTGATACCCGTGGAGCCTCTGCTGTGGTGCTGTGACAGCAAAGGAGTTGTTGTCTCCTAGTGGAAATGGTCTATCAAAACCACCTATTAATAGACTGTTTTTTTTCTTAGCTCTAGACAAGGGTTATGCTTTTTTAGTACAGAACAGAATTTAAGTAAGCGTAAGAGTTTTAAAAATAAATAATGCAAAATAAATTATGCATAAATGAAAATGCAAATGTACGAGGCAAATGAAATATATTACTTTAAACTTCCAGGGCTGCAAGTTACTGCAGGCTTTCTACTTTTGGCTGCGTTTCATAGGAAGATGAATTTTATGTCCACCAGCAGCTTACCTGGATATTATACCTCTGAGAGGTTAAACCAGTGAAGATATCTAGCCGGTTTTATTCATCAGTTAAATTGTGTACAATTGGTAATGCCTCAGCGTTGTAACATTGTTGGGAGGGGGAAAAAAAGAAAAGAAAAAGGATACGTGACTAGATACTAACCTAGGGAAAATAAACTCATTTGACTTTTATCTTCTGGTGGATCAGAATTTTGGAAACACCTCTAAGAGATCAAAATCTGTGTTGACAAACTCCTCTTCCTCCTCCACAATTTTTGCATCATCCAAGAGAGTGCAGGGATACAACACAGAAAAGGACCTGGAGCTTGTACAGGCAATAGAGCATATTCATTAGGAGAGAGAGCTGGGAGCCAAGATGTACAAATTACAAATGCAGTTGTTCAGTTTGTGGCTGTGACCTGCTTCTCCCCTTAGATTTCACAGTTGACCGTATTTATTCCAGGTAGTAGTGTTAACTGCAAATCAATTCTTATAAAATATTTCGTGTTCCTTTAAAATACCAAATCCTAATCGTATTGGCCATGCAAGAAACAGTAGCTTGGAGCGATGGAGCCTGGTTAGTTTGGAGGGTCAATTTTTAGCAGCCTGAAACAGCCCTCCCTACTCAGGACCCTGCACTATGTATTTACTGCTCCTGTCTCGCTGCTGCATGAGGAATGTGGGCTCTTCTTCTCAGGGCAACTTCTGTTTTGGTTGCTCCTACACAGCAGGCGTTTTACTTCCAAGCTCCTGCGCTTCCACCACGTCCTTTTGAGGTGGTGCAGAGTTGGGGTTTCAGATAATTAAAGCTTGAAGCAACTAAGAGTCCAGACAAATAATGCAGCACATCAAAGGGAGAGGGCCCTGACATGTCGGTGTGTGTTGATACAATCAGCAAGGCTTACTCAGAATCATCTTTGCAGCAAGACAGCCTAGTTACAGAAAGGAAAAAAAAGAAGTCTGTGCTAAGCAGAAGACCAAGAAATAGGGTTTTTTTTATTCTGAGGAGCTCTACAGCTCCAGATGTAGAGTTCCACAGTGCGAGTTCCACAGCTCTGCACATCTTTGTGAACAGACTTAGAGCTGCATGAGTAGGTTCTGAGATGCTCCTAGTTCCCTTTATTTCCACCTCAGTCTGATGTTTGTTTCGCAGTGACCTCCAGCCAACAGGACTCCCACTTTCACCTAGTGTGAGGCTTTCAAGTAGGTGGAGTTTCAGCTGAAACGGCAAGGCCAAGTTTCGCTGTGTTTTGATTTTGATTGCTTAGTCATGTTTCTAGGCTGTTCTTGTTGTTTACCATTAAACAGAAAGCACAGGAACGTTTTATAAGCAACCAAAACTGGAATCAGCCCTTTGCTGGCAAGTAGGTGTTTTTGCTGCTCTGGAACCCACGCGGTGTAAATAGCTCCAAAGAAGGGACTTGAAGCAAGCCGGTAATTACAGCACGTGAGGGATGATGGTTGTTTGTTTGTTCTTTCTTGTCTGAGCTGTCTTCCAAGATGCATGAGCATAGGTGACATTTCCATGTAATTTTAGAGAAACAGAGAAGGTAGAAATGGGCTCACCAGGAATTTACTACAGACCTGCTGCTGTTCGTAAGGAAAAGGCGAGCAGTCCCCAGATATCGCACCCACAGAAAAAGAAAGAAGTTAGAAATGAGTATTTTGTTGAAGATGGTGCTGATTTCCTGCCTTTGCATGGAGAGACAGGGGAAATGATATGTGACTGCCAGGAGAAAAATATAACAGAGAAGGGTATCAAAATCCACAATTCAGTAAACCCTTGTCTAAAGGCTCGCTAGATAAAAGTTACCTAGACCCTAACTATATTATCTAACTGAAAACAAGGCTATTAAAATGTGTGGTGTCAGCTTTCAAGCACTGAACACTTGGACTAGTTTTTCAGGCTTTTAAGAATACTGTAAAAAGCAAAGGAAACAAAGACACAATATTCTGTCTTCTTTAGGGTTAATGATATAATCTGGCAAGAAAAGAAAACTCCATGTTGGGATGCACTATAGGGACTTAAAAATCCACTGTTGTGTTCTGCTGAAAGCCCAGTAAAATGTCCTGCATCCTTCTCTGTGCTCCACTTTTCTCGTTATCCAAAAGGAGCAGAAGATTGGGGGTCAAACAACAGTTTGAGGGTTGTTACTGCCAGTTCCTTCAACGTGTTGTTACTCTCTGCTTTGTGGCATGGTGCTTCAGGGAAGAGATGAGGCTCAGCATCCTGCAAGGATGTATGAACCTCCCTACAAATGTCACCATCGAGTGTTGGGTTTGCAGTTGTGGCTAGAAAGCAGTTCAGCCAGCAAGTTTTCACCGGATCTGGATCAAACGTGGACATTGCCCATGCGTGGGCATGGAGCAGGACTGCAAAATAGCCCAAATGAATGAGCAGTGTTTGACAGGAGCCATAGGATTCCGCAGCAGCACCGATAAATGAGAGGTGTATTTAGGATAATGAATTCAGATAGTTGTTCAGAGTTTGGCAAAGACTTGGCAATGAGAAAATACTTGTGGTCGTCATTGGTCTTCACCAAATTCTCTGGAAGAAGCTGTCAGCACAATCAGTCTGGGCAAAGGATAGGGAGGAAACAGTTTGTGAGAGGTGAATGTAAGTGAACAGCTGACTCAATTTGTGTGTTTAAGTCAGAAATTGATATCTTCTGTAGCACACTAGGAAAGAAATGTCGTTTGTTTCTCACTCTGACATTTCTTGGCCGGAGCTGTGTGATGTCTATTGGCAATCCAACCTGACTGCTGAATTTATTAATCAATTTGATGGTTCTTAAAAGAAAGACTCGTTAGGAAGGTCCTTCTTTACTGTATTCTCTCTCCTAGACTGATGCAGAAAAACATTCCCAGGTCGAGCGGAATTCTTTATGGTCTGGCGATGAAGTCAAGAAATCAGACGGAGGATCAGATAGCGGCATAAAAATGGAGCCGGGATCTAAATGGAGACGGAATCCCTCTGATGTGTCTGATGAATCCGATAAGAGCACTTCTGGTAGGAAGAACACTGTTATTTCGCAGACGGGTTCCTGGCGACGGGGCATGTCGGCTCAGGTTGGCATTACCACACCAAGACCTAAACCTTCAACCACCTCAGGCGCCTTAAAGACACCTGGAACAGGTGAGAGCAAGGGCAAGGCCTGCGTGGCCACGAGCGGGTTCCGTAGGGAAGCTCTCTAAATGCAGGGGCAGAACTTGAACGTCAAATAAACCTGCCTTTACTCTTAGGTGTTATCTAAAAGTATGAAGCATCTTGTATCTCCACGTTTCTATTTCTGCTCGTATAAAAATACATATTATGACACCTTGGAAGTTGTTTTCATGGCAAGCCTACTCTTAAGCCAAGCTACATACTGGGCATAGTATTGCCATTTGAAGGGCAAATAATGCAATTTTAGCTTCTTAATCAGTGCTTAAGTTTAAGAACGTACATTGTATGTGGTTGAGGACATTCTTCTCAGTGCTAAACCAGCATGCTAATTGATACTTAACCACTCTGCAGTTCTGAACTTTCCTGTAAATGCAATAGTGATTTTAGCAGTTGCAGATGTTTGGATGAAAACTGATTGGACTTGCGTAATGAAATAATATGAGTTAATAAGTCTGCTCTTACTTGATTGTGTATGCATATTGTGCATGAAAAAGTTGAGATCAGTTACTTATTTTGTTGCCTTTTAACAAAATTATACTAATGCCCTAACACAACGCCTTACTGATGATGAAAAGGGGTCGATCTGTGGTAGCTACCAAGGGAACCGTTTCTTTTCCTATCTGTCACTATTACATAAGACTTTGTTCTCTGTTTTTCATATTCTCAAGGGCAAACACGCCACATACTTTCTCTGGCAAGTCTGCATGTGTAGCTCATTAGAGTGGCATTTAAGTTTAGTGCAGACTAGATCATAATTTTTAACCACACTCTTGTGGCTAACATGCTTTTGCTTTTCATGCTGCTTTGAGTTTCATCATTTGCTTGATGTTTCCAAGTCATTAAATATTAGAATTCTTTTTCTATTTTTGTAGGGAAAACTGATGACGCCAAGGTATCAGAAAAGGGTAGACTATCTCCTAAAGCTGGACATGTTAAACGTTCCCCATCAGATGCAGGACGCAGCAGTGGTGATGAATCCAAAAAGCTTCCCACAAGTAACTGTAGAGCAGCTGCTGCTAATGCTAATGCGTTTGGATTTAAGAAACAGAGCGGGTCAGCTATAGGCATGACTATAATCACTGCCAGCGGGGCAACTATCACCAGTAGATCAGCCACCCTGGGCAAAATCCCCAAGTCATCTGGACTCATGGGTAGGACCGCTGGCCGCAAGACTAGTGTCGATGGCTCCCAGCACCAGGACGATGGCTACCTAGCGCTTAGCGCCCGAACTAACCTTCAGTACCGTAGCCTGCCCCGGCCCAGTAAATCCAGTAGCCGAAGTGGAGCTGGGAATAGATCTAGTACCAGTAGCATAGACTCCAACATAAGCAGCAAGTCAGCCGGGTTGCCGGTCCCTAAAATGAGAGAGCCAGCCAAGGTGATGCTGGGAAACTCTCTGCCAGGATTAGTCAATCAGACTGATAAAGAGAAAGGGATTTCGTCCGACAACGAGAGCGTGGCCTCATGTAATTCTGTTAAAGTGAACCCTGCGTCCCAGACTGCTTCTAGCGGAGCTCAGAGTACTCACCAGCAAGGAGCCAAGTACCCCGATGTGGCCTCTCCCACTTTGCGCAGGTAGGCACCAAACTCGTGGATTGTGGCATGATGTGAGTTGGAGCTGGATGCCCAGCGCTCTGCCGTCTGGGCCTGGCTGCGCTCCAGGGAGCGCTGACGATTTAGGTTCCTCCGTCAAGGTCTTTGTCTTGAAATTTAATTTCACAGAAGCAGGTTGCCCAGGGGTGTAAATACTCAACTTACTACATGACAGCAGCGAACGTTCAACATTTGGGAGAAAACAAAAAAAAAAAAACGTTTGGTAGAAAATTTTGTCAGTCGTAATGAGGTTTGTTCGCTACAAAAATCATCCATGCTGACATATCACAGAAATAAGGACTTTCTTGCATTAATGTTACGGAAAAATTCTTTCACCGAAATATACATAGCAAACCTGGATGTGCTCCAGTGGTGACTCAAATTACAAGTTGACAACAGCAGATTTTTGTCAGATTTTTTTTCGCTATAATGACAGCATAATTTGATCTGATATACTCAGATCCACATTCCTGACCACAGCAGAGATTGCAGTTGTGCGGGCTAGCCCAGTGCCTTGTGAGACACCTCGCAGCAGGTTATTCAGTACGTAGAAGGAGCCCAAGTAAAGTTTCCGATTGGGCTGAATTTTCTTTAACAATTTTTTCCAACACCAAGTTGGAAAAACCGCCCCTCCTTGCCAACATGCGATTCGAACACCGAGTTGAGCGACGCAGGAATTCCGGGTATCGCTAGCGGCGAAAGCTTCCGTCGATGTTATTTTCCATTTTGATTTGGCATTCCGAGCAATGTGTCTGTTTCGAGCCGCAGTGTTTCGCATTCCATCGTGTCTCGGCACCCATACGATGACGCTGCTCCATCCTGCTTCCCGTGACATGGCAGAGCCCCATTCCATCCAAGGCGCCGCGGCGCAGCCCGTGGAGCCGTACCGGGTCCGCACGGGCCTTTGGGGATGAGCGGGTTTTATCGCAGCAGCCTTTGAGCTGGCAGCTTGAGATAATTCATTTCTATTATTGCTTGTTGTTATTAGATAAGGCCTGTCTTCCAAAACATTTAATTCTCATCGATGACTGCCTGAAATAAAAAACTCAAGCAGGCCTCTCATTTCTACAGCATCTCCCATGACAAATGCAGATTTTCAGTGCTGCATGCCTCAAGCACGTACATATGAGTCCGATTGATTATTTCCTTTAATTACTGGAAAACCATGTTGCCAGCCATGGAATTGAAATGTGCCATTAGAAATAAACCTTTTAAAAGAAGACACTGGGAGAATAGCAGGCATATGGGGTTCTTATTCCTAGGGCTTTTTGAGACTTAATTTAACTATTTCTCTTTTGATTTAATTCTTGAATTTTCTGCAGACTGTCTAAATGAATAGCCCTCTATGGAAATGAATCAGAGTTGAATTTGGTGTTTTCTGTGTATCGCTGATATCTAGAATGTCAATTAAGAGCTTAATTCTCATACTTAGTTCCGAGTTGTGTGCTTCGTACTTAGTACCTGTTTGTCCCTGTTTATATTAGAGTAAATTGGAGTCCGTGCTTAAGAAATGGTAAAATGTAGCCATTAGTGCGCTGACATACTGAGAGAGCCATCACTGTCTCCGTTCTGTCAGTATTGCCTTTAATACCAATACGCATTTGGCCTTTTCCTTAAGTGATTTTGTTTCTGAATTGTGGTCCCCGGTGCAGCTGAAGAGGTGGCAGCTGTGGCACAGGAGTACGAGTACTGCGGGCTGCTGTTATTGCTAAAGACCCTGTGTCATGCCAGCATGGCTTGATATTTTCCTTTGTATTTGCTCTAGGAGCATTGGCTCAAGTCTGACTTAGGCTCTCAGTCCCTGCAAAAAGAAGTTTTATCCCTCCAAGCCTTTTGCTTGTGGAAGTTGGAGTCTCCTCGGCAGCAAGGTTGAGTCTGGGCGAATCGGGTTGGCCAGGTCGGTGCCGGTTTGCAAAGGGATCAGGACGTTGGGGCAGAGCAGGGTGTTAGATGGGTGCGAGTGAGCGTCTGAGGCTGAGCCAAGCGTCATTCCAGGGCTTTGTGGCAGGATACGAGGACAGGAATCCTGTGCGGATACCCCAGACGTTGCAGGTGTCCATGGAGGCTGCGGTAACCCCGGTGTTTGGACATCCGTGCGCTTCGTGTAGGTTGTAACGAGACGAGTTATTGTACACAGCCTGGTTTGCAGGGTTTATATCCCCCCCTTTGCACTGGCTCAGGCCCTCGGCTGATGCTTGCTTAGCCGCTTCGGAGTGTTGCACCAGAGCAAACGTAGTCCTCACCCAAACGTTAGTTTTCAGCCAGTTTAGCTCCCAAAATGAGACAAGCCTACGCTCGGTAGCAGTAAATATTTTCACTGTTACATCCCGCCAGGTGCTGCTCCCGTGCAGGGCGTTCAGTGTATGGGTTTGCATAGAATTTACCTGCACAGCCAGCTTCTAGCCTCTACTGTGCCGTTGTTCAGGGTAATCAGCGCATTATTTCTCTGGTACTCTTTTTCACTGAGGGTCACAACGCTACATCATGGTCTAAAATAGCCCTGCGTTTTTGCTTCGTGAAGGTGTTACGGGATGATTCAGAGAGGAAAATGTCCAAGGTAGATTTGAAGTTACAGTAATTGTCCCTGGACCTGACTGGAAGCACTAGAGGATTCATAAATCTGTAGCCTATCTAAGACCGTTTTCTTAGTTCTGGTTTTCTGAGGCTAAGATGATAAGTGCTCTAGGCATAAAATATCTTTGCCTTTTTCATTTAATGTTCCATTTTATGTATTTTTCCCCGTTGTCCTTTTTTTGCAGGCTTTTTGGTGGAAAGCCTAGTAAACAAGTGCCCATCACAACAGCGGAAAACATGAAGAATTCCGTTGTCATCTCCAATCCTCACGCCACCATGAGCCAGCAGGGCAACCCGGACTCCCCCTCGGGCAGCGGCGTGCTGAGCAGCGGGGGCAGCAGCCCCCTGTACAGCAAAAACCCCGACCTGAACCCGTCGCCGCTCGCCTCCAGCCCCAGCTCGGCGCACTCGGCCCCTTCCAACAGCCTCACGTGGGGCACCAACGCGAGCAGCTCGTCGGCCCTCAGCAGGGACGGCCTGGGCTACCAGTCCGTGAGCAGCCTCCACACCAGCTGCGAATCCATCGACATCTCCCTGAGCAGCGGTGGCGGCCCGAGCCACAACTCCTCGGCCGGCCTCATTCCGGTGGCCAAGGAGGATTCCTTGACCCCCTTTGTGCGCACCAACAGTGTTAAGACTACCCTGTCTGAAAGGTTAGTAGGGTTTTTTTTGCCTCTTGGTGCTATAAGCTTGCTCATATCTCAGGAAAAATGAGGTNTTGACCCCCTTTGTGCGCACCAACAGTGTTAAGACTACCCTGTCTGAAAGGTTAGTAGGGTTTTTTCCCTCTTGCTTCTCTAAGCTTGCTCATATCTCAGGAGAAATGAGGTTCTGGCACTGCAGTTGCAGTTCAAATCATCCTTCTTACAAGATACTATTGGATGATATTGCTAAAAACGAACAAAGAAACCATTTTAGGCCAGGAGCCTAGTTCAGAACAAGAGAACACTGTTCACCAGAGCATCGGTTCAGGTGAGACTTTTTGTTTGCTGCAGTAGCCAGTCTGACAACTTTTTTTTTCCTTTTTTTTTAACTATAGTATTATACCTGATTTTTGAATTTTGCCTTGCGTATCAACTGTTAACACAGAATTAAAACAACAGACTCATTGTTACAGTTTTAACTTGAGCCTCGACTATTTCATGTTAAACTTTGTGTTTATAACACGTGATAGAGAGAGAATCTAGCCTGTGGGTGCCTGAGTTTTGTGCTTGCCTCTTTATGAAAGGAAATTACTGCTGAAAATGATGTTCTGACAGTTTTGTTTTCTCTTTTTCTCTCTCTCTTTTTTATTTTATTTATTTATTTTTTTAAATAACAACTCCTTTCTGTTCTCTGCTCTTTTCGTTCTAACATTCCTTCTCTTGTTTCCTCTCTTGCCGGACTGATCCTTTCAGCCCTCTTTCTTCCCCCGCTGCTAGTCCCAAGTTCTGCAGAAATACTTTGCCCAGGAGACAGGACAGGTAATGCTGTCTCGGGACAGGAGGACGTACAAGGGCTCGAGGTTTCGTAGCCCGTCTCAGTGACGCAAATTGTTTTGTGAAAGACTGTGGAATCCTTTGCCGTGTGTGTTGTTGCGGTGTGCGTGGACACAGACATGCCAGTGAGAGTCCCCGCAAACCCCCTATTTATCCCCTGGAGAGCTGGCACGGGTTTTTTTTGTTGCCGTTGCTACAGGGGGGCGTTTTTGGATTTGTGGTTTTCTGTCTTGGTTCTTTCTTTTACCAAAGGCTCTTGAAAACGTTGCCATTTTCCCCTACCGATGTAAACTCTCACTAGCATTTCAGCATTCCTCCGGCATGCTGCTTTTCGTCTGCCGCGCTGCGGGCCTGTCGCTTTTGTCATCGCGTCCCGGTGTCATTCCGTGTTGTCAGTCTCTGGCTGCAGCTTGGCTCGTGAGTGTCCTGCAGAGATTTGTGCGTATCCATCCTTGTCAAAATGAACGCAAAAGTTGGGGAAAGGCGGCCTGGATCTAACCATTCCAGTTCCCTTTCGCTCCCTCGTGCAATTTAGCCCCTGCTGCGCTGGGCATCAGCTGTAGTTTAGCTCTAAGGATCGTCAGTAAATTAATATTTTAAGCGGGTGCGTTTTCCTTTAAAACAAACAGACTCCATTTAGTTACAAGTTCATCAAGTATAAAATCACACATTACTAAATATTGGGTCCTTGGAAGACTGATAGATGCATTTCACTTTGAAAATGGGATTTAAGGTAAAAATGGGAACTTGAAACAGGCTGTGCTTAGTTCTTGTCCTGTCCTATATTGCAGTCACATACAAGTAATTATCTGCACTCCCTAAGGGGAGGCTGCTGACAGAACAAACCCACCAGGAAGGCAACGTTGGCTAGGAAAGCCTCAACCCTTTCCACAAATGTTCCACTTGGTGCCTGCGGAAATACAGGGGGTTAAGCATTCATTTGACGCCCGGTATTTTGGTTCAAAGAGCCCTTTTCGCTGGTTGTGGACAAGAGAAATAGCAAAGGCTTTGGGAGCAGGTTGGGTTCATTGGCATGGTCTCATCAGCTGCATGATCGTGAGAATCACCTGTGGCCGAGGAGGCTGCTGCATGTTCCTTGAGGAAAAGGCCCTTTTTCCTCCAAAAAGGGATGTGGATGTTTGTGCTGCAGCCTGCTCTTCCATTTTTCCCTGTGCGCTTCTCTGAAGTTCTTTTCTTTTAACTTTTCCGCAGCGACCCACACCTTGATAGGAATACTTTGCCTAAGAAGGGACTCAGGTATCGGTGTTTCTCCGCCGCGTAACAGCGTTTGTTGTGGCTTTGGAGTTTGCTTTGTGTTTCTGTCCTGGCTGTTGGTGGTAGCAAGAGGTGGAAAAAAGTCTGTTTCTTTGTTTCCTCCTTTCTTTCCTTCCTTCCTTCTTTCTCTCCTTTCTGTAAGCCTCAAAGACGGCCATTTACTGCTGTGCTTTTTTTCCATCCAGTGGCTTGTCCGCTTGAGCAAGAACTGTGACTTTTGCTGGCTGCTTTGCTGAAAAGCATCTCAGAATCCATTGGAAGCGATAGTTTTGCAGCTTTTATCCCACTGGAAGCAATAGCTTTGCAGCTTTTATGGCTCTCATGCGAAATGACGTGAAATTGTTTTCACAAGGCAGCCCCAGGAATCTTGATGTTGATATAAGACAAGATTTGCAATATATCAGGCTGAACCTTTTATGATGAGATTGGATATACTGGGGTTAAAATGATGATTGCTCCAGAATATGTGTATATAGATCCCTAGAGATATTTTTTAGCCTTTCAAGAAGAAAACAAACCAAAAAAAGCATCCCCAAACTGTCAGATATTTGTCAAATGTCTGATTTTGTGTTTGTGTAGGATTGGGATTTTTAGAACATTAAAAAGCTGCGCTGAAAAGGGTTTGTGTCCATTGATACAGGCAATCCAACAAGATTACACACATCAGGCCTACTAGTTAAATACTTTAAGTGTTACCGAATTACAAGAGATGTCTCAGACAACTTAGAAAATGGCAACTTCAGAATTGCTACGTGCTGCTTTTAGGATCACTGAGCTGATGCCTTGAAATTGCAGCTGCAGTTTATTCTGTGCTGTACATGTTACTCTTCCCAGCAACTTGATCACATGAAGCTGAGTGCTAAAAGCATTTCTTAAAATGGAATTTTGGTTTAAGAAGCTTCTGTGGTTGTCAAGTGTGTCTCTTATAAATCCAGCCTCTCTTTTAAGACTGAAGCATTTGAATGCCGAAGAGGTAGGTATGAATGCTGGAAAAAAACATATTTTAGTGTGATAAAGCAAAATGACTGTTTATAGCCCCTTTCTTCATTAAACTGATATATATGTGCAAGGCTTGAGGGGTGCAGATGGGCTTCAGGCAGAACCTGAGTTGTGAGACATGAGTGAATTTTTCTTTTTAATTAGCTTGAGTTTTTGCAGTGTTTGATCATTGTAGTGCTCACCTTTGCTTAAAATAGCCTTAATAAATTGTATCTTTCTACACAGCATCCAATCAAATGGAATCTAAACAACGAAGTAGATCATATCAGCTTGGGTTTTAGATAATAGGCTCCAGTTTGAGGTGGGGAAGGAATGAGAGCTCAGTAACCCGTGAGGGTGTCCCAGGGCCACCCAGCACAGTGTGACACGGATGGCAACGCTCCCCTTGCGCCTTCCTGTTTCCTCTGCCTGCAGAGAAGATCCCCTTCCCTGTGATCCAGTACTGTCAGTCTTGAACTAAATGGGCTGCACTTGCAAAGACTTTTATGCTAAAAGGAGTTACTGTGGCACAGCCTCTTTAATCTGATAATGGCTTAATTGACTTGAATTTAATTTTAATATGTCAAATAATTTTAATATGTCAAAAAGCCAGCTGAGCTTTGAGAAGGACCAAGATACTCAAATAATGATACAATTTTAGGCATAGCCGAAGGAAAGGAAAGGATTTCCAAATCGTCACTTCATTTTTCAGTTGCATATACATAATTATACACACACACACATATATATATATATATTATATACATATACATATATATGTATATATATATATATATATATATATACACACACACACAGACTGCACTTTCACACTGCTACAGTGCACTACTACTATCCTCTATCCTAACTTTTGTTTCCTACTAGTTGATTTACTACTGAAATCATAGGCCAGGAGTTATTTTTTCCAAACCCCAAGAAAACAACTTTGGCTTAGGAAAAACTCCTTTATTCAGAAATGTATTGTTTGTATCATCTTAATCCTTAAATTTGATGTGAGTTTTTCTGTCTTCTCCTTTTCCTCTCCCCCAGTCTTGTGCCTTTTTTTGTTTTGTCTTATTTTTTTTTAAATAAATGTCAAAGTTCCTCCTGAAAAAGAATGTTTTTGCAGGTATACGCCTTCATCCCAACTCCGTAATCAGGACGATGCAAAAGAATGGTTGAGGTCACATTCGGCAGGAGGCCTGCAGGATACTGCTGGCAATTCTCCATTTTCATCTGGATCCAGCATAACATCACCCTCTGGAACCAGATTCAACTTCTCCCAGCTCGGTGAGTCCTTATCTCCCCCGATAATCACCGCAACGGGTTGTGCCTTGTGTGTTACCCAACAGGAGACTCTTCCAGGAGCTCCAAGTGCCACCTGGAACCTCAGGAAATACTTTTCTCTGAAATGAGTGCGACTAATCAGCGCTCTTATCTCCGGTGCCCAAAGGTCCCATTCTTGCAGTACCTCTTTTCTGTGCATAATCACATGCCTTTATAAAGTGTGAGCTGTTCAGTAGAGCTGCTTGTTAATATCACACGTTGCTATATTTAAAGGAATTAAAATGCTGCCTTGCCTGCCTGCTGAGTAATACTGCCTTAAAATTCAAGCATATTTCATAGTATGTGTGCCAGATAAATCGTTCTAAGGTATTCTAATCTTATATATATTTTTCAGTTGGCTTGTTCAGAAAGCAGACAAAGCTCTGTCTAAAATAATGATACAAAGATCCAGTCTAAAAGCTCTGGATCTTGTAAAAAGATCCAGTTCGGTAGAGCTACTTGTTAATATCACATTGGATCTTGTAAAAAGATCCAGTTAGCAAAAATATGTGCTCGTCTCTGGTAAGGCTGCTCAGTGTTATTTTGGTGTCATGCAATGTGCTTAAATATCGATCGATCCTAACAATATACATAGTCCTTAGGGGACACTTATCATGCTTTTGGCTTTCAAAAGCCTATCTATTCTACAAAGAGAAAAAAATATATAATACTAAATAGTTAAGCCTGTGTTTGTGAACTTGGTATGAATTTGCAACAACCCCCATGGTCACCGATTCCTAGTGTAGTTTTGACCTGTAGCAGTGACATTTTAGAGCCTGTCTGTGAGTGTGCTGAAAATATAAATATTAAACAAACAGCTTTAAATATACCCACACTTAGCAAAATTTCAGCTGAATATACAGACAGTGTCATGACTTTGCCAGCAGCTAACAAACTGTCAAGCTCATAAAGTGCTTTGGGAGTCAGATAAAAAGTTATAGTTGTTTTAGGCTCAGAAAGTTAACTCTTTATAGAGAGGATTGAAGAGCAGTGGCATTAATATGTTTTAAAAGCGATTTGGCCTCAAGCAAAGTAACAGGAAAAAAAAAAAAAAGAAAGATAATTTAACTGTATTCTCTATATAAGAGTTTGGAGATATTGAAGTCAAGAGTTGCTGCTTTAATAGCAACTGAAAGCTGAGCAGAGCACCTTTAGAAAGAATTACTGTATTTTCTACATAAAAAGAAGTAAATCTGCAAAGAAAAATTAATTAGTGACTCATCATATGCCTAGAGAAATCAAGTTCAGATGGGGAATCAAAATTCTGAATTTTCAGCAGAATTTTGTGTGGAGTGTTTAGAAGCAGGCAAGGACAATATAAAGAGAAGGGAACCTGTGAGGGAAACAGCCATTTTTCAACAAATCAGTTGTCTCCATAAATGCAGTTCTTGGGAAACATTGGATATAATTTAACACAAAAGTTTTTTAAAGATGTAAGACACTGGAGTGAAAGTTTATTGAATGGCAAAGTATTGGCTATTAATGCAAAATGAATATTTGGAGCCTGTCTTTTACCCTGCGAACTACTCATACTTAGAAGAATTTCATTGTGTAAAGAAAATTCTGCAATATTCTTCTGAAATAACTGACCTTATTTACTTGTGTTTTCATATTCATTAGCTTGATTTACATACCTCTTACAGAAACTCATTACATGTAGAAATAAACGCAGTCTGGATGGGAAGATAGCAAAAATTTGTAGAAAAAGAAGTGGGTTTTTGATAGTTGGACAACAAACGGGCCTGAGAATTTGTTCTTCCCGTTGCAGCGAGTCCCACCACGGGCGCCCAGATGAGCTTGTCGAACCCCAGCATGCTGCGGACCCACAGCCTGTCCAACGCCGACGGTGCCTACGACCCCTACGGCGACAGCCGCTTCAGGAACAGCTCCATGTCCCTGGATGAGAAGAGCAGGACCATGAGCCGCTCGGGCTCGTTCCGCGATGGCTTTGAGGAAGGTTGGTCACGGCCGCGGAAGCGCGTGCAAGGAGCGGTTAGGTCAGGTGCTAACTCACAGCTTCGTAGTTCACAGTAGCGGTCGTTTGAGAGACCGTGGTTTCCTCAGGGTGACGCAGACCTGCAGCCAAGGTCATTTTCACTCTGATGAGCTCTGGTGTGTTCAGGGATCTTCCTGGACAGCCCAAAGCCAGCGTTTAGGCAGAGTTTCAGTGTTTAGCAAGTGTTTAATGTAGTTTAATTGCTACAACCTCACAGGTGGAGCAGGAGTGTCCAGCCCGCCCAGGCTAAGGTACACATTAAAATCCCATATGGGTTACATGTCACACTTGGAAGTAAAGGACAGGGTGAGCCCTGGCTATGGTTCGTAGGAAGGTGATGGCATTAAATCTGCGTTTTGGCAAAGCTGGGGAGTTGGCTGGTGCTCAGGTACTTTAGCAGTGTGAGGATTTCAGTTTCCTGCTGAGCAAAAGCCCGTGTGAGTAGGGGAACCCACTATATTGGATGCAGCTTCGTGAGGATTCCGGGCTGAATCTCTATTGAATTCAGCCAGTCTAACTCTGTTAGATTTAATTGTATTTTAGAGGCTCACAGCTGAAGATCTTCATTAGGGCTTGGAAATGATTCAATAACCCTGCAGGGCTGAAAACTCTGTCCTTGCAGGAACTGTCCCTTTTTTGTGCCATGCTCCCAGAACGCTGCATGATCACAAATAGTCACTGAGGAGGTCAGTTTAATACCACTGTGGTGAGTGGTCCTGCTGTTACTAGAGAGTCATTTAATATAATCGATATGTGAATTTCAGTCACTTCATTATTATATTTAGATGATTTGAAAGAGCTGCCATAGCAAAAACTTCAACTGAGACAACCTCAAAAAAAATTGTAGCTTTGTTATTTTATTATCTTAAACATGCATGATATTGCGTCTTTTGGATTATGGGAGGGTAGGCTATATTTTAGTGTTCCAAAATTTTTGTACCAGACAGAGACCAGTTCAGAAGAACTTCTTTGGTTTTGCTTTGTTACTGATTCGTGGGAGGAATCATTTTGAAAAAGAAAACGGAAAATGTTTTCCAGGCCAAGTGTTCTACAAAGCACTGCTCATTCACCTTTCTAAACCAAAAAGTTAATCCAAGAGCACCCTACCAAGTCATGAACCTGAAGCCAGTGGAAAAATACCGCTTCTTTACGAGGAAGGAATTTGCCCCCGCAGCGAACGTGCCGATGCAGTAGTCCAATTCAGATGTTCCTAAATTTTTGGCACCTAAAAGAATAATAATATCTTATCAGATGGGCTGAGAGCTTTTGTGCAGTCTGTATTTTCACGTACAGATTAAAGGACTCCCATTGGTGCTGTCACTACCAGTGAGCTCGTGGTGCTGGACGGGAAGGGAGGTTTTTCCGTGTCCCCAAACCCACGAGCCCTATCCACCTCCACAGAGGGAGCATCCTGCGAGGACACATGGAAAAAGCGGGTAGAAATTCAGTGTGTGGCTGAGGGCTGAATGCGCCATGTGTATGTACAGAGTGAAACCAAGCAGCTCGTGCCAACGGAGTCGAAGTCACTGTCTTCAGCAATGAACCTCCCTATGTATTTTCCTTGGCGCGGAGGGTTAGCAGATACTCGATTCTCATCAGCTTCAACAGGGACAGGATTGTATTCATAAAAGACTTTATTTTTTGCCTTTGTCTCCATGATGTACTGTCATGTTTTCTTATAAGGCAGTATTTAGATGGAAACCTTTTTGATTCTGATTTTTTTTTTTTTTTGCTGCAGAGGGTTTCAGGACTGGGGAGATGCCTGCAAAAGCAGCCTCCAAAGTACGAATTGCCCCAGGGAAAAAACATGACCTAACTTTAACTGTTCTCATCGCCACCCAGTTTCCCTGCTTCCAGGGGACAAAGTCTTCCCCAAGAGCAGTGCTGCTACTGCCTCCAAGCTCGAACTTTCTTGGGAAACAGGAATGAAATAAATTATTTTGGAGATTTAATTGATACTTTTCATTCCCTTCCATGTTACTGACCAAAATGCCTGTTTTTTTTTTTCTCCTACTGTTTGGACAACCACTCAGGGCTGCACTGTTTTTTCCTGACATTAAAATAATACCTGGTTGCTTGCACAGTTACAGTGCTTTAAAATACCGGCTTCAAACCAATTGGGGTTTGTAGTCTGCATGCAGATGCATGTCAGCTGCAGAGCCCAGGAATCACATCAAGAGCAGAGCTGCCTTCAGGCTCCCAATTAAATAGCCCTACAGTAGCCATCTGCAGATACTTTAGGAAGAAATTGCACAAAAATATTAACTCCTTGCTCGTCCTTGAATCTGGAAGTCTCAGGTTATGTTCAGCATCAAACAATGCAGGAGTGTTTTACTAGGCAGGCGTTTGCTTCCCAAGCGGAGTTGCATCCCCTTTTCACCTTGTTTATTCTAAGGACAAAATACAGGTGCAAAGAAAAGCGGTGAGGAGGCCCTGAGAGCAGAACACCCATAATATGGAGAGAGTTTGAATAGATGAGGAATCTTCAGCTTAGAAAAACACCAGCCGAAGGAGCTGATAGTACATAATTTGGTGCTTCCCAAGAGGATTGTTATTCATGATGTTGTGTATCACAGATATGAGGAGACACGTGAGGAACTGATGTGGCCGTAGGTCTAAAAAAGCTACAGGGAAGTACTGCTTTTTAGCTGGAGACATCCTCTTGATTTGCAGGCAGAAAGTGTCAGTGGACTCAAAATTCGTGCAAACTCATGGCAGAGATAGGTCATGGTGACTGTGGAAAATATAATTTCCATCTCGGGAGTTTCCATCTCCGTCGATTCCCCGAGGATGCGGAGAGGTTCCTGCGGGACATCCCTGAGGATCTGCCTTGTCTGCAGCCCTTTCCCTGGGCGTTTGCAAGCGATGGAGCAGGCGGCTGGGCAGGCCGTAGGTCTGATTCGTCCCAGTTATTTTTATGTTCTGTTTGCGGTCCTTAACATCTAACTCGAAGCATTATTTTAATTGAAAATATTACCAAACTAGAAAAGCTAATGGGTGTGACTTTCTTTATTGTGGCTTTTTAAAATTGTCCTAAATTCCTCCAGAAACCAACTTAGACTCTGTTTACTTCTCTTTCCAGTCTTGCCTTAGGATATAATGTCAATGGGAAAGCAGAACCCATTTATTATGAAAGTAGGAGAATTTCAGTAGGCAATCAGAGCAAAACGGCAGCTTTTCTAAATTTTGGGGGGGAGGCTGCAGTGTTTAGATGGAAGTAAATGAGATTAACGTGATTTTGTATGATTTGTATGAAAATCATCTACTTGGAATGAAAGCTACAGTAGAAGCACTTGGTTTCTAAAAATAAAAAGGAAAGGTAATTTTGCATGTTTCATTCACGGAAATAATAGCTTCAGGTAGTTGGTTTTTTAACAACATAATCAAAAAGAAAGTGATGTAATGTTATATGTAAATGCTGACATCAGGGTGATGGTAATAACCTGAAGAATCAATGTATATGTATGCCTTGCACTGAATGTATGCAAAAGCTGTTTGAACTCGATTCCTCCCCAGCAAAGCTGTTGTAGCTTCCTTTGCACTCAGGTCAGGTTTTGTAGGAGAAAAAGAACTTTGTCCTGCTAATGAAATGTTATTGCTGTCAAAAAGGGGGCAAACGTTGAGAGCATCAACACCCCTGCAGTCAGCTCTGAGGTTCCTTTGCTTCCAAGGGGAGCCCCAAATCTAGAACCCCAAGACGAGACGTTTGACTCGTATCCCCTTCCTGAGTGCATGAGTGGATCCTGGAGCTGGTTGGGCTCCTTGGAAAGAAAACAAACAACGAGGCCCTGGAAATCTGATCTAAACCTAAGGAAGTAGGTGTGCAGTGTTAGCTGGCCGTATTTTCTTCAAACTGAGCATTATTAGGACAATAATATGGTTAAGCTTGTGATAGGCGATGAAAATATTTCCTCAATCGGCTGAGAGTTGGTGGTGGATGACATGTTCGTGATTCCACCCATTGTATTAATATTTGGTTTATTTCTTTCCATTAGTGCATGGCTCTTCCCTCTCCTTGGTGTCCAGCACGTCTTCGATTTATTCCACGGTGAGTGTAATGAAATGAACAGTCTGGGTTTATCAGATCATTGAATCGACTGGTCTTATGTGCACGTTGCTTCTGTCCTCCATGAAGGCCCCAAACATGCTTGGCATTTGGTCGTGTTCTCTATATCAGCTCTTAGAGAAATATTTATCATCTTGAAAACATTGTGGATATTTAGCCGCATCTGCATGAGACAGCAGTTTTTGAATCAGCATTTTACTCTGTGTTTTGCTGCAAAGAACCCTAGCAGATCTGAGGGGATTTGACCTTCCAATTTGCTGAATAAAGTAATTCCCAACGTTTGTTAATAATTTGCTTAGCTTAAATAGCGTTTTTAGCAGCATGGTTCTTAAGAATTGTAAAGGAACCACTACTACAGTAATATTTTCTCCAGTACGTATTCGTTTAGGCTATCTGCTCCTGAGATAAGGTCTACTGGAGTTCAGAATGAGTTCCTGCCCATGTCCCCACATTCACAGTGCAGGGACATGTGTGGCGGTCACGGACACGTCGCTTCCTGCTGCACCTTGCGCTTAGCTGCTTGCTGTGGGTAGAGGCAGCCCCGAACCAGGGCCACGTGCAGTTCTGCATACAGGGAATCGAGGATCCTGCCTATGAGCTGTGCCGTGTCCTCACATATTTCCCTGTTTTTATTTTACAGCCTGAAGAGAAGTGCCAGTCAGAGGTAAGAGCACGCTTTTTATCACACGCATAAATATTCTCTTAAGACACTTTGTGTCTTGCTATTTCAATTCTCCGTATGAAGGGGCAGTAAAGTCATCTTTTGCAATAAACAGATTCGCAAGCTGCGGAGGGAGTTGGATGCGTCCCAAGAAAAAGTGTCTGCTCTGACAACTCAGCTGACCGCCAATGTGAGTACAAGGAGGAGAACAAACGCTTGCAGGGGATGCTTTTGTGGCACCACTTACCACCCCATTTTTAATAAGTGACAAAAAAGCTTTCACGTGTATAACATTCATCTCATATTGCCTCTATGTCTAAAAATAAAGCTACATGCATCTGGGACCTTTTAAAATTAATCTACTCTCTAATTCCAAAATTAATCTACTTATGCATTTATTTACATACAGAATTGTAATATTTCCTTCTGTTTGGACATGTGTAAACCTTCTTTGAAGGAGTCATGCACACAGTACACTGAAAACTCATTTGCAGTTATGTTTGAAGAGCGAATGTGTCTTAATTTTTGCCAGAATAGTCAATAGTCCTACTTGTTTCCTATGAGAAATTTGAATTTGCTAAGGAAGTAACATAAGATACTAAATTTTTTAGGGGACACTTGGAGAAAGTTTTTTCAAAATAGGTGTTGAGGCAACACTGTGTATGAACCCGAGCGAGTTTGTTTATATTTTCTGTGCTGGAATCACAGACAGCAGATATCTGAAAAGCAGAAGCTTGCTAGAAAAAGGAAATTAATGTCATATATGGCTGCTCATATTTCGTTTTTGTTTCATTTTTCCTCATTCACGTTCAAAAAATTTGCTGATTTTTTTCATTCTGACTACCTTTCACTACAATTTTCATTCATTCTGTTTAAGGTGCTTCGATCTGAACCTGTCAGTCATTTGCCTATGCCTCAGCTCCAGCTGGCTGCTGAGATGTCTCTAAAACTGTCCTGCTGTCTGTCCTGTTTCAGTCTCATTCTGGGAGAGTAGTTTCTCTTTATAGAATTTACTTTTTTCCCATATAAAGGGCCAGGTCTGTATCCAAGAAACTTTAGGCAGATTGATTCTGTTTGTGAATCGATCACAAAGAGATCAGATCCTGTGATCTCTTTACAGGNTTCTGACTACCTTTCACTACAATTTTCATTCATTCTGTTTAAGGTGCTTCGATCTGAACCTGTCAGTCATTTGCCTATGCCTCAGCTCCAGCTGGCTGCTGAGATGTCTCTAAAACTGTCCTGCTGTCTGTCCTGTTTCAGTCTCATTCTGGGACAGTAGTTTCTCTTTATAGAATTTACTTTTTTCCCATATAAAGGGCCAGGTCTGTATCCAAGAAACTTTAGGCAGATCGATTCTGTTTGTGAGGATGTTGCTTTATGACATTTCCTTTACAGGAGATTTATTTTTAATGCTTTTAGTGTAAGCAAATTGAATTTCCATCATTATTTGACGTATCAAATCTTTTCTGCGTTATCCTGTATACACACTGTAGCCTTGATGTTATTCTGAATACATCTGGGAGAAGAATTTGTTAAAATAGTTCCTTTGAGCTAGAAAGTAAAATTACCTATTTTCTATAGTCCCCAATCTGTTTCCCCTGCCTTTTTTTTTTCCTTCTGCAAAGAAACTTTGCAGTCTGTTCTTTAACTAAATATTTACATTTTCAAACGCATGTAGTGAGGATTTAATGTATTTTTTTGCACTTTTCTCACAGTCTCAGCTCGGCTTGTTTTCACAGGGGCTGGTGGGAACAGGAGATGCGTGTCCCCGTGTTATTGCACTGCTCCTGTTTGTTTTCACTGGGAATGTGAGAACAGCTATTTAGGATAAGCTGTCTGGGTGCTGATGGCCACTAAGTCCTGCCTGGCTCCGTGGAAGGTTGGGCCGTTCTGCAGAGACCCAAGCTGAAAGAAAATCCCTTTCGGAAGGGAGAGTTTTAGCACTATATTATTGGTGCATGGTTTTTAAATAGAAAAATAAAATATTATGAGTCAATAAAGCTATGGTAGGTCCTCCTGTGTTATCCAACAAAACTGCAGTTGAGTTATGCCCGTGTTACTGATTCACACGCAAGCTGGCCTGAGCAGAACTCCTTATATAAATTACTCAGAAGACTAGGAGTTTTGAAAAGACTTTCTATATTTTCTGGTAAATATATTTTAGTCTGGTAGTCCCTAAGCAGTGTAATAGCTGTGGCTAGTCTGTGTTTCCTTTAATGCAAACTTAATGCATCAGTATGTCATAATATCGTAATGACTTAGTTTAAAAATGCTTGCAGAAAACGCTTTTAAAACACTCTTCTGAATAGCAATTTTTCAAACATTTTTATGAACTTCTAAACCTAATTGTAGTTCCAGGGGACCAAAGTTTTCTATGCAGTCTCTAGCACTTGTCAATTAAAAAGAACAATTTTCCTCTGCCTTCAGAAGCATTTAGTTCTCTGTTTTCTTCACATACTTAATCATTGCTTATGAGAAAAGATGGTGCGTTTTCAAGTCTTCTCTGTGCATCTAAAATGAATACTTAAATTGCATTCTAATATCTTTAAATCAAAGCACTTGCTTCCAGTATATTTTACACATTTTTACTCATTTCACTTCTGATTTTCAGTTGTTTTTATGACAATACTGTGTTAAGAACCAAAGCTACCGCTGCTTTCTTTACTTGACATAAACCGCTTGCAGAAATGTCCTTGGTATAAGACTTTCTCCTATCGACTTTATTTTTTGAAGTCTCATCTAATTTAGTACAGATTGTGGAAATCTTGACTTTCAAAAACCAATAGAATCACGAGAGAATCTTCAGTTCTATAAAACAGACTTGTACTCTTGCACACGTTTGTTTTCCCTTTCACTTTATACTAAATTTCTGCCTTTCTACTTTAATTTTTAGGGCATTCACCTTAAACTTATGAGTGCTGCCTTTTTTTTTTTTTTTTAATTATTGGGAAGAGCTTTACAATTTTTGCCAAAAGATTCATGGCCAGAGTTCTCTCAACTGCGTACACAGATACTTGAAGCCTATCATGAAGCAGCCCTGCAGATGCTAATAAAGGTTCATATAAAAAGTCAAGGATGACGCCTCCATTCAAAAACTTTAATAGAGGAGAGGTTTGGGCATGGTTTATTTTGTCTCTCTCTCCTTCCTGCGGTTGATGACATCTGTTTTGTGCCGCCAGTCACTTGCCACGAGCAGGCTGTCGCCTGTTTTGCAGTGCATCCCTTCCCTTCAGCACAATTAAATCCCTCTCAGTAATGTCTTCATAAACATTTTTGCAAGGTACGCTCAATTCATATCCTAATCTCTCCTGTGTGTGATTTATGCAGGAAAGCAAACAAAAATAACAAAACAAAAACGCATACGCCAAGTAATACGCCTTAAATACCTGCATAAATGGTCTTGGTGGCTGGGGAGAGCAAAATATTCACTCCTTGGTGTCGTTTGCTTTCCAGGCTCACCTGGTGGCAGCCTTTGAGCAGAGCCTGGGCAACATGACCATCCGGCTGCAGAGCCTGACCATGACAGCTGAGCAGAAGGCAAGTCCGACAAGTGTTTGTGGTCACAGCTACATGTGTCCCGCGGGGGCAGCTCCAAGGTGGCTTTTCAGGCTTGTCCCAGCTGCAGAGCTCTTGGCAGGCTTGGAGGGAAGCTGAACGTCACAGTTGCAAAACGTGTGTGTGATTTAGACCAAATTATTAGGGAAGATCTTAGGGTGAGGGGAAGGGCACTGGTAGCTCTGAAGTCTGAAGTTGTCCTCACAGCTTTGTTGCTCTTCAGGAGCAGTGGAAAAGATCACGTACGCCGTTTGTCTTCGTTCTCTAAATTATAGTGAATAATAACTCATAAGAACTCATAATAACTTGGTAGAAAATTCTTGTTTGCCCCACTGGCATGTTACAACAGCTGAACGGGGTATTCCTACAAATAGTTGCTTTGGATGTTAGCCTTCGGTGTTGCCTCCTTTTATGATGTATTTCTTCCCAAAGCCTCTACATATATGCGTGTCCAAAAGAAATAATATGTCAAATCATTGCGAGATAAATAACACTAGGTTTTTCAAGACTATATCTAAATATACATTATTTCTGTATTAAAGAGCATGTATGTTTCTGCAATTGAGTATTGCAGTAACCAAGCTATTTTGTAGTCTGTGAGGATGTGCTTCTCCGGTAGGTCAAATCTCATTTTCATCTCTTTTTACGGATGTATTCCATAAACGCTCGACCTTCAGCTCAAAAGGTGGTACCTTGGGAGCCATCACATCCCATCCGTGCTATCAGATCCATCACCATTCTTTTTTTGTGTTCAAGGATTCAGAACTGAATGAGCTGAGGAAGACTATCGAGCTGCTGAAGAAGCAAAATGCTGCTGCCCAGGCTGCCATCAATGGAGTCATCAACACCCCGGAGCTCAACTGCAAAGGTGAGAAGCTGCATTTAGCAGCTTTGCAGTGAGACAGGAGCCCTCTTGGTAGTATCTGCTGCAACTGGACTTGTCAGAGATCTGTTTTGTTTCATACTCTAGTTACTTTATTTTATTTTTTGGTATAATGTGTTTTTTCTTATGGGTATCTATGTAAATAGTACAATACAGAAGGAAATGAATGTGTTAAATGATTGAGAAAGTGTTTTAACAATACATTTCCGTGTGAGCTCTCAGAATTTCCTGACAGCATTTAGTAATTCAGCCCTCTAGATACTGACATGAGATGGGAGCAAAGAAAGCCCCTCTCCAGGCTATGGCAAGCTGTGGAATGGCCTTTTCTTCAGCATTTTGTATAATTTCCTGCATATAATTTTCCTCATTTTGACTGAATACAGTCTTGTAATATGTTACTTCTATTACTCTATTAGTGATTAACACTGGGTGGAAAGGTTAGAAGGACCCGTGCCTAAAACTTTAATCTCTTTCTGAGAAACAAGGCCTAGGCAGCGCTCCTTTGAACTGTGTCAGTGCAAATGTTTGCAAATGTCTCTCTCTCCCCAAATATTTATTTGGGATTGACTGAGGAGCACAGACTGTGAAACCTTCCAGGTAACGTTGCCCCCGAAACCGCTGCTTGCGCAGGTCCGGGAGCTGCGCAGCAGGCCGACCTGCGCATCCGACGGCAGCATTCCTCGGACAGCGTCTCCAGCATCAACAGCGCCACCAGCCACTCCAGCGTGGGAAGCAACATCGAGAGCGACTCCAAGAAGAAGAAGAGGAAAAACTGGGTGAGTGCGTCCCACCTGACGGCGTGAGGTTTATATGAAGCTGTCGGAACACGCACGGTGCAATGTAGTCGTTCAGCTCCTCCCTCTGTTCCGTGCAGCAGGTCAGCACAAGGACTACGTGCTGGTTAAATCCTGTGTAAACTCCCTTTGGGAGAAGTGATTGACTCAGAAGTGATGTGTGTGCTTGTGTTGACTCTGCGTAGGAATGAAGTGTACCGTAGCAGCCCAAAAGGGCTAGTCTGAAAGCAGAAATAACTATCAAAGATCAGTTTTGGCTAAAAGAAAATATGATGTCCAGCCCCTTAGGGAAAACTCCACATCTGTCATTAAACAACTCCATAATGAGAGATTTTTTTAAAACTTTTTTTTTCTTGGCTTGTAGTACTTTCTTCTTTCAAATGAACACATTACGCATTCTTTGAGATCTCTGTATGGAATGTTACAATGGAGCTCTACCAAAAAAAAAGGCTTCTTGCAAAAAATTACTGTGATAGACATTCATTCCACAAGGTTTTGCAATACTTACCTTTCGTTTCCAATTTTTCCTTCTTTGCTCCTCATTTACACACCTGTGTACCAGGTACCCTGTACTGGAGGAAAGGTATATCCTATTAAACTCCATGTTGGATTAGACCATAACTGCCTTAGTGACCTTAGTCTAATTGTAGTTTGGATCAAAGTCCCTCCTTCCTATAGTGTAGCTAGCAGATTGATCCACCCCTGCCTTCCCATTGAATTTAAAATCTTCTTAGGTCTTTTGAGTATATGAATAAATCTGCCTTGCTGCAAAGTGTTGTTTGAGATGGGGAAACTTTGGTTGGTGTTTGCATGTGATCCCCTTGGAAAGTTTTATCAAACTCCTGTGTGAGAAGACACAGTTTCTTGAGTAGGATTTTATTTAAATGTCCTTTTATTCCAGTAGTTTCACTTCCGTATGTTGCTAGCTCCTTTGTAGCAGTAGTATTTCTTCTCTGCCCCTAAAATCATTGCTTAAATGGAAACAATGTCATCTCCAAATCCTTGTCATGCTGATTTATATGGTAATTACAGACAAAGAAAATTGCTGTAGCTTGTAAATTGCTGGTGACTCACTCTTTTTCTGTGAGATAAATTTTGGAGGATCGTTAAGCTTTAGTTAAGATAAACACACAATTTTAAAAAAATGTTTTAGCTTATATTCTTTGGTATTGCAATCTAGTAAATCTCCTCCTATAGCATCTTATATTTCTCATTCAACGCAGGATTATCTTAAAGGGAAGCTAAGGCTGTATTTCTTTATAGTAAAGAGGAATAAATGCTATAATGAGAAATAAATTACAAAGAAGAATAAATTAAAAAAGCTAAAGAAACAGGACCTGTTTGTCTTAGAAACCCAAAGCTTTCCTAGTCGTTGGCTTTCTCTGTTAAAACATGTCTTTTTTCCTTCCCCCTCCTCCTCCCTTTGCTTGCGCTTCCTCCGGCAGGTCAATGAGGTAAGGAAGACCTACTTTAAAGTACAAAATACCGAGCTAACCCACCCATTGACATGACTAACCCTTTCAGCAGCATTAACCTTGTCTGAGCCCCGGTGCGTTTGAGCTGCAAGTTCCAACATCGCTCTAAAACCCACTGCACTGACCTAAATTGTATGTTCGTTAGAAAATAGCTATCTCAAAAATAGGAGGCGTTGTTATCCAGCCCTGTTTGGAATTTACCATATTAATCTCATTAAATAGTTTAGGGGGGGGAAAAAGCTTTTGTTTTGATTTTCTTTTACTCCTAATAAGAATTACCCGTGCATATGGCTGTGTTATTTGCATTATTTGCATGGTAGATATTTCACTCTGTGGCTTTGCTGTGTGCCTTCCCCTTACTGATGTCTCCACCGTTGTGCTGGTGTCTCTTTCAGTTACGTAGCTCCTTCAAGCAAGCTTTTGGTAAAAAAAAATCCCCCAAGTCAGCATCTTCTCACTCCGATATTGAGGAGATGACAGATTCCTCACTACCCTCATCACCAAAGCTGCCACACCATAACTCGACAGTTTCAACACCGTTGCTGAGAGCTTCCCATTCCAATTCTCTGTAAGTGGCTGTTTTTATTTTTTTTGTGGGATTTGCAAGTACCAAATCCTAGTTTTGCAGGAGGCTGTAGACTGCTTTCCAGAACTCAATGGATTCCGTGTCAGAATCTGCAGATTTGTGTAAGCACTTCCAGAGTTTGACAGCAGATCAACTACCCGCACTGCCCAAACCAGTTGCTCACCATGAGGCTGCAGGAGACGATGAGGTGGCCCGGGAAGGATTGTCCTGCAGCCCCCTGGTTTGGTCCTGCTTCCAAGGGCTGTTTCCCTTATCTCTCAAACAGAAGCCCTGTGCTGTTGAGTGCTTTGATCTGATAAAATCCTTAACAAGGAGCAAAGATACTGCTGTCTGCTTTGGCTCTGCTGTAGCCTGCCTAGATTACAGGCAGAAGATAGTAAAGTCGAATTTATCCATAAGCTGATTCCCTATCCAGTGCCTTAGCATTTCTAGGAAGCCAAAAATCACTTTTGCTTTATCATAGTATATTTTAATGTTTTAGTGGAGTGTTTAGTTTCTTGTTCTGTAGGAAAAATATTTATAGCCAGAGTGACCTTCGAGGGGCAGTGCTAATTAGATCTCTTGTTGCTGAGTAGTCAAACAAATGAGGTTAAGTCTGGGATTTTGTTTTCTCTGCTGGCTGAAGCCAGCACCTCTCACACGGGTCTGCTGTGATGAATCCCTTGTTAAGCAGACAGATTCAGATAAGGTAAGAATTTCCGGAGAATCAAACGTCACAGCTTAGCAGAGGGGCTGCACTGACCCAACACATTGCAGCTCCTGAAGGGAGAATTGTTTCCTCTTTCCTTACCTAGTCGCTACCTGATCCTCCCCTTGCCCCAATTCTGCTTCGTCGCAGGCAATTCCGCTGAGCTGATTCAACACGCTGAACTATTTGAAAAGTAATAGGACACCAGTGTGAATATTTTTTTTTTCCTGGGTTAGTGATTTCCTCTGGCTCAGTTCCAAAGATGACAGCAGGGCATGACAGCACTGCCAGGAAAAGGCTGGGCAAGGGGGAACGAGAACAAAATTGCTCCTTTTGGTAGTAGCAAGGCATTAAATGGCCTCATGGTATGACCAAAGCATACCCGCCTGCTTGTGTTTGTATGAGAAGGAAACACAGGCTTTAAAGTCAAGATTTCTCCTTTGTTGCTTATCTCACTTTGCATTCATGGGGAAATCGCACGTGATCTTGATGTCTCCTTTTGGCCACCTATGAAATGAAACTAAGCAATTGCCTTGGAGCACCACGGAGTCTAAATTCACGTTTTAGCATTCTTGGAAAATTCGGTAAAACAGATTTTCTGTCAGTTTTGCCTGTTGTTTCTTCCCTTGAGTAGGTCCAACACAGAAAGTTGTCAGTGACAGCACTGACAAACACGTGGTTATCAGACAGCCTTACGGACTCATAGCTGTTGTAAAGAGCTTGCAGTCTGAGTTCAAACCAAATGCGTTTGAATAAGGACCCAAACTTGAATTTTTGCCTGTTGCTTGTTTTCATATGAAGAGGTAAAAGCAATAGCAATATTTCCAGCTAAATAATGGTGGTGAAATGCTAGCGGTGGGGGATAATCTCATGGGAATTTTATCAAGGTTCTCCAGTCTCATACCCTAACTCAGTGGGTTTCTTGTCACGGCGGCAAGTCGTGTTTTGGAGCTCTCAGGCCAGAAAATTTGTGGATGATCCTGTCTATCCTCAGTCTAACTGCAGCTGACTGGCTTTTTGGTGGGGAAAAGAGTTCTGCTTACTCAGGGAGCGACGTTTTGGGTGAGATCTCCCTCCAAGCATGCAGCTGCGCACTTGATCCCTGTACGACTGCACCGACTCGTGTGCTGAGCTGTTACCCACACCGGATCTTTCTCGGGGGAGGAGAGCAAGGAGGAGGCCACGCAGGGGTGGCTTTTTTTAAGTTTTCAAGTGAGCAGGAATCTATCGTGCTCGAGCAGGTGTAGAGTTGCAAAGCCCTGCGGAGCGTTTGAGGGGAACCCAGCTGTGCACACCTGGCGAGCTTTAAATCTTTCCCTAAACTCATCAATCTCCAGCTGCCTGCTGCTACTGCTGCGCCCCTGTAACTCGCTGAGATTTGGGCTTGAAAATATTTCCTTTATGGCAACTACCATGAAAAAAAAAACCCACTATCCAATAGTAGGTGATTATCTTCAAACATATCTATTTGACGAGTCTCCGATTTTTCCGTGAGTTATTTAACACATGGCTTGTGTTATCATTCATGCAGTAAACCAAAACTGTTGCCTCCCTCCTGCAGAATGAGAGGTGTTGTTTTATTTTCGCTAATAAGTGCCAGGGGAACGCTATAAGAATTAGCAAGTAATCTAATTTAATGCCTATTTTTCCGTCTTCTGCAGTATTTCTGAATGCACTGACAGCGAAGCCGAAACAGTGATGCAGCTCCGCAACGAGCTGAGGGACAAAGAGATGAAGCTGACTGATATCCGCCTGGAAGCCCTTAGCTCTGCCCATCAGCTCGACCAGCTTCGGGAGGCGATGAACAGGATGCAGGTAGGAAATACCCGCCCCAAATACTGCCCTGTGGTTACAGTGGTCACCCCCCTGTCCAGTTTTTAAATTAATTATGAAGTTTACTTTATTAGAATAAAGTATTCCAAAAATTTCATTTCTACTAAACTAGGGTTTTTTTCAGTTACTTCTGTTACTGTCTTTGAAGTGTCTGTTTTCACTGTGCCTCCTAACTCCGGGCTTGTCTTTTGAAGAGCGAGATTGAGAAATTGAAAGCAGAAAATGACCGGCTGAAATCGGAAAACCATGGCAGCTGCAGCAGGGCACAGTCTCAGGTCTCCATCTCGTCCTCCCCGCGACATTCCGTGGGGCTCTCTCAACACAGCCTGAACCTCACGGAGTCGACCAGTCTCGGTGAGTTTAACGAGCAAGGCGGTGGGCAGGTTGCGTCCTGTGCTTGGAAGATTCGCTTTGGTTAGCCAGGGATAAATGAAAGCAGGAGAATTATTAGCAGCTAAGGTGTGGAAATAATGTTAGGGGCTGACAAAAAGCCTTCTCTTCCAGTGTCATCACCAGGCTGCTACACCCAGCCTCAACTTTCCAATTATGAGCTCAGTGCAGAGAGCTCTGTTCAGAGCCGAGTAATGGTGTGCGTTTGCCAGAGGGGTGTTTGATTTGATAGGAAGCAAAATCCAGAGTGCCTGACTAATAATTTTCAGCGAGCTTATCCCTTTTTAAGAGTAATCTTCATGTTTGGTAGGGGAGTTAGTAAACCTGGTCCTCACATTTTACCCCTGGGCACTGGAAGCCCAGATCAGGGGTGTTTGCTCACAGAAGCAGGAGTCTAAACCAGTGTAGCCTTCTCTGTTGGCAAGATGCAGCCGTGCAGTTGCTGTTTTCTGTTCACAGACATGCTGCTGGATGACCCCGGCGACGGCTCTGCTCGGAAGGAAGGAGGCAGGCACGTTAAAATAGTTGTCAGCTTTCAGGATGAACTGAAATGGAAGGAGGTGAGTTGCATTTTGTCCCCACATGCAAGCGACTCCGGATTTGAATTCTCTGCCACGTTCTAGTCTGTCTTGCAGGCTTTTATTTGCAAAGCATTTTAAAAATAATTTGCCACAGCTGATAGACAAGGCGCTAATTAGGCTCTTGCTCCCTTAGAACTGCAGAGTGCCAACAACTTTGGTTCAAGTTTCCTTATGGGAATAGTTAGGGATAAGAACAAAGCTGGGATAGTTTTGTTGGTTGGTTTTTTACAGCTAACCAGAGGCAACAGTGTAGGATTGCGAGTCTAGCCCGTGTGTCAGGGAGGTGGAGGTTGTGTTGCAATTTAAGCATTTCAGTGTACCTGAAATCCAAACCCCCTTTTCAGGCTCAAGGGAGTTAGCAAATTCGTCATCCTCTGGGATGTTTCGGAGAAGTGTGTTAGAGCTGCAGAAGCCATTGGATCTTTCTGTAATTGAAGCTTTAATAAAACATTAACTGATAATAGAAATAATTCAAAATATAGGTGAGGTGCACTGGAACAATAGGAGCACATTTCTTCCCCCAGAACTGATGGTCCAACCTGGGAGATCTATAACTTATTGTTCCAGTTCATGTTGTCCTCCCAGATGCCAGCATCACATTTTAGAACTTTCCTCCTTCATTCTCCATTTTCCAGTAGTTTAAAGAATCATAAACACCTAAATACATTGCAAATATTGAATGCTGAAGTGCACTGCACATCTGCAATGCATGCATGAATCTACTGCACCATCTCTGCCATGCAATAACCTTATCTCACAGTGCATATAAGAAATAATTTGATATCCAGTGTGTGTGTGTGTGTGTGTATATATATATATATATATATGGTAAAGGGATGACAAAAACTTGAATAATCAGAAATAAATTTCTACTTTGCATTAAGTACCATTTTTTTGCATTAATAAATGACAACCCTGGATAGGAAAATGAACTATTTTGCTGATTCTCTTGGACTCCATGGTCTGTTTGGTCTGTAAAGCTGCCACATGAAAACGTTTCTTATGTGGCATTGCCCCTGCAGTCTGATGAAGGAAATGGATTTTTCTTTGGTGAATGTCTTGCAGCAAGTACAGTTATAAAGTAGTAGGTGAGTGAATTGGACTCTGTGTTTTTGTTCTTCCCTCTTCAATGGGTGCTGGTGTGCGTGCAGGACGCCAGGCCCCGCGCGTTCCTCATCGGCTGCATTGGCGTCAGTGGCAAGACCAAGTGGGACGTCCTGGACGGCGTGGTCCGGCGGCTCTTCAAGGTAAGTGCACACGTGTGCTGTCAGTTTGGATGCTCCCGTTGAGCGTTCCCAGCCTGTCTGACATCAGGACACTGTGCTCTGGTCTACGTCCTGCTGTTGGGGTGGGAATTTGGGGGCACTTGCAAGAAGCGCAGCGTGTTGTTCCTCGCAGACACGCAAGCTCAGCGTGTGCCCAAGCACGGCTCAGCTCTCGGAGAGTTTATTGCTCTTGCAGCACAGCACCCTCGGGCACTAAGGTTGCAATATTGCCTAAATTTCCATATCCCTTTTGCGCCGCAGGAGTATATCATTCACGTGGATCCCGTGAGTCAGCTGGGCCTGAATTCAGACAGCGTTCTGGGCTACAGCATTGGCGAAATCAAACGCACGAACAGTGCGGAGACGCCTGAACTGCTGCCCTGCGGCTACCTCGTGGGAGAAAACAACACCATTTCAGTTGCTATCAAAGGTAATTGCTGCTGATTCCTCGGTGGTAGCTCTTAGGAATTCCAGTTTTATCAAATTCTGCTGCATCCAGAGGCTCAGGGGAGTGACAGCCCTCTCTTGTTTTCTTTTTGCTGTCTCTGTATTGAATTTGTTGGCATTGTAGCCCTTGTCCTTTGAAAGAAACAGCACTACGCGCTGCAGAGATTGAGTGACCGTTTATAAATTCAGCAAATTTCAACCTGCAGCATTTATAAATTCAGCAAATTTCAACCTCAGTTATACACGTAGCAGTTTCCTTGCTTAAGAGTCTCTCCTTAGGTAAGGATGGATCCCAGAATCCCTGATGTCCTAAGTACTGAATCTTTTTTTTTTTTTTTTTTTTTAATTTGCATCAGTTTCACTCTGTGATGCTGGTAAAAATGTTAGGTTGATATTTTTCCCGTAAATCCACTTACTCTCTCAGGGTTACGGGGCTATCATGAAACTAGACCAGAGGATTAACCCTCGACCACTGTGTTTTGCTTGCTCCAGGTGGTCCCAGTGAAGTAGTTAACCTAGACCCAAGCAGAGCCCTAGAGCAGGCTGATGCCTGGAAGCTTTGCCAGCTTTCCGGAGCTGAAGTTCAGTGTGTGGCTGTGGCAATTAACTGAAAGTATTTTGATTTCCGAATATTAGTGTAAGAAATCAATTATGCTGTGTAGCAAGCAGAGAAACAAAATAGGCCAGAAAGTAGCCTGGTTTACCAAGGCTTGATGCAAACCCAGAGCATTCTGCTGAATTAGAATACGTTGTTCAATAGTGGAATCTCAGTGAGAATGTTGATGGGTCTATAAAGCTGCAAGCCGACTTTGCTCAACTTGCAATGGCTTGACTTGTGCTTTGAAGGTTCATGCGTGATAACACTTTTCAACAACATATAAATATATTTAATTGATGGGGATCAGTTATTTGCTTACACCTTTGAGATATAAACCTGCCTATATAAATATTTAATATTCCAACCATCGGGGCGCAGATATTTCTGTCTGTGTATGAGCTGCCAGCTTCCTTTTCTTCTATTTTATTTTCAAGCATTGCATGTTTTCCTGAGCCAATTTTGCCTAAGGTGGCTGCTGATGTTGCGTAAATGCTTATCAGGAGGAGTTTTATGTTGGGGAAGATAACCATCAGCATACAGAGAGGGAGTTTAATTACCAGTGTTTGGGAAAGTAGGGGGAGTTGATGATAGCTGTTTTTTTGTTTTGTTTCTTTCTTTTTTTGGTCTATAGATTCAAAAGTAAACAGGGAAACTGCTCTGTGTGTCTGCCCTGCTCTGTCATGATGAGTAACGGAGACAGGGAAAGGATTTATGTCTGGAGTGAGGAACAGCTGGGTCACCTTAAGTCTGAATCTCTTTTTCAGGTTACATTTGGGGGGGTTCTCATGCTATTGCTGAGTTCAGGTGCGTTCAGAAAAATGACATTTTCCAACTCTCTCTGGTGCCTAATCGGTTGCTTCAACTAACTTTGAATTTCTTGCAACTTCACCAGTAGGATACTTCTCAGCAGTACAACCAATTAGTAAAAAAAAAAAAAAAATCTTTTAAAAATGCAATGATCTTTTTTTCTTTTTTAGGTATCTGTGAGAACAGCTTGGACTGCCTGGTGTTTGAGTCGCTGATTCCCAAGCCGATCCTGCAGCGCTACGTGTCTCTCCTGATGGAACACAGACGGATTATCTTGTCCGGCCCCAGTGGCACTGGTAAAACCTACCTGGCAAATCGCCTCTCCGAGTACATGGTGCTTAGAGAGGGCAGGGAGCTGGCCGATGGCATTATTGCAACCTTCAACGTGGACCATAAATCTAGTAAGGTGAGGAAATGGCAACTACCCTTGCACAATGAATGTTAGCACATATCAAAAAAGAGAGCCTGCTTTTTTAGTTCATTAGGCTAAACGTTATTTAAATTTGACCTGCCTTTTCAAGGCATTTTATGCGTCTTGAAAGGAATAATATTAAGATTTCCAAATCTGCCGTTTCACCTGTTTATTGGGCCAAAAGTGTAGGTGTGTATTTAAGTGTCTACAGGGGTCTTGATTTTCAAGTGACTGGGAGCCTGAGGAACTTAAACACCTGCATAAAATTCCCAGCAACTTCAGTGATCCCTGTTGCACGTGGGCTTTTTTCCAAAAACCATCAAATGCATCTCTGGGCCGTTGGAGTTCCTGCAGCTGCAGGTATCAGCAGCAGTCATCAGCACACGCTGTTTGTGTAGGTGCTGTTGTGCAGGCACATTCCTGAGCTGGGAAGGCACGTCTCTGCTTCGTGTGTCCTTCTGGTTGTGTTGAATATCCCTCCTGCAAATTTCTAGGCTTAAAAAAAAAATAAAAGACGAAAGAGAGAAGGAAAAATAAAGAAAAAGTCTGGACATTTGATGACCTTAGGCAGATTTTCCTTTGGAGAAAAGAGCTGTTTGAAATTGTGGTTGTAGCCCACTGGTTTAATTTGAGGCGTGCTGTGTAATAAATGCTTTGAAGATGGTGAGAGCACTTCAGCCACCCCAGTCACCCGATAGTAGTGCCGTGCGCTCGTCCTTCCTTCGTGTTCCTGCAGAAGGCACTCGAATTCAGCCTCTGTGGAGGCTAATTCTGAGTGCTTTACTTAGCTAGAAATAGTATTGCAAGAACTTATAGCAAACCCAGCTGGAACGTAAAGCAACTGTCTGGTTTAGTATGTAGATATCTGAATGAGTTCCTAAAAAGAGGGAAAATGTATTTCAGAGAGTCAGATTAGAACAGCAGAAACGGGAAAAAAAAACACATAAACCAAAAGATAAAATCTTACCCCCTGGGGGATCTCATCTCGCATAGGGTTTCTGATGTAGTCGTTGAATCTTCAGAGTAATATACAGAGAAGACCCATTTTTCTCCTCTCTCTCTGAGGAGAATGTGAACACTGGTGATGGCAGATCCTTCTGTGTTGGATTTCATGACCAACAGTCGTTCATCTTTCATTCCCTACCTGCCTTCTCAAGCAGTGTGATGACTGCTGCTGTTTGTGTGTTTGTGCTTGGCAGGAGCTCCGCCAATACCTGTCCAACCTAGCCGACCAGTGCAACAGCGAAAACAACGCTGTGGATATGCCCCTCGTCATCATCCTGGATAACCTGCATCACGTCAGCTCCCTGGGCGAGATCTTCAATGGCCTCCTAAACTGCAAGTACCATAAATGGTAAGGAAATACAAATTTTATTCCTAATCGCTCGACTCTAGTCGGGCCACCACGGTAGAACGGACTCTGGGTTGAGTGGAAAACGTGAACGGAGAGGGTCAGAAACGATGTTGTGGGACAGTGCTTCCTAAAAGCCTCTGAGCTTTGTAAAACTGCTAATTTTTTGGTAATAAATAATAAAAAAGCAGTAGAAGGTATGGGTAATCTGCACTCGTTTCATGCAGTGGATCTTCCATACTAAACACCTATTTTTAACAGAAGAGTCTATTGTGAGATTTCCATTTTGCTTTCATAATTTAAAAGTTCTTATAATTCAGCTTCTCAGTAGAAAATCTCATTATATATAACTGCAAAAGTCTGCTTTGGCAAAAGAGGGTTGAATGATCCTTTTTAATGTTAACATCTTATTAAAAATGTGTGGGATCTTTTTGTTTTGTTCTGTATTTTACAAAGCTTCCTTGATTTTTTTTTTTTTAATAGTCCATATATTATTGGCACTATGAACCAAGCCACCTCTTCAACACCTAATCTTCAACTTCACCATAATTTCAGGTACTGTTTATTCATGTTTCTCATTTGCGTTTTTGAAGTGGTAAGAGTGTAAGGGTTACTGAGTCACCTGAAGTTGTGCTTATCGGCAAACCGAAGGAGAAATACCAATCTCTGCTAGTTGTTGCCCTGACATGTGCAGCTTTACGTTATGATTCTGTTATTAAAATAACTAGAGTTCCTAAAACTTTCACTTTTCAGGGATTTCTTCAAGATACTAGATCCTCAAACAAATTTAAAATATGATAACAGGCAAAGCAGAACTTGAATGAGAAATACAGTGAAATGCATCAGTGTGAAGTGCTTAATCTTGTGAACCTATAATTCCAAAATATTTTGTTTTCTGGGAAAAATATATGACTGGAATAACCCAATAATAAACAAAATTTGGCCAGAGTAGTTATGTTCTCTGATATGAATGATAAATGACTGACATTTTTATTGTTCTGCTTTAGATGGGTGCTATGTGCTAACCACACTGAGCCAGTCAAGGGCTTTCTTGGTCGTTTCCTAAGAAGAAAACTCATTGAAACAGAAATTAGTGGCAGAATGAGAAATGCAGAGCTGGTTAAAATCATTGATTGGATTCCCAAGGTCTGGCAACACCTGAACAAGTTCTTGGAGGCTCACAGCTCCTCTGATGTTACTATTGGTAAGTCTTCTCCCTCCTTTGGAAACAAATGCATCCCTAGACCAACATAAATGTATATACTTTATTTCCTTGTCCTGCATCAGGTGAAAAAAAAAAAAAAAAGGTTTCTTGAAATCTCTGCATTTGAATTGCAATGTCCTCTCAAGCAAGTTGAAGAAGCTTCTAAACTCTTTATAATAGACCTCATTTAGTCCTTGGTGCGTGCTGTCTTATGAAATCTGCCGAGTTGTTTTCTCCTGAAGAGCTTTACTTTTTCAAGTTGATTTCAAACATTTTTGAACACTCAGGCAGAACCAGGTCGCTATACTTGTTTCCTCATCCTGGGCTCTTTTCTAGAAACGTCGACGTTGATGTGTGATCCTATTTTGATGCATCTCATGATCATGATTGGACTGTAACCTGTGAATTTGCTCTTCTAGGTCCACGACTCTTCCTCTCCTGTCCGATAGACGTGGATGGCTCCAGAGTTTGGTTTACCGACTTGTGGAACTACTCCATCATCCCGTATCTCCTGGAGGCGGTTAGAGAAGGGCTGCAGGTGAGCAGATCTATCTGGTACCACTCTGAAAGGCAACACAGCCCTGAATAAAATTAAATAATGACAGCTTTTTCTGTGGCTATAACTTGACGCACAAAATACTTAAATGTCTGTGAAATATTAGCCTAAATGTGAAAAAATAGCCTCATTTTTTTGCTTTAATTTCTTGATCCCATTTCCCTAAGTAACACTAATAAATTACATTTAAATAATGTCTCAGCTTACCCCAGAAGCTCTCTGACTGAGTTTGTGGGTACGAGTCTGACTCCAGTCCTCAAAGAGCAGCCAGGGCCTTGCTTAGAAATGTATGCTTCATTTTGGTTTATTTTCTGTCTTGCCACAAAGCCTGCTCTGTGAGTACATCTTCCCCTCTGGAATTGCCTGCTGGGAAGGAAGGGGGTACTCCTGATTTCATCCTGATCACTGTGGATCTCAACTGAGCTGTTTTTATAGTTCTGCTTCACGTTTAGACAACTATTTTGAGTCCAAGGCAAGTGAGCCAAATGGATCCTTGCAAAAACTGCTCTTGCTGCAGCTGCAGAACTTTCGGTTCTTCAAAACTGGGGTGTAAAAATTAGAAGGCTATAAGAATCCGTGTTCATTCTGCTTGCTGCATTGCTGGAGAAGCAGCCTGGCTGAGCTGATGCCTCCTGGCATTTACAGCTCCTCTCTCTAGGAAAGCTGCTGGGAAAGGGAATAGTGAGTGGGGGATTCAGCCTCCAGACTGCTGAAGGTTGGTGATTATTTTATATATTCAAGAGGAAATCCCGCTCATTAGCTCGTTTTCAGACTGAGCTAGGACCACAAGGACCGGGTGCCTGTGAAAAAGCAAGGCCAGCACCTAAACTGTAAAATTCTCCCCATTTAGTAGCTGTCGTGTGCTGCTCATAAATTCAAGACGTGTCCAAGGGGGACGAGCACCATCTGCTGGACACGAGTGCTCTGTGCTGCAAGCAGGGGTTGGGATGCAGAGAAACGCGATACCTGAGGGTCCCTGCATGCCCTTCCACTGCCTGCGCTAGAGTTTGCATTCGCCTCCACCAGCTGAGTGTTACTTGGGCTTAAGTTTCACGTAACTCATACAGAAAAGCTGTGGTGGAAAATTAAGACTTCTTTAGCCTGTGAGGTAAGCTCAGAAACGCTTGTCCTAAATTTTCTCACTGAAAATGGGGAGGAGAATAGGAGTGCCAGAAGAAAAAGGGAATAGTGAGGAAGTTGAGGCAGTCTTAGGGCCTTGAAAGAGCTCGACTTCCGTCCGCTGGGTTTTCCCACCCTGTATTGGATAGGAGAGTGAGAGGCTCTGGATTGGGGTTTCAGTTCCCAAAAGTCACTTGGCACAGAAATTCACAGAGCAGAATTGGAGACCTGGAAAAGAAATGAACATTTTGCTTTTGAAAGTCATTAAAAGGAATTTCTTTTTGTCTGAGTATGGCAAACCTATCCGGATAGACCCAGGAGCAGAATAAGCTAGGACTGACCGTGGCCAAATTCCTCTGGCCCTTTTTTTCTTGGTTGAGCGCAGAGAAATTCTATCTTGGAAACCTTTGCTGTGACATTCCTGCTTATTGCTTGATGACAGATACCACATTTCTTCCTATGGAGTTTCCCTGTGATAACAAAATCAGATAAGCCAGCTTTAGGTAAGCTTTGCTGTTGTAAAGCAGATATGAACACTAATGGCCTCTAGTCTGTAACTTAATTAGAGTGGAGAAAAAAAAAAGCCCTGAACTTTCCAAAGTGAGGTTATTTTCAAGTTTCTGTTTCTTTAAATGGTGTTGGGGTGCCACATTTGTGCAAGACGTGGTCAGCCTCTTCCATGCCATTTGCCATGAAAAATGGCTAGAACTTTGTGAACCATTTGGACAGTGAAAACCTCATTCATTTTATTTCAGCTCTACTTGAAAGCTTTTTCTGTAGGGGAACAGTGATGGCACATTCATTTTGGTTGCGTAAGCGCTGAGCAAAATGGTAAACTACCAGCAGTGTTTTAAAAAAAATGCATTTTGCATTTGCACTTTTGCAGCTGTACGGGAGGAGAGCTCCCTGGGAGGATCCCGCCAAGTGGGTGATGGACACTTACCCGTGGGCAGCCACCCCGCAGCATCACGAGTGGCCTCCCCTGCTCCAGCTGCGGCCTGAGGATGTGGGGTTTGACGGCTACTCCGTGTCGAGGGAAGGCTCCACCAGCAAGCAGGTTCCCGTGAGCGATGCTGAAGGAGATCCTTTGGTAAGGGCTTGTTTTCTACATCTCCGAACTGGTTAGTTTTCCTGGGGGGTTATAAACAGGAGTAAAGTATAAACCGAGGAGTGTTTCAAGAGAAATCTTTCTCAGGAAGTCATAAAATCAACCCTTGGATGCACACTGGTGTGCAGAGCCCGCAGAAAACAGCGGCAGAAACTTTCTGAAGTTATTTTTTGAGGCTCTGAGCTGAGTGGCTGGCAGAGTGTAATAAGCTTAATTTCTGCCCCGTGGAGTTAGGTACTTTTGTACATCTCTGGTGTGTGGATAACACAGGGGACCCCTTTGATTTAGCCCATTTTGCCAGAAGCACAAAATAGATATGTTGCTTCAAATGGTTCTCTGAACCGTTTTCTTTCTTCTCAAAAGTAAACCACGTGTTTCCATGGTGTTTATGAAACAGTGCTGTCCGTGACTGGGGTCTAATTTACAAATTAGAAACTAAAAATACACATTTGTATAGAATGTATACTTTGAGATACAAGTTGGACCTCATATACATTTCTTTCAGTGGGAGGCAGCTCTTGAAACTGCCGTGTGAGCTATGAACACCCCAAAGCTGTTCCTTTGAGGTGTTTATTTTCCTGGATGACTGGAAACACACTCATTCAGCACTGCAGTTTTCCCAAGCTAAGTGAAAATGGAGTGGATTCTGCCTCACAGCGTCCCAATAATCGTGATCTTCTGTTCTTGCAGATGAACATGCTGATGAGGCTGCAAGAAGCAGCCAACTACTCCAGTCCCCAGAGTTACGACAGCGACTCCAACAGCAACAGCCATCACGATGACATCCTCGATTCGTCTCTGGAGTCTACATTGTGATCGTCCTCAGCGAGGAAGAAGTCATTTCCCTTCTTGCTGTCCTGCTGTCCAAGAAGCACGATGACAAACTCATGGAAAGGACACGTTCCTGGGCTAGGCTGGGCTGGTATCTCAGTGTTAGAGCCGCAAGAACAAGACACTTTTTGAGTCAGGCTTGAACCTGGGTGCAGGCAACCCAAACCACCTTTGTATTGTTTTCCTTTTTACAACAAGAACTGCACTATTCCGTTGGGGTTTGTTTGTTTTTCTGTTTAGTTGCTGTAAGCTCTCATGCCTAAGATACTGAAGACAGTAAAAAATAATCAGCATTTCAAAAGAAAGAAAAAAAAAGTAAAAGGAGGGGGGAACTTCACAGCTATGAAGCAAACACCTTTGTGCCATGTACTGTTCAGACCAAGCGGGGAGAGGAAATTTTTGCCTATGCTGCTTCTGACCAAACACTTTTAGGTGAGGGCTGGACTTTTACCGATCAGCTTTGCAGATGAAACTCAGCTTTGTAGAGTTCTGGTGCTATCACAATATTTACTTGCCTTGGTAAAACTATTCCATGAGAGGCAAAGCTTCAAAACGGGGAACTTTGAAAAAATATAAAAAAATTAAAAAAATAGTAGAAGGAGAAAGAAAAAGCACCGCTCTCCTTGCCAGTCGGAGACCTTGGCGTGCTTTGGTTGCGTGTTTATAAAGATATATATAAATAGGAATATATATTTTGACCGTCTGAACAAATCAGGTTCTCTCTAAGCACTGTGTGGCCAACAACGCTACTAGATGGTGATGATCAGGTCGCCCGTTTCTATTCTGGGCCCAAGTCTCTTCCCACTGGCATCCGTGGACCTCCGCGCGGCGGAGGGCGATTTACCCTGCGCTGCCTCCGTTCCCAGCTCTTGCTATGGAACATGACAGAGGTTTTCCAAGGAGTTTGGGGTTGGGGTGGGTCTTCCCATCAGCGCAACCACTGGGTTAGTAAAGCTCATCCGTGGGGTGGCTCCGGCGCCACCGCTTACACCCACGATTGCTGTCCCTAAGGGCAGAACGTAGTATTTTAGCAGTATCTAGGTCTGGAAAAATAAATAGAATAAATAAATAAAGGATGGACAGGTATTGCAGCTGCAGGGTCTCCGTCGGGCCATGCTCCCGAGCGTGGGAACCTGCGTTTATAGAAGTAAACCTCCTCTCCCAACGCACACGCCTGCTCCCACAGCAGGGTTAGGGCTGCCGGGGGCCGGGGGCACCTCGCCACGAGCCCCAGCGGCCTCCACGGGCCTCCAGGGCCTCCTCAGGCCTCGCTGCCCCTCCGGCTCCCGCTCTCCTGGTGCTGACTTTGCAAAGCGATGCCTTATTTTGTACGAGTCGTCTTTGATTCACCCAGCGCTGTATATTTACGGGGTTCTATTTAAATAAACCGACAGGGCTCAAGTCATCTCTCGGGATATCGCGAGTTGCTGTGAATATTGTTTTCTACGAGATGCTCGGATTTGTTTAAATGTGATGGGAAAGGAAAAAAAAAAAAAAAGGGAAGGGAGAGAACTTTTCAGGTTCATATCAATCTGCAGCTAACAGATCACCGAAGAGCTGTTTTATCCGTACAGAAGGGAGAAAAGAGCTTTTCAATGGGAATAAACGCCATCATTAATAAATAACAGGAATATGCCGGGTTTTTTTTTTTCAATGTGCAGAAAGAAAACTTATTACAAACACTTTTCTTTTTTAAGGACTTGTTAATCCTGGTGGGTTTACAGTAACAGAGAAGGCAAGTTAGTGCTTTTGTGACTCGGTGAGAGGATGGTTTTGTTATACCTCATGACTTTGTGACATGACTGTACCTATTCTGTCTTATTGAGCTGGCCTTGAACCCGCTCCTGTTACAACTTCTAAGTGCTGATTTTTTTTTTTTTTTTTTTTAAGAAAAATATTGTAAAAAAAATATTTTAATGACTGGGGAGGGGGTGAGAGCTTGGTGTAGTTAGTGATTTAAACTTATGAATTCTATTTGATTATTTCACTGAATGAAATACTGAGGCTTCCTTGGCCATTTTACTTAATCCGGGTCTTGGTACTGTAAAAAGAAATGGGATAAATCCATTTCCCCCATAGGGAATCCCAATAGGGAATCATATCCGCAGCCTGACACTGCTGATGTAAAGGGAGGTGGATTTGGGGGGTTTTCAGCTGTTTTGACACTTCTGCTTCCCAGCACTGACTTTTCCTGCTACTACTGTGAATCCGGGTCCCGGCTCCTCCAACCACATCCGCGTGAATAGAGCTGGGAAACACGGCTGGTTCCAGGGCTGGGGCGTTAGATGTCCTTGAGGACCTAGATGTCCTCCAAGGCATGTCTGAAACGGTGGTTTATTTGTGAGGAATGTGGGGGTTTTGGGGGTTTTGTTTTGTTTTTCTCAATTTTAATCCTGTGCTTAAGCTCAGGAAAAAAAATGTGATTTTCTTTCTCATTGACACTAGTTTGCATTACAACAAATGCAGTAAGAGGCAGTGGTGAGTAGGCTGCTCGTTTCAAGCACCCCAATATTGAGTCTTTTCAGAAACTTCGGGAAGCAGGGTTGCCTGTTGGGCACATTTCTTTCTTTTTTTAAAAAAAAAAAAAAAAACGGGATTTTTCATAGTTTAAATCTTTCTTTCAGTAGCTTTGCTCTTTAAAGCTCGTTGCAAAATGCTTCCTTTTATTTTTTGCCTTTTATTTCCAAAGTCGGCTTGTTTAAAAATAAATAAAGAAACACAAGATTCTATGCAACATTCACGGTGAGTTATAAAATTGAAAGTAGGAACAGTTTTCTTTCTGCCAGAACTGCCAAGAATTATCCAGGCCATAACTGAGATGTAGTTTATTTGGGAAAGGGGAGGGAGGGGGTGGTTAGCCTTTTTGTACATTTTTGGACAAAAAAACAACAAAAAAAGCAAGATGATATTTGATGATATTTCATTGTGGATGCTTCGATATTATGTGTATTAAATCTTGTCTAAATGTGGCAGTTTCCTTTCAAGAAAAATGTGAAAACAAAACAAAAAAAAACTTTCTTTGTGGATATTAAATGGAAGGTTGCTCTTTTGATCTAGTCGTTTCCAGTGGAGCAGTTTATGAAATATGTTCTATAAGATGTACATTTTTTCCTTGTAACATAGAAATGTAAATATTTGATTAAAAGTGCTGCATTTTGATGAATTTTTTCTAGCCATTTTTAAAGAGAAAAAACTAGGAATTGAGTATTTTGTGTACGTTTATGACGTTTTCCGTTTTGCCCCTCTCCCTATTTAATTTTGAGTTCTCATTTAGGATCGGGATTTGTGAATGGTCTGTTGGAGATCAGGCTCCCTCTCCCCGTTTCTCCCCTTCCTTGCCCCTGTGTCACGGAGGATAAAGCTGATGATTGTACCAGTCTTAAATTATTCATGATTCAATAAAATTGATGCTTATTTATTCAGATTTGTGACTCCCCGGCACTTTCTGTCCCTTCTCGGTCGACGGTCTCCGTTCGCGCTTGGAAATTTGGGCAATTTTGGCTCTTAAAGCTGTTGCTCGCCAGGGCCCCCGTGGCGGGTGGCACCAGCTCTTACTTAACCTGAATTCCAATACAGGAGCTCACAAAAGTCCTACTGGTGATACAGATATTAACAGTTTACTTAAAAATAATAAAAAAAAAAAACTCAGACATTTCTTCTTAACTTTAACTTTTATCAAACTAAAATCTTTATTTATCGGGTTGTAGTTCTGCTCCAGTCTGCCCAAGAGTTTTTGCCCTCCGTTTCAGTCTGCTCTTTACATAAAAGTATTTGTGAGAGATGATCCCGCAGCTAGGTGGGTTTTTAGTTTTAGTGGACTTACAGCTGTGCAAAGCTTCAGTTTTTCAGGCAAATCATTTCAGGCAGATCTGTATTCTTTTAAGACTCTTTTAAGATCCATATTCTTTTAAGATTTTTTTTTATTTGAAATTAATAATTTCCTGTCGACTTACTATAATGCTGATAAAGGGGGACTCTTTCTCTTCTTTGAAACAAGTGTTAGCGGCTTGGGTCTTGGACGCAGCACATAGGGAGGAGGAAAGCGTTGCTGAATGACTGAACTTTTTTATTTGGCATCCTTTCCATTTATTTTATATACATATTTAAAGTCTGTACACGGTAAAATACAAAATAAAAGTGTTTTTATAAATTACACGACTCAAGAGCTACACTTGTTTTTTTTAGTTTAGCCATCATTTAATTAAAAAAAAATCAAAAAAGAGAGAAAATTTGAGGCACCTTTATAGTCATTCACAATAACCTTGGTATAAAACATCCATACAGAGTAAGTGTACAAAATAGCGTACAGTTCCTATAAGCTGTTCAAAGACAGCAGAGTTCAGTCCAAATCGAAGACGTGCATCCCCTTTCCTCTGTCCACACAACTGAGGGAAACAAAGTGGAGAATAAGGATGGGCCTGAGCAAGAAAGGTGATTTAGACAGTGCTTTATATGTAATTTTGCTGCATAAATTAAGATGAAAAATATATAGACAGGTAAAGTCTCCGTTACGCAAGGCACACTATGACTTGGAAAGTCACTTTCAAGCCGTTATCACTGGTGATCAGGGGCTGCTCCATGCGCTTCGGTGTCTGCGAGGAAGGAAGCTGGATTTGGTCTGGGTGCCCAATTAACACTAGTTAATTTTGGAGGAAATGCTCGCTAGGTCGGACTGGTCTTGAGGGTTCTGCAGTCCAACTAGTAGCTCGAAATTCATTTGAAATACAGTACAAATGCACCCTCCCCCTTGGCGTGTGTGTGGAAAAAGCATTTTCCTCCCAACAGAGCACCTTCCTCCTCGCTGTGAGCTGGGACCTGCCCTTGTTGCCTTCAGGAGCAGATTTTGGTTGCTGAGCAGAGGGTTACGACAAGGTTAACAGACACTGGGAACACGGGAAACGGCACATGGGCAAATACAGGATACCTAAGGGCAGGGCCCGTGGCTCTGGGATAAACAACCTGCTCTGGAGATCCACGTGGACGCTTGGCGGGGAATACGACCTCTTCAATTCATAGCACTTTGTGTTATTTACAACGCAGTGTCCCCTGGCGATGGCAAGGGGCGGGCGGGTGATCTAAGAGACCGTTATCTCTTCCTCTTCCCCGTCCTCATCCTCTTCCTCTGAGTCCGAGAAGTCCGAAGGTTTGCTGGGGCTGCTGGAATGGGATGGAGACGGACACCGCTGGGGGTCCAGCCTGTCCCTCAAGTGCAGGTGCTCTGGGGCCTGGTGGTAGCTTAAGGGATGCCGGGGGCTGGGGGGGCACATGGGGGGCACCTCCTCCTCCTCGCCCGAGCACTTCTTGCCCACGTCGCTGAGGTCCGGGTGAGGGTTGAATTTGGTGGGTAACGTTTGCTCCCTGCAGCCGCCAGACGAGAGGAGCTCTCGCTCCTTGGAGTTCCTCCACTTCATCCTCCTGTTCTGGAACCAGATCTTCACCTGGAGGGGAAGCAACCCACAAATGTAAGTAAAACGGACAGTAAAATAAGGACTAAAAGGGAACTGCTTTTTGAAGGCACCCTTGGACCTTCCATACTGAGATTCTTGTCCATACTGAGGCGATGGGAAACACAACCTTCCCCCAGGCAATTCCAACACAACCTGGCCCTCAGCAAGGCCCATCCAGCGAGGCCTCGTGCTGCTCCCAAACCTGCAGCTTGCTCTAGGCTTTCTGCTGTTTTCAGCTCCTCCTCCTCTTGCCCCAGCCCACCCTGGCCCCCTCGCTCACCTGAGAGTCTTTGAGGCCCAATTTGGCCGCCAGCTTCTTCCTGTCGGGCTTGCTGATGTACTTCTGCTTCTGGAACATCTTCTCCAGTGCCTTGCGCTGCACGTCGGAGAAAACGGCGCGCCGCAGCATGCCGCGGCGGGGCTTGCCGCGCGCCGCCAGCGGCCACGAGAAGGTCCCGGGGATAGGCACCACGGAGGAAGCGGCTGCGGGAGAGCGGGACAGCAGTGAGCGGCACCCTCGCACCCGCGCTCCTTCCCAACCCCAATTCTGTCCCCACGCTGCGTTTTCCGCCCCTGCTCTCATCATCATTTTCCCTCGCAGGGAAAGGGCCAGCACCTACCAACCTGGAGCGCTGAAAGGCGCCGGGTGCGTCAATGACCGCTCCTTTTCAGTGCGCAATAGCGGGGATTAGACATATCAACTGAGACGTGCAAAATGCAGCCACAGTGGCCTGTTTTGTTAGCAGATTCAAAGGTCGGCAGCCTGAAAAGGCCAAGCGAGGGGTACCAGCTAAGATAGAGGTATAATAAAAAAGCCTTCTCTCTTACTCAAAAGTATTTGATTTTTTTTTTTTTTTCGGGCGCTTTTATCACTTCAGGCACTTCATTACGCTTGAGATGAAAATGAGGACTTTTCTGCTCCATACAAAACCAGGCCTCTGCAGAGGCAGTTTTGAGCAATCAGTATTCATCTTTTTATATTAATCTCCCCCTCACTCCGCACCACCCTCCAAAAAAAATGGAGAATTGAATCCGAAGACATGAAAAGTAACGGCTAATTAGCACACGGCCTGGGTCTCAATGGCATTGGTATGATAAAAAGGGCAGAGTTTCGCCTTAAAAAAAAAACGGGAGGGGGGGAAACCTCCCCAAGAGAGACAGAGATGCTAATGAAGCGTGAATGGTAATTGTGTAGTAATGAACTAACAGAAAAAGACTGAGGACAAGCAGCTAACGCCATATATTACTGGAACAAAAGAGATTTACACTTTCAAACTAAACACAACGGCATGCCAGGCTCCCCGGGAGAATACTGATGGCACAATCGTCTCTTTCCCCAAATCATTTTCATTAAATGGACATGAAAAGCTATTTATAAAGCTCAAGTTGTTTTTGTTAGGCTATTCACACGCCGCAGAAAAGAAGCAAATTCAGCGGCATGAATGGGAGCGCTTGGGTTATTCCCCCCCTCTCTTTCCCTTCCCTGGTTTCTTTTTAAATTAATAGTTTGCTTGTGTAATTATTTTTTAATGTGTTGTCCCCACTTCGCAACGCTTTGCTGCTGCCAGACTCCCATCCTGTGTGTTTTTTTCCACGTTTTTATTTAACTTTCTGTAAGCAAACGCGGGCGACTCTGCCGCGCGGTCGGAGTGTCGAGAGCTGAAGCCGGAGGCCCAAGGTGGAAGGGGAAGGGGATTGTTGCGGGTCGGGGGCCGAAGGGGGAAGCCCCGGGCGCTTTCCCTAGTCTCTCCCCATCCGCGTGTAAAAGGGACCGACTTTGATGCAGCCTCGGCCGAGCTGGAGCAGCCTCCGGTCCCTGGGCTGCAGAGGGAGCTTTGAGGTGGGCTGGACAGTTTGGGGTTTGGATTTGGGATTTTGGGGTGTCTTTTTCTCCATTTTCCCCCCCGAGCTTGCACTGCGCGGCGCTGCGCGGTGGCGGGAGCTGACCAGGCGGCCCGTGGTGCTGAAAGCGGCGCCGGGGACCGGCCCCGGCCTCGGCATCCGTGACAGTTCCGCCTAATTTGCCGGTCTCGGTGCGTGTGTGTGTGGAAATGGGAGCGGGATGTCAAGCAGTCACTGCTCGTGCTAAATAGGGCATCAAATTGGCGCGACTGATTCCTGAACGTTGTACTCCGCGCAACCTCTGAACCGGAGCGTAACCCCCGCAGCTGGACGGGGAAGGGTCGCTGCGACGCGCTCGGCGCGGGGAGCTGCAGTGCGGGACAGGGAAGGAGCGCGGGGCTCTTGAAGACCTACCTGGAAAGTAGGAAGATCTGATAAACGGCTGGAAGGATCCTTCAAAGTACGGGAAGGAGAAAGTCTTTGGAGGGACACTCTGAAGCAGCGCGGGAGAAGTTTCTGATTAAAAAAATAATAATAATAAAAATAAGCAACGGGTGACGGTCGGTGCCACTCGTGGACGCTCAGTGCCAAGCCCGGTCTTCCGAGCAGGGCCGCGCTGCAATCCGGAACAGGGGGCCAGGCGGAGCGCGGAGGCACCTCCGGAGCTCGGGGCTGCCCGGTCCCCCTCGTCCTTCCCGCCGCCTCCGTCCATGGGCGCTTCCCCCTCCCGTTACCTGCGGCCCCGGCGCTCCCGCCCCGTCCCCCCTGCCCGTGCTGCGGCGCCGGGCAGCGGCCCTTACCGGCTCGCGGGGCGGAGGAGAGGATGGCGTTGACGCCGAACTTGAGGAAAGTGGAGTCGCTGCTGGAGGAGGAGACGGAGGTCTGGGGCGAACAGATCCTCCCGGCGGGGGCGGCGGCGGCCGCGAGCTCCGGCGT